>JAMWFC010000107.1:328991-691962 GCA_027475525.1 Macrolepiota albuminosa
TTTGCAATTTTTGACCTGCTTAGCTAATTGTTATTTACTAAACTGTAAGATAAACAAAGTAAGGTTTTGTCAAGCAATAAATCAAACTTCTTTTGTAATTTAAACAGGGTCACATGATATCTATTTTCAGAACTTGCTTCGTGTAAAGTTCTCATCCGTTTCTTTAATCCTCCATCCACCATGTCTAATGAAGAACTCCACCAACAGGTTGTTGACACAGATGTTTGAGTATTATACCTTGCTCTCAGAGGAGACCTGCATCAACTCAAAGCACAGCAGAAGGACCTGGTAAGATACAAGCACTCCTGCCTAATAGACATGCACTAATAGTCGTCCTGTAGATTGACATGTGGTTCATGGTTAGGGACATCAAGGATGACAAGAAACTCCTCCTTGATGCCAGAAGAAGTTTCATCAACAAAGTTATCCCGCTACTCCAGAGCAAGCTTTCTGATGAGGATATGACCAGGCGGTTGAAAGACGCTGCGAAGAAATGGACCCAGAGGAGCGGAAGAGGGGAAGAACCAAGTGGGGGCGAAGAATGACCTGATCCGTCAACTGAGGCCAGTCTGTTGATGGCACCGGCATGAGAAGACCGGATAGGTCATAGGCTGGCAGCAGGAGATTTGTCTGGTCCATCACCAATTCCGATGAAGAGAAAACAACTGAGTCCTCCAGTGACAGGAGATTTGTCTAGTCTGTTGCCAAATCCCAAGAAGCCAAAAGGGGCGACCTATATTGGTCAATGTCCTCCTAGTACCTATCATCAACAGAAGGAGCAGGAGGATGAGGATGAGGATGAAGAGGAAGAGGAAGAGGAAGAACAAGAGGACAGGATACCGAAGGGAGCAATTACTGGAGGGATGCTGTTGGGCAGGTATCTGAAGACAGCACCTCGTTGTGAGGGTCAGCACATCAACCTCCCTTGCCAATATTGCGCAAGTAAGTGGCTACAGTGTGTCAGGACAAAGGGTGGCACCGCATGCAATCCCTGCCGGCTCATTCACAAACAAACATGCAGCCTGACGATTGTCAAGAAAACCATCAAGCCTGGCAACAAGGGAAAGGGGAAAAAACCACTGAGAAAGAAGTCAGTGATGATTATTGAGAGTGATGACGGTATGAAACTCTTTTCCTGCTCAAATAGCTAACCAATAGTTAGCAGATGAACTAGCCAGTCCAATCACAGGACCATCAAAACTATCTGTCTGTCCATCCCAACCGTCGACCTCCAACCGCCCAGCGGATCCTCTTCCAGTCAAGGGAAAGGGCAAGGAGCAGGCAATGGAGTCTAGTCACAGTGAGGACATTGTGGCTGGTGTAATGGCAGGAGTGGAGAGCCGTTTGGACAGGATAGATAATGGGTTCCAGGAAGCATTGCAGAATGTTGGGGAGCAGGTGCAGGACAAATTTGTCATGGCTGAGGTGAGCTGGTTACCACATATTGAGGACTTTTTCCGTCACTACCAGACTCAGGTTGACATGCTCAGTGGCCACATAGAAACCGTGCAAACCAATGTTTCTCATGTGGGTGAGACGCTTGCATCTCACAATGGACGGATCTGTCAGACGGAGGAGCAGATCTGCCATATTTGGGGTATGGTTGATACTTTGCAGAGTCGACTTCACATCTCCACCTGTCCCTCCAGTCCGTCAGCTCAGGATGATGTGGCAGTGCATCCAACAGGGCACAGTGGACTTGGACCCATTGTTGAAGAGGAAGACACCACTCCTGACCCCACTCCTGACCAATCCCCTGCCACTGCTGACGTATCCGTTCCCACTGGTGACACCTCTGCCCTCGCCACTGACCAATCCCATCATGCTGCTGACTTATCCGCTCTCACCGTCACTCTGTCTCTGCTTCAACAAACATCCTTAGGGACATCTCCCACACAAACATCTCTGTCACCCCCTCAACCATCTTCCGTCCCTCTGCCAGTCCCTGCCGAGGACCCTCTCCCTGGCCCAAGGGGACTGGCTTGCAGCAACTCCCAAAGTAGTCGGCTGCCAATACAATGGACCCAATCATCCAGTCAGCTTACTGAGAGATGGAAGGCAACAGAAGACAAGTGAAGATGGACAGTTTCTTATTGTACAATTTTTTTTTTGGTTATGATAGACATTGCTACATTTTTGTAACACTATAGTTTACAAAAATGTAATGTAACATTTCCCCCTTCCCCACATCAATGACAGCAGACTGGTTGAATGACCTTAGTGTGGCTGCTACTGCTTTTTGCTGGTGTAGACATATCAATGTATCAAGCTGCATCTTCCTGTAGTATTTGTGCTTGAGACTTGCAGGGTCACTTGGAATTTGTTGACAATTGGTTAGGCAATGCCTTGCGCTTCTTTTGGTTTTGTAATACCAGCCTTCCCTCACCTTCAAACTGGTCATTGCCCTCATCTTGAAGAATGTCGAGCACTTTTCTTGACACTCTATATCTCGAGAAACCATCACTAGAGCCATTAATTGGAGGGTCTCAATGGCTCCATCCTCTTTATTGTAAGAGGTGGATAGTAGTGGCATCTACCACTGCTGTATTATCACCACATTTGTCATGAACAGATTCATCGAGAGCGGACTCGTTGTGAGCGGAAGCTGATACATTTAGTTGGGATTCATTGTGAACTGTGGATCTGTTGTGGTGCTGAGGCTGGGGAGTGTGCGGTGAGTGCAAGACAGGGGGTTCCTCCTGTAAGTCAGGCAGTGGTGTGTGTGATACGCTAGGTGACAGGGGAAGTGTAGGCCCTAGTTGCCACTCCAAGTTGGCTGCAGATCTGGTGACTAAAGCAGATCTGCCATCAGCGGCTCCATCATTAGCAATGGTCCTACTGTTGTCATTGACTACCACTGATGGTGTTGGCCTCTGTTTCCAATTTTTCCCTCTATTTTTGCATGTAGCCTTACGTGCTGCTGCTGCTGCCGCATTTTTTTCACAATCAGCTCAGGTGCCGTACTCAGCAGCTACTGGTTGCTTGTGACGGTTGAGATAAACCGTCTAGCAGAAGGTGTCACCGGATCCATACTGTCCTTAATGGTCTCTCCAGAAGTTCAGCAGACGCAATAGCTCAGGCCGACCAAGATTATGGGGATCTTGGAATATCAGACCCTCTGGAAGATACCTTGAATGTATGAATTGCTGATCATTGGTCCTCACTGCCTTGTAAGGAGCAGATTCATAACGGTAACCAGACGCAATTTCTGATGGGGTGATCAGATGATGAGCAAAGATGGAGAAAACTAGGATTCACTGTAATGAGTATTTAGATAGTCCCGGACAAGCATTTCCAATTCTGCCTGAGTTTGAAATATATTTGGTCCTGGATCTGCTGGTAATATTGGGAATCCATCCCTATCCAGATCAAGGATGAGGTCATGGCATGTAAGGATAGGAGGAGTCAAATCATGAGGTGATTGCATGTTGGACAGCATGTCTCTACCAAGAAGAGCAGACATGTAATCCATCATCTTCTTGTTGAGGTCACTAACAAGGTCAGGAAAGGAGTCTTGAAAGGTAGGTCGGTTAGCATGGGTCAAGTATGACATATTGTCATGACTATAATTGGTGTCAAAATTGTTTAAAGAATGATGGCACCACATATATTCTAATAGTCATGCCTTCATCTGCATATCAACCAACAGTCCAACTCAACATGCCCATCTCTCTAAATCAAAGCACATTGTAGTACTTGGGGGCAAGTATTACTGTAGTTCTGGGGCTTATTGGTAACTTAGAAAGTTCCCTCTAATTCACACTGTTGCTTGATGATAAACTTGGTGTATTGGGTGCTTCTCAGAATATCAAATACTCTGGTGGGCAGTAGAAGGTTCTCAGTCAACTCCAGCCTAAGCAGTTCACTCCCTGGGAACTACTGGGCCTTTGTTTTCCAATAGACTTCCAAGAAGAGGTGCTCAATAAACTCTAGCCTAGGTGATTCACTCCCTGGGAACCACTGAGCCTTTGCCTATCAATTGCCTGTCTATTCTCTACTAAACTTGGGCTATTTATACTGTTTTTCTGGTGCACAGACCACTATCTACACCTGACTCTTTGTTGTAAACTCCCCAGCCTCCAGAACATATTTGATAGTCCAATTTCCCTTTTGGGAGGCATGTTTACCTGACTCTTTGTTGTAAACTCCCCAGCCTCCAGAACATATTTGATAGTCCAATTTCCCTTTTGGGAGGCATGTTTCAGTGCCACCAGTTCCACCATTCAACTTCTTGTTCTACCATTCCTCTGGATGTCTCTGATTGCCACTTCTCCATTTGCTTCAGCTCCATTTAGCATGATCCCATTCATAGATCCTTCTTTCCCCTTATGTCTCTGATTGCCACTTCTCCATTTGCTTCAGCTCCATTTAGCATGATCCCATTCATAGATCCTTCTTTCCCCTTTTAGCGCTTCCCTGCATTCCATGCTTCTTTTGACATCCCTCCATGCTTCTTTTCCTTTCCCCTTTCAGTCATGTCAAATCGGGCATTGTCAGATCTGATCTTGATCTAGATCATCACAAATTGATCCCATTTCGTCACTTCTGCCAGCTCCCATGCTTCCCCTCCCCATTACAGTGGTTGGACTATTGTTGAGTGGATAGCTTGAGCCGGTCCCTGCCCTTTGTTCTGTACTGTCTGTGTATTTATTGGAGTGTTTTTGGAGATATAATTTGTTGAGACTGCTACCAGGAGGCTTACAGTTTTCAGCCTTATGATTAAATGTTTATTTTGACTTATGGTGCATGTTGTGTCTCTGACTGCTGGTACAGCGTCGTATCAACATCTGCATCGTCCACATGCTTCAAACCGTGCTTTTAGGCCTTCCTGAAGAGACAATGATTAGAAAGCGGAATCAAGTGGATGGATGTACAACAAATAGAGGACAGATGGGAGATGGAAGGAGTACCAACTTGTGCTGAATTTCTGGTGGATTTCCTTTTTCACTCCATTCTGCCGCCATCTTCTGTAAACGACTTTCCTCCTGTGGTGTGAGTTGATGCATAACATTTTTGACAGCCACATTATATTGTGCAAATGCATTCAATCCTGAGGCATTGTGATCCTTACCCCTCAACAAGTTCTGGATCTCCTTGTTTATCTCCTTTGCCATTATTTGCCAGACAACATCTCGCAGTGAAGTTTTCAGGAGCACCTTTGGATTTTTATGCTGGTAATAAGGGCACCAGCAATTCTTGATATACTGGACAACCTTCTATTCAAGCAAATAATGTCTAGTTCTTTGCAATGAGTTGCTGTATCTACTTTGATTCTCTCTGCCCACTCTTCCCCTGTCTTTGGCTCTGTCCCCTTAGAGGCCTAGTAGATGAAGATATCCATTAGGATTTTATCCTTCAAGATAGCAGTCCAAGCTTGAGGAGTAGTTGAGGAGTGGTAGAGTTTCTTGTATGGTTCAAAAATAGATCTTTCTTCCGCTGTAAATATCAGTTCTACTCATCTTTTCTTTGGTGAAAATATTGGTTCAGGCGGTTGCAGGAGGGCAGACATGTTTGTAGACAATATAATTTTCTGCAACCACACAGTTCTCAACCAAAGGATCACATGATAAAATATACATTTCCGTTCAGTGTCCATTGATGACAAATAGATTCTGTTTGTCTTCAATGGATAGGGTCCACTGTCCGCTGGTATCTGGCCTGTCCAAATTGGGGCATATTGCCAATATCGATGAGCAGTCTCATTAGATCTCCAGTACAATGACTAGATCCTGGCCATAGATATTTTGATTATGAACCTGAACTCTCTGAAGAAATGCAAGCAACCAAAAACAACAGTCATCAGGCAAAGGGACCTCATCCCATTTGCTGAGGAAAGGACACGACTCACTCAGAACACATGAGGGTTGCCAGTCCTCATAACACAACGGCTACCACTGGGTCCCATTCCCATTGTAACTGGTGCACCACCTGCGGCATTTGCAAATAATGATAACTTTGCATACTTGGACAATAATCCAATGGTAGATGATGTAGATGATACAATGCCCATATCTATAAGGCATGTAAAGGTGATTTGAATGTATGCTATTATTGAGAGCAAATTATTCAAGTTCATACATAGACACAGGCAGATTATCTTAACAACTTCATCAACCATGTTCGACAGTTGCTCAATGGATTGCTTGGTCATAAATCAATGGATGATATTACTGATTGCCTTGCTTGTCCTGACCATTACCTTGCATGATGGCGATGTTGTGATTGAGTTGAGTCAAGAATATTCTGTCACAGATGTTTCTGCTGCATGCACGACTCCAACCCGTTTCACCGACCTGAAGTATGAAATGGTAGGTATTTTCAACCAATGAATATGTCAGATACTTGAGGGTATTTCTATATCCAATACAATTCATTGCATGCAAATTGTCATCAAGGGAAGGTCAGGGTCAGGGCTCTTGAGGACCACAAGTGGAAAAAGGACATTCAGGAGCAAGAGTTTCTATGACTCAAATATCAACTGGATGTTGAACTTCCATCAGCAGATAGTGACCTGGGACATCCGGCAGTGCATCCATCCATGACTTCAGATTTCCTGAGCAGACTTCAGGATGCCAGCCTTGATCAAATCATAGAAGAAGAAGAGCAACAGAAACCAAAGAATAATGTGCGAATAGAAGATATTCCAGAAGATTGGCCAGCCACAAATGGGTTCCATATGGACAGATATGATTGCTTTGGGAATCCAATACAACAGATTGTTCACACAACTGGAGTACACTACATCACTGTCATTTCATGTGAGTGTTCTGGGATGGATGTCTTGGTGGAGGATACTATCTGCTCGCAGCTGGTCTCTAGTACATTTGATTGGATACAAACATATTTTACAACGGCTGTGCTGGACAACTGCCATTCAACAAATCTAAAGTGCAAAGCATCTGCCTACCAGTACTGGCAGAAAATTACAAGAATAACTTCCCTGATTGCATCTTCTGGTGAGGTGGATAATCTTTACCACAAGCTATGACAAATTTCTCGTTCATGGTGGTGGCTGAAGAAGTTGAAGTGGGCAGGCTTTGGCCATGATGAATCGAGGCATCCCATGGTGCCAGACCATGGTGAACTTGCAATATTCTGTTCAACTTGTCCCCAACCAGGAGTCAATCTTCTATCCAACTGGGAACAAGATCCTGTCTGGTGGAAGTTCAATTGTTCTTTAATGATGGACGGCAACTTCAAGGCAGATCACGTCCAACATTCTAATCCTGCTCATGATGTATGGCATTCAGAAGGCAGTGGTATGATGGCCAGGAGGAATGAGCTCACCCACTATCTCAAGCATGCAAAGGAACAGCCAATAGTAAGTGACATTCTTTAACTCTACCTATCTGCTGTCTGCTCATCAATTAATCCTGTCTGTTGGCTGTTTGCTGGACCTCCGTCTGTCCAGGGAGCTGCTTGTGAAAACACATTCAAAGCTATTGAAAAGGCGCTGATAATGAACAAGTCATGCGACATTACTGGTATTGTTGCAACAGCATGTACATGGCATGGCTGCTTTGCTCCTAATAGTGTATGAACAAGTCATGCGACATTACTGGTATTGTTGCAACAGCATGTACATGGCATGGCTGCTTTGCTCCTAATAGTGTAACAAACTTGATCGGTGGTGAAGGCCAGGTTTACACAGACTTTTTCATCACACGGGCAGTTAAGATGACCAACATGGATGGGATTCAGCATCTCCTACTGGTATATGACATAGCATGCCAGTGGTGTGTCAAATCTTCTGAATGGCTTGCAAAGGCCAGAGAAGTCCTGCCAGATAATCTACTTGTGGACTTTGCAATAGAACTTCTTCATGTCCATGGGCATAAGGAGGATTGTTTTTTCTGCTTTGCCCCGTCCTTCATTCCCGGAGCCGGTCATTTGGCTGGGGAGATAATTGAAAGTCTATGGTCTACACTAAATGAAGTCTCACAGATGGCCCATACAGCTACCTTGGCACATCAGGCAGAAATCCTTGATGATCATATATGTGACTCAAACTGGAAGAAGCTGCTTGATATGGTTCCATTTCTATGTCAAAAGTACAGGACTGCTGTTGAGATGATAGATGCAGCTGTTCAATATTTCACTGAGTGATCCATCAGAATATCAATGGATTTACTAACAAGCTGAGAAGCTGGAATAGCTAAGGCAGAAAGGCTCAGAGAGGAGGGAAACTGTAAAGCAATAGATATTCTCAAAGCTTGTACAATGACCTTCAATAGTGCAAGTGAAGACCGAATGGCAGCAGACAGTGGAAACCACTCAACGGATGTTGCAGCAACGGATATTCATTCCTTCTGGATTCAACTTGCCCTTGACATTGAGGAGCAGCAGTAAGGTGTATTGCTGATGGCCCAACCTATTTCACTAATTGGAAGCTCAGAATTGCAATTCAGGACCAGGTTTGCCATTTGAATTGGCATGCAAGCAATGATGATTGGCAAAAGTTCAAGGCAGAAAGAGAACTATTAAGGGTTCAACTCAATGTCCTTGCTGCTTCACAGGACAGGAGCAGGTTTATTGCTAGTGGAAGGCAGACTGCCCCCCTGGAACCAGATGAAGTTCCTGGAGCCTTTGACGACAATGAAATGGCAGAAGATGGACAACCAGCAGATCTGCTGATACCGCTGGCAGATAACCTTGGACCAACAGATGTAGTTGTTCCAGAAGATTTAATTGAAAGGCTCCTGCAAGCTCTTTGGGAATTCACTGCAGAGAAATCATTCTTATATTTTCATGTCATCTGAGTTGCCCCAAGCAAAAATGTGAAAACTTGAGCTCGCACATCTCTTCAAAGAATCCAGGCCTCAATCCTGGTGAAGGCTTGTGTGTCTATGCACGATGCCGCAGTGCTCTGCTGCGACTGGGATCGGACCCCAGCATTCAGAGAAAGTATCCAGTTTTACAGAAAGCTAATTTGAATGCAAGCACAGCTTTACGAGATCCCAACATTCCTGGTTCATCAAAGATCAAAGTATCTTGGATATGGCACTCTAATTCTGATGCAGAAAATAAATCTGCAACTATTTCTGAATGTGAGTCCTCTTGTTAACATTTCCATTATCATTACATCTGTTCGTGAACATATCTCTTCAGTTAATCGTGTTCATTATCTACGTGCTAGAGCACAACACAACAAATGGACAGAGGGATGTCAGCTTGTCACAAGTGAAATGGAGTGGACAGTTCGGTATTTCTTCAACCAGGCAGATATTTGGTCAAAGTGTGGTATGTCAGTGAAGAAAAGAAGTCTCCAGTCATATGTCCACAAAAAGGTGGCCATGTGGCAAGAATTGGCCTCAATGGCAATTGATAAATTTAGGTGGGTGCTTCCTGATTTTATTCTCCCCCAAACTGCAAGAGATCTGCTGTAAAAATGGTGGATGCAGAGACAGATTGATATGACAGATGCAGAGATGGATTGATGTGATGGATGCAGAGACAGATTGAACTGATGGATGCAGCTTGCTGCCATCAGCGGATGATCAGAACAGATTTGTGACAGTCACATGCAATGGAATTGTTGAAAATCACTTTTGTTTACAAGGCACAAAAATCTGATACATAGCAGTATCCACTTCTACAAGCAAGAGTGCAATGGCGTCTACCTCTGTACCACACAATGTCATGTCCCAAGCTACTGTACTAGAAAATTTGCAAGAGGTTGTTGACTACATTGAGTCATGCCTCATTCACACAATGTCATGTCCCAAGCTACTGTACTAGAAAATTTGCAAGAGGTTGTTGACTACATTGAGTCATGCCTCATTGCAGCACTTTTCATATTTGGCAATCTTGCACCAAGTCTTGAAGCGGAAGAGGCATGGATTATCCAAGCATCTAGACAAGGAGTTGGTAAGATAACTTCAAAATGTGTAAATATATTAGGATCTGACTGTGTGCCATAGAACTTTGTATTGTCATATCTGAGGGCTGCATCACTGAATAATGTGGTCTGCAATGTCCCAGACATTATCAAAAGCATGAGCCAATTTTTCCCTCTCCAAAATCAGCAAACTTTGCCCACAAAGATCCTGGAGTTTGTTGATGGCTGTCAAGGTCTTATCAGGAATCTGTATGGCTGTAATTGGTGGAACCACATTGGCTGAGAGGATGTTCAAGTCTTAAGCAATGAAACGCTAGAGCATTGCCTTCTCATATATCAGCAAGGCTTCCACTCTCTTGAAAGCTTCTTGGCATGCAACTGCTGGCCACCCATGACATTGCCATCCAATGGATTGGTGTCTATCCCAGCACCAGACGATTTGCTCTGTGTGTTTGCAGGTAGCGGATCCACCAGGGGCCACCAGGGGCCACCAGCAGATGCTTCTAGCCCTAGACAAGTGGCAGTCGCTGGATAGGATGGAACATGTCCCAATGGCCAACAATATGATCCGCCTGTTTGCTGGCAGCAAGTCCATTGCTGCTTCCGTTGTCAGTTCCATTGCCAGGTCTATGGATCCTGCTCAGACGGGCCAATTGACAGGCATCGAGTCCCATATCAACAGTATTGATGGTGAGCAGCCTGATCCTCAAGACTGCCTCTCCATGGCCCATCTTATCACTCTCCCTGATGTCAACTCTCCCCAATGGCCATCCTTGATGCATATCAAATCCTCAAATGCACAACATCCATTCCACCACCTCTACAGCCAGAGTAAACCTGGACCAGTATATGGCCCTACAATGGAAAACTCTTGTGTTGTGGTTCAACCAGCATCACAACTTCCTTCCGCCCTAGCAGCTCATATCCGCCAGACATTCATGGAGCTGGGGGAAACTGATGACGACCAGGTGAATATCTCTAATCCATCCATTAGTGACCCTGACTTAGAGGGTATCCCTCCTTTGTTCATTGTGGCGGATGACGAGATAGAAGACAAATCTTTGCCACCTTTGTTCATTCCTGCAAAAGAGGAGACAGAAGATGAATCTTTGCCACCTTTGTTCATTCCTGCAGAAGAGGGGACGGAAGACAAATCTTTGCCTCCTTTGTTCATTCCTGCAAAAGAGGAGACCGAAGACAATAATTTGCCCTCTTTGTTCATTCCTGTGGAAGAGGAGATGGACGACGATTCTCTGCCACCTCTATTTATTGTTAGTGAAGGAGCAGAAGGACTAACAGCAATGGAGACTGTGGTGGCTGGTGACAGCGGAGAAACAGAAGTCTGGAGCAGCAGACATATGGCAATCAATGTAGGCCCATTGGCCCTGTCAATCAAGCTGGTCATACTGATGATGTGTCTGTTGATATGTTAGAGTCACCCTCACCATCTTCATTGTCAGGCCTGATAGCAAACTATGAAGACATCACACTTCCCAGACCTCAGGGGCCATATACACCAGACAACTTTGCATTTTTGACAGCAAACTACCTGCTTGATGAGGATTTGTTCTATTCAGACGCATTGCATGAATCTAATAAAGAGGAGGAATACACATTGGACGAGTAATTTAATCCTTAGTTACTATAATTCTTGGCTTTTCCGTTGGTTATTTTTTGTCAAGATTAACCATCCCGTTGTGCTGCTGACAAATCCATTATAAATCTGTTTGATTTGTTACCTCCAGTTGTGTACTAGAAGGAACATAAACTAACAATATTCTGCTAGACCACAGGACATTCTGTGGATTATACATAAATATTACTCTAGTATTGTGTACTAGGCTACAGCACTTTACTACAGACATTTCAATTAGTTTGGACAGGACTCAGGTCCACTAAGATTAACCATCCCATTGTTTTGTTCCATTATGCCACTCTCATTTTCAATTAGTTTGGACAGGACTCAGGTCCACTAAGATTAACCATCCCATTGTTTTGTTCCATTATGCCACTCTCATGAACACAAAAAATCACATACTATTCAACAATTACACAAGGGGGACTCGAACCCTCAAATTGTGCAGTAGAAAGAATATAGACTGACAATATTTTGCTAGACCACAGGACGTTGTAAAAAATTACAACCTTACATTGTTTATCATACTGTGTAGTAAATAACAATTAGTAAAGCAAAGTTATGTCATGTTTAATGATGTGCACTAGCAGGATTCGAACCCGGCTCTTGTGCACAATATGAAATATCAATGTATCAATATTCCATTGGACCACAGGTCCTTACCAAAAATCAGTACAGTATATATGTAGTGCAAAAATCAGTAAATACAATTAGTAAAACGAAGTTGAGTCATGTCTAATGTGCACTAGCGGGATTTGAACCCACCTCTTGTGCACAATATGAAATATCAATGTATCAATATTCTATTGGACCACAGGTCCTTACCAAAAATCAGTACAGTTTACATGTAGTGCAAAAATGCAGCAGTATAAAAAGACACCATTATATGACATTATGGTTGACTAGAGGAGTCTGGACTAGGGGAGTCAAACTCGCCACTCCACACAATACTGAAAATTGAGTGGATCAGATCAACTACCACAGGTGCTTACTACAGGTCAGTACGATGTACATGTAGAGCAAAAATGCACCCACATAAAAACACACCATTAGTCACCATTAAGGTGGAGTAAGGGGAGTAGAACCCACCACTGTACACAATATTGAATATCAATAAACAAATATTCCACTGAACTACTGGGACTGGCTGCACCGCTGACATCAGCTACCGTCTGCTGGCATGCCAGTAGACAGCGGATACTCACGCACCCTCTTCTGCCCTTCCTCCTCTTTCTCCCCCATGCCATCCTCTCTACTCCCCACACTACCTCACATGCCACCTCCATCTACCACATGCACCCCGCTTCCCTCCTCCCCCATGCAATGGTTAAATGTGTGTTCCGTTGCTGGAGGCTTTCCCAAGGCTGGGGATTTGATTCTCCCCCACAAGCATATGGTGGGCAAGATGAAGTTACCTTTTTCCTTGGTCCAACCAGACTCTGTGGACCTGCGTAGGCCTCTGTGGATGTCTGCTGGTGCCCTGCGCAGGCCTGCGTGGGCCCATATAGGTTTGAGTCTATTGACATATGTCTGCATGGATGTCTGCTGGTGGCTTGCATAGGCCTGTGTAGGTCTGCAGGGCCCTTTTGTAGACATACACTGGCATTGGGGGTGGGAAAAGGAGGGAAGGGGAGGTGTGCAGCCTCGAATTATTGTGGGGAGGAAGGGAGTGGGGAACCTCAAGGAGGGTTTATTCATGCCATGACGTCCACCAATGGAGAAGGTTTTCACTTGTGGGCTGATGCCTGCTGGTGGCCGCTGATGCACATTGACATTTGCTAGTGTCTGCTGGCATCCGCCGGGCCTGCATGTGCATGTGTGTGCCCACCTTTTATCAATCTACTGGACCATTTCATACAGCACATTGTGACATGTCCATGGCTCTGTATTCTACGGCACTGTGGGGACTGCTCCGCTCCAGTGTAGCAGACTCCACTGGACATGTATGGTATGGCACAAAGTGAGTTCCCATACAATGTATGACACGTACCATTGTGATGTCTCTATATGATATACCAGCAAATTGATGTTGAAGTTATAAACCATTGACAAAGTATTGTTGTGAAATCTTCATTTCTAGGTAAGGCAGAGGAGCTTGAAATTGTAGTATCCTGAGATATAATTTGTAGTACAGGACCTCCATTCAAGACATCTGGTATCAGTGAATTTGGAATATGATAAACAAAGGATTGAGGAGTAGCATGTAAAACAATAGAAAAAGGACAAGAAAGAGATGTTAGAATAAAAAAAACTTGGTAATATAAAGAATGTGCAAAACACTGATGGAGCTCTCATGTAAAAATTTGTAACTGGAGAACAAAGAGTTAAACAACTAATTGCTGGAGAAAGTTGAGCTAACAGATCATTGTGATGTGATGTCTGAAATAAATTATAATGATTTATAAGAGGAATATTGAGATGAGTTAGAGCAGGTGCATATATGTTGCAATTAAAAGTTGGTATTCAATTAACTAGTATGGAAGTAGTTGAAATGTTATGAGAGTGACAATGTTTCAAAGTGGATAAAAGATGGAAAGTGAAAAGATTAGAGATTTTGGTATGATCTAATATCAAAATATATAAAGAGTCTGGAACAAAAGTGGATATATGCAGAGAAAATTCTCAAATAAAGGTATATTGGGTTGAAGAACCTGATTAGGCAATTCAAGGTACTGAGATAGAAGACAATATAGATACTTATGAAGATAGATAACATAGCAAATCAGACATTGTAGTGATCCTAATAAACAAAATTGTAATGAAAGCATCTGAATAAGAAAATAATCAGGAGTTGTCTCTAGTTGCATAAAGAAGTACCAGCTATTTTTAAAAAAGGATGCCTATAATTTGTTAGACCTTTTTTTTTTTTTTTTTTTTTTTTTTTTTTTTTTTTTTTTTTTTTTTTTTTTGGTGGTATCACGGCAGTCTGCCGACCGTTCACATAAGTCAACCTCTTACAGACTAGGATAAATGCGATATATCGCTCATTTATTTCATTTCTATCTCGTTCTCCCGGGTATGGCCACCCCGCTGGAAATGCCTTTACGCACAGAGTGTGGGACTCGCTAACCAATACCCACTAAAACCACGGACAATTTTCTCCAGAGCCTGAGGGGTGATACGTCTCCCTGTATTAGGTTCGCCCATGTTTTCTTTATCAGCCCGGGCTTGTATGCCTTATTGCCAAACCTATCTCCATCTGTCGCTAGGCAATCAAGCTTTATTCGTCATGTTATTGCAGCTCTTATTCTTTGTACTACTTCTCTGTCGGTGAAAGTACGTTCCGGGTCAGAATCTCTTGAGATTCTCTATTCACACCTTAATTTCCAGATTAAGTAGGTAGCTTCAGATATAACTATCTTCCTGAATCTACGTTCTCCTTTATCACCCTTTCTCTTCTTTTTGGTGAGTGCACATCCGAGCTGATCACCTAGAGAAGGTTTAGTGAAGGGTAGTCCTTTCTTAGCATGTAACGCCGTGATAAAATTCCATACTACATTTTGACCTGATGCGGTGCACTCTGTCAGGATGTGCTCGACTGTTTCTGTTGTTCTGCACTGTGGGCACACCGCTCTTTCTTCGTAATCCTTTATATTCTCCCAGTATCTTCCTATTTTATAGGAATTATGCATCGCTCGCCATAAAAAATTTCTGGTCTGGCGGGTTAGGTCTTTATCTCTTAGGGACGTCCAAATTTGCTTGTCAGTAGGGAAATCGCCTAGCCTCTCCCTTGCTGCCCATTGCGTCATGTCTAGATGTGCCGTAGTGCCTTTTCTATGCAGTTTAGGCGCTCTCTCTATTATTCCTCTATACGCTGTTGCTTGCGTCAACTTCGCTAGTTTTGTGCCCGAGAGATTGTATCTCTGTGGTATATCCAGGTTTACTTCGTCTGGGGTTGCCTTACGCGCGCCTTCATTCGCAAGTCTGTCAGCCTCCTCGTTTCCTTCAATTCCGGCATGACCTTTAACTTTCTCTAGCAATGTAATTCCGTTTCTCTTTCGGATAGTTGCAACTATCATTCTAAGGATTTCCTTGTTTGCTATTCCTATCCAGCCTTCGTCTTCTCTTTTTTCTAGATGTCTGGATAGGCTATCTATTGCAATTTGCGAATCACTTTTTATCAGGATCGCTTGGTCTGGTTGGGCAGTTTGCGCCGCCACCAGTATGGCTACCAATTCCCCTGCGTTGTTCGTCTGTGACACGCTCTCTGGTAGACGGATTGCCTGATTCCTTGGGTCGCCATCACCAAACCACACTCCAGCTCCTGCTGCTTGTACCCCTTCGTCGTTCTTTATACACGAGCCATCTGTGTATATCGTTGTTACATCTATTGGGGACCGTGGGGTCCTTGTGTACATGGACTGTTCAGTGGACGTCTGTCTCGACTCCGTGAAGACCCTGAATCCCTCTCCGAGGGACCTCCTTGTGGTGAAGTCTGGTTCGATTATTAGTCTGCCCTCTTGTGCAAGCTCTTTCTCCTCCTCCGTTATCTTCCGGATTATCTCCGGGGCATTTGGGTTCCACTTTTCTCCCAACCTTGCTATATAATCTCGTGCCAGCTTGCTACATTTGTGCGGGTTTCCGCATCCTCTACTTCTCATATCCTTACACACTGGACACGCGCAGTTCCTCCTTGCTTTGTGGTCACTGGGTTTTCCAGGGCCTAGGGCTTTGCCCAGTTCTACCATACTGTCTACCGTGTATACCTTATGCGTTCTTCTCATACATATCATAGATGCTGAGTTTATCCGTACATATTTTTCCTGCGCAAGGCCGATATGGAACCAGACGGGCATCTGTCCCTTAAGGTCGTTAGCAAGTATGAGGGGGTGAAAGGTCACGTCGTGTTTTTTTATTGCCTGGAGCATCTTTTGTAACGGTGTTGGTAAGCCGCCTTCCTTATTTCTCACGTCCACTCTCATTGATTGCAGTAAGAAGCTCCCTAGGGCACGCTTATCTACTCCCTGCGTCGCGGCAATTTTTGTGTTGATGATCTCGTCTGCCATTGTCGCCCACCTCGGGCGTTCTTTGTCGAAATTTAGATACCTCTGGGCCTTCATGATTTCTATTGCTTCGTTCCTTGCTTTCAGGTCTAGTACCTTCCTGCCTCCTTCCTCTATAGGCAAGCGCATGGTGTTTATCCCTACTACCTGTCTCGACTCACTATTCCATAGAAACTCATTTATCATCTTTGTTAATTGGTTTTCTATCTGCTTAGGCATTCCTTGAACTCTGGTTCTGTATTGAGTACGTCCGCCTATTACCATATTTACTATCAGCCGTCTGCCTTCTAGCGTTGGCCTTCCCTTATTCCATCTTTTTAGGTCCCTCGTTATGGCTTCTATTGTCGGGGTCCATACGCTAACGTTGTCGACCTTGTTGCCTATGAAAGCACCCAGGAGGCGTGTCGCCTCCCCATCTCCCGCTATCTTGATGTCTCCAGGTATGGTTTGGTTAGCATTTGCGGTCGTCCGTGAACGTATAATTTTATTTCTGTGTTCCTCTGAGCCGACTGGAACAATTACCGTTTTTGGTATGTTGAATCGTGCTCCTGAAGCAGCACACCATTCTTTCAACAGCTTCTGTAGATCATGGAAACTGTCCTCCTCGCCTAGGTAGATTGTGGTATCATCAGCGAACAGCGTTGCGATCAGCTTCTCAACACCTACGTTTATACCCTTAAGGTTCGAGGATCTCAGCATTTGCGCAAGGGATTCTATAGCAATGTTAAAGAGGAGGCATGATAGCGGGTCCCCTTGTCGTACTCCTCTCGTAACTCTGTATTTATCACTTATCTCGCCGTTCAGGATGATTTTCGTGTATGCATCGCTATATAATGCCTTTACTGTATTTATAAATCCTTCCGGGAGTCCAAATTCTTTCATTGCTTTCCACAGAAACGGATGGAGAATTTTGTCGTAAGCTTTCTCCTGGTCCAAACATACAATCATTCCATTTTTCTCTGTCAATTCACACCATTCTATTGCGATCCGGGCTAGTTCAGTTTGGTCTTCGATTCTTCTTCCACGCATGAAGCCCGCTTGGTCTCGGTGGATGATGTCTGGGGCTACCTTACCCAACCTCATGGATAAGGCCTTAGTCATTATTTTATAATCAGTGTTTAGTACGGTAATAGGGCGGTAGTTTCCTATGTCCGTCTTATCCCCTTTTTTATACAGGGGGCACATCCACCCTTCGGCAAATCTTGTTCCCTGTTTGATGCCAAATGTTTGTATGTCCTGGTATACATTTGTTAAGGCCCATACCACATTGAATCCTGGCTTTTCGTCCTTTTGGGCCTCTTCGAACCGAAAGACAAGTTCCTTCCATACTTCGTGAATGATTCCATCAAGGCCAGCAGCTTTTCCATTTTGTAACTTGCTTATCGCTTCTCCTACTTCAGCCTCATTCATCAACGCACTTAAGTCGTCCCTCTGCTCATTTTTTAGCTTTACTTTAACTTTTGACAGGACTTTTCTCATTTTCCTACGGTGATCGCTCGGGTTTGCTGGTATGTCTTTCTCCTGGAGCTGCTCATGGTGTTTTCTCGCTATTTCGGCCATTTTTTCTGACTTTCTTTCTAGTTCGTTATTTCTTGGACTGAGTTTGCGTAATGCGGGAATACTGTCCCTCGTTTTTTGTTCCTTGTTCATGTTGATCCAGGGTTTTGACACCGTTTCCCCATACAGAAGGTATGACGTTGCTACTGTGTCTCTTGCTCTCGCAAAACGCTGCATCTCTAGGTCTTTTATTCTCTCATCTAGTATTGCCGCTTCCTCCCTCTTTGAGTGCTCGTCTATATTTGGACTATTCAGGGTTTTTCTCCGATCTTTTCTCAGGTTTTCAATTTCACGCAGTATGTTAGGTTTAATCTCCTTCGACCGGTTTCTTATAATTTCTAACATCTCACTTTTGAATGTAGCGTGGAGGCGCTGCGGGTTTAACAGTCCGGTTCTGTTGTCTACGCATTTTTCAAGTTGGCTTTGGTGCTCGATACCTAGCGTTTCGATACGATCCATGAGTTCTGTATCTTTTACTAGGTTTACTGGCATGGCATACCTCCCCTTCCCAATATATGGTTGCCAGGGGTTTAATAGTGTCATCGTGACTAGTGAGTGGTCAGTGTTAATGCCGGATCTTTCTATCTTCCAGTCCCAGCTGTAATTCAGAAGGTTCTCCCTGAGGTATATTCTATCAATCCTCGACTGTATAGGTCTGTTCACCATTTGGTATGAGAAGTCTACCGTCGTCGGATTCTCTCGTCTCCATCCATCCGCAACGCTGAGGTGTGCTTTCAGCCTTGCCAATTCCCTCGTGGCTCCTACTGGGTCCGTGTGGGCCGGCAGTCTATCTATCGCCTCTTCTACTACATTCATATCTCCCATCATTATGCTTGGTTTTAATAAAATCGGTCTTATTTTCCAATGCGATCTTAGTTTTCGCCAGAAGCTTTCATTTTCGCTTGGTTCATTTGGCGCGTATACATTCATGCAGCTTATATCTCGGTCTTCGTACCACGGCAATTCCAGTATTAGTGCCCTTCCTGGTATCAGTTCTCTCGTTCTGGCTTCCTTCCACCTCGTAGTTCTTTTATCCAGGATGAATGCCACTCCGCCCTTCCTGGTATCAGTTCTCTCGTTCTGGCTTCCTTCCACCTCGTAGTTCTTTTATCCAGGATGAATGCCACTCCCATGGCATTTGGTCGTTCTGGGTTATCACTCATGACTATCTTCATTTGCCTTTCGAAGAGGTCTTCAATCTCCTCTCTCCGATTTCCACTTATGTGCGTCTCTTGCAAAGCTAATATATCAATCCTTTTTTCCCTCATCAACTGGCGCATTTCATGCCATTTAGTTATTGTGGATATAGAGTTGCCGCCTTTCATGTTCAGCGAAGCAAATCTTAGTGCTCCACGCTTGCTTTTCCCCTTCTTCGGGGTCACCGTATTGTGTCTTTCCGTCACTTCCAGTACCTCTTCCGAAAGAGTTTGTGTGAGAAACTCCGTCGTCAGAGGTTGTGTATGCCGCGATCCATTGCCGATCCCTCCCAGGCCGTCGTCAGAGTCATGGATGATGGTTTGGCCGTAGTCCCCTCCTGCCTGGGCGGGGAGTTGTCCGTTGCCGATATTTATGCTCCTAGTGTTTTGTTCTTCTCTAATTGTGACAGGTGGTGGTTTTTGGGCAATGTTCTGGTATATGCTACCTTCCCTTAAGCAGGATCGCTGCGTGGCACTGCCCGCCGTAAACACGACTGCTGCCTGGACTTACCTAGTCCAGCTAGGGGGCCAGTCTAAGATTACCTGTCGTTCGGAAACCCAGTAAATTCATCTTAGACTGTCTTGGCCCTTGTTTGCCGGTTCAGAATATTAATGAGTATCTCTTTCATTATCAAAAAAATGCTTCATTGTTGCGTTATCGTATGAGTGACAAGTAGCTAGTTACGGTCTCGTCTGCCATTGCTGGGACCAGGGATCCGGCTTCCCCTCCTCCAGGACTCGGCACGTCGCTCATTTCTGTTCTTGTCGTTACGTTGTGCCCTCTCATTCCTGCTTGAGGACGCAAACTCTACTGTTTCTTCAATCTTTCCTTCCACTTTATTTCCGAACCAACCCTCCAGAGATGTGTAAGCGCAGTGCATGGGGTTGTGGTCGGCTCCTTTGCAGAGGTAACAGTGGAGTCGGTAGTTTTCATCTACGAGTGTCGCACTGCCACAATCCATGTCTATGAACTTAGCCTCTCTTATGTGTTGTATGAGTACAAAATAATTCGTCCAGGTAAGTGGTGGGGGCTGTTTAAAGAAGACGTTCCAGATTGGTTTTCTGGGCCTGCCAGTGGTCGAGTGATCTACCGACTCCTCCCCTTTCACCAGTCGGACCACTAGAGACTGTATAACCTCGAAAGCCAGGCTTAGATCATGCTGCGACGTTTCGTCGTCAATGATTTTACTCCTGAGTAGAGCTACGGTCGACTCGTCGTTCTTCAGAGTTCGCCTTACAATATCCGTGGCTATCTCTTCCGATTCCTGTATCGCCTCCTGGGATTGTATGCTAAGAGTGAAGCCCTCGATCGTGCATAAGAAGCTAGGGGTTGGAGGGTGGTACGGGAGGAAGAAGACGGATATGATAGGTGTCGATACAATAAGATGCGTTGCCAATATGTTAAACGCCGTCGTCGAAATGTCGGAGACCAAGAAGTGGTATGGCGGTTTGTACCTGTCGTTGTTCCTGCGCATTGAGTTGATGTCTTTCTCCTGCTGAGGCGTGGATAGCCTAGCTCTCTCGCCGGTCATCTCCTTTATAAGCTCCTTGATTTTCTCACTTGTAGTCATCAAGTCCGCCGTATTACTTGCCTGCCATTCTCTGACCCAGAGCTTGGGCTCTGGGTAGGCGTCAAAATGCTCTCTTTGTTCCGGCAGTAAGTTGAACCAGGGAGGAGTGGAGATATGAATGACCGGAAAGCCACCTACTGGCATCGGGGTATGGGATAGGCTACTGGGGAGTTGGGGCAGGATGATGGGTTGGGGACTTTCTTCGGCCACCAGCATGCTCGCATTCCCTGCATCTGAGGGCCGAATAGCGATGTGTCTTATGATCCAGATGGGGTCTGCCCTCTCCCTTTGCTCAGGAGTAGGAGGGGGCTGTGGAGTCGACTCCCTGCCAGGACTAATCATCTGGGGGGAGGACGGGTCATGGGTATCGATTAGTGTCTCATCGCCGTCAAAGTCCATGTCCTGGTCTGCTTCGTTTGAGATTGTCATTCCAGACAGACTGGGGGGTGGCGGGGCCCTGGGGGGTGACTGGTTCTGTGGCTCTCCATCCAATTCGTCCATATCTGATATTGGCTGAGGACTACCAAGAAGTCTCCTTTTCCTATCGTGACTCTTGACTCCTTTCTGTTTTTGCGGGCTGGAGGATTGTGCACGTTTACGCTGATCACTGACCTTTGTCATGGGCAGGGGAGACAGTCGCAGCGGCTCTCTGTTCTCTTTTTTGTTCAGGTCGCGGTAATTTTTTGTATACCGTATATTCACCCTGAGCCTCGTTGTGTTTATACCTGTCATGTGGGCCTCTTGAATGCTCCGCCTGTGGGTGCGTGCAAGAAAGTTCGTTTTTTGTTTCGAGGGAGTGAGTGAGGATGTATCGCCCTTTTCCTTGGTGTTTGAGGTTGACTGGCTCTGTGTCTAGCCCTTCTCCGTCGAGGTTCTTCAGAGGAATAGCATCGGGGGGGCCCCACCTCTGCTACCCAGGCAGCTTCTCCAAACGGAGGAAATGAAGGGCATACCGGCCAATTTGCTCGGTAGCCGCACCAGGGTTAGTGATGCAGGTGGTGGTTCGTGGTCAAGGGGCCCCCCTTGTTAGACCTAATTTAATAGCTACAAAGACTAACAAACAATAATGAAACCTCAGAATCAATCTCAAATAGAAAACAACTTTTTCATATCTAACAAACGATAATTACTACAGGCTATTAGTTAGACAAATATTGCTGAATTGAATAACTGTATATTTAACAACCTCAAAGTCAATCCCAGATAAAGGAGAACAACTGAGGTTGTAATACACTTTGATGTATACATATAATTGAATACATATGACTTGTATGCTGCTGATCTACCAGGCTACTACAGTCAACAAGTATGTACTTCTATAGAATAGAATAAGTTAATGCTCTCAACCTCAGTCTAATCTGACTGAGGATATATGCTTCCTGTTGTTGGATATATATATTGATGCAAAATATAGTTTTTAACTTAGTACAAGCTGCTTAAATAGAATTGAATAGATCTTATTTCAAAATTAAGTTTTGAGGAAGTTAGTTACATATGTATGCAAGTTGTAATAGAGTGTTATAATTTTAGTATAATTTATTTTTGAATGTAAAACTAACTTTATGCTCAAAAATAGATTCAAATAGTATTATAAAATTTAATCTGAAGTCAACAAATTTGCTTATATATCTAAGGACTCTGAGTCATGCAAGTGCTTAGTTTGTATTTATTTTTAAGTGCAGTTAAAAAAAATCTATTAGTGCTATTACTTTTTAAAGATAAGTTATTGTTGGATGTTAGCATATTGTAATTCTAACTTTAAGCTCTAGGTATCATTGTTCAAACTTATAAACAACAAAAAAATGCTATAACTGCTGCCAAGTAGCTTGCAATTTATGTTTTATCTTTTAAAACAGTATTTTATTCTGTTTGAAACTACTTACTAATATAGCATGTTTTTATGCTGTTTTAGAAGTTTTATTCTGGTGATTCTCCACTATAAAAACTTAGCAACCTTTTTGATAAGATCTGGATAGAAGAGGATATTAAATTTCCTTGCTGAGCTCTTTTACTTTATATAAGCAGTTTTGCAAGAGCTATGTGTTGCTTTAAGTTACTTCTATATACTAATCAGGTTCTTTTGCAATGTTTGCTACTTATATACACAACAGCCATATATTTTCAGTCTTGAAATTATTGATTTACATCTCTAACTATTCTCAATAAGAGTTGATATCATTAGATTTCTCTTATAGTCCAATGATTTCTGTTATAGTCCAATGATTATTACAATGCTTATGTTCTTAATAATAAAAACCTTTTCTACAGCAATTTTTAAGACTTTCTTCTCATCAAATAGTTGTTGATGTTTTTTGTTGGATGTTTGCAGTTATAGTTGTCTCTTCTATGATATTTGTTAAGCAAAGTGATGAATCCTGTCAGAATATGATCAGAGTAGGTTCAGAGAATTGTAGTATTATGGCCCATAACTTTGTGACATTATATTTTGAAATTTCAAAATCAGCTAAAATGTGTAATCAAGCACTACATAATCTGTTGAGGTATTATATAGTAGTATTTTGCATGCTTATAGTATGTTTTTTATATTGGGGACCCGCAGAAACATAGGTCAGCGTCCATTCATTGTGCTATCCAATCTTCAAATCTATCCATTAGTAACGGACCTGTAGTGTAATGGTTAATGTGTGTTCCATTGCTGGAGGCTTGCCCAAGGCCAGGGGTTTGAGTCCTCCCCACAGGCATACAATGGATCAGA
Source organism: Macrolepiota albuminosa (assembly GCA_027475525.1). Classification (NCBI taxonomy): domain Eukaryota; kingdom Fungi; phylum Basidiomycota; class Agaricomycetes; order Agaricales; family Agaricaceae; genus Macrolepiota; species Macrolepiota albuminosa. The sequence continues at coordinate 352,509 of JAMWFC010000107.1, forward strand.
GTTGCCTTTTTTTTTTTGTTCCAACCAGCCTCCGTGGGCCTGCATAGGCCTCTGCAGATGTCCGCTGATGCCCTGCACAGGCCTGGTAGGGCCTGCGTAGGTTTAAGTGAGTCAACGTAGGTCTGCATGAATGTCTGCTAGTAGCTTGCATAGGCTTGCATAGGTCTGCAGAGCCCTTTTATGGACATACACTGGCATCGGGAGTGGGAAAAGGAGGTGTGCAGCCTCAAGCTACTGTGGAGAGGAAGGGAGAGGAGAGGGAAGTGGGGAACCTTGAGGAGGGTTTATTCATGCCATGACATCCACCAATAGAAGAGGTTTTCACTTGTGGGCTGATGCCTGCTGGTGGCCGCTGATGCACATTGATGTCTGCTAGTATCTGCTGGCATCCGCCAGACCTACATGCACATGTGTGTGCCTGCCTTTTATTGATCTACTGGACTGTGTTATACAGCACATTGTAACATGTCTGCAGCTCTGTATTCTACAGCACTGTGGACACTGCTCTGCTTCAGTATAGCAGACTCTGCTGGACATGTATGGTATGGCACAAATTGAGCTCCCATACAATGTATGACACATATCATTGTGATGCCCTATCCTGCTGTCTGGACATAACACTCTTATCATTACTTATGTACAGAACTTGGGGTTTATTTTTATTTACTCATCTAAGTGATGTGGTGGTGGCTATGTATTCATAGTGGTAATAGAAGTAGAAGCTTGATGCCATCATGACAAGAGGGTAGATAAGAAAAACATTTTGACCAACCCTCCTTCTTTGACCATGTCACGCCACTCTACCCCTAACTGTTTGCCTATGCCACCCCTGCCTGGTGACAACTCTACTGCTTCATGGCTATGCTACAAGAAGTGCTGAGAAATATACAAGTGCCATCTGGACAAGCAGTGAATAGCAGACCTTTTCCAGCAGCATAAGTAGTTTCCTGGCATGTCTGTGTGCTTATCCAGCATGCCCACCCAGAGATGGCAGCCTGGTCTATGAAGTCAAGTTTATTGACACTGATATCCGACTTATTAGCACCAGTAAGAAGCATGCAGATGGCTGGTCTGAGAAGCTCAGTCCAATCAGCATCTGCTGTGAGCTCATTGACGTGTACTGAACAGCCTGTTCTTGGTCCCAGTCAGATACAGCTAGTTCTGGCAGTGAAGCGGATCCCTCAAGCTGAGGTGACACCAAAGCAATTTGCCATGGCCCAAAACTGGCACCATGGCCCTCCCATCCCCAAGTGGTGTCAGAACAAGAGTCCTGTGAGTGTTCTCCTGGCCTGGTTGCATGTCCTAATCATTACCAGTGCCTGTTATGCTCACGCTGAGGTGAGCCATGTAAGTTTGAGGCACCGGTGGCAAAGTCTTGCAGAAATAACTCAGTTTGTGTTTTCTGTCGAGCCTGGCATGAGTGATGCTCCATGGCTCAGACATGGAGGGCATTTTGCATGAGCAAGGAGCAGGGGTGGGATATAATATGGGTGCTGAGCCAGTTGACTAGTGCGTCCAGATTGAGGGCTGAGAAGTAGGTGAGGCACTAGCTGGGAGTTCATTGAGAGGAAGGAAGGCAAAGGCATTGACTACATGGCAGGACAAGGGGAAGTGCAGAGCTTTATCTGCATTGATGGAGGAAGCACCAATGACTCGGCATGATAAGGGAAAATGCCAAGCATCACCAGAGCCATACTTTGGGGAGGCAACAAATTTGGGTTTAATATTATTTAATCATGCATACAGACATACAAATATAAAATCATCAAGTGCAGATAATGTGCCCAGGTCAAAGAGTGTGGAGTCAAGTGGAGTGTGGTCTGAGAGTTCATCAAAGGCTATGGGGTTGGTTGAAGTGCAGACTGAGAGTTTATCGCAAGGAGGAAGTGTGGAAGCATTGTCTCTGCAACAGAACAAGGAGAAGCGCCAAGCTTTGACCAAGTCAGTGGAGATAGTAGGGTATAAGCATGCACATAGGTCCCCAAGCTTGAACATATTGGATATTCATGAAATTCCCCTAATACCTGCCCAATCATCTATTGATAAGGAAATGTGCCAGCATTTGCAGGAGGCTGTGGCAAATGAGCACCAGATAACCTTACAGTTGCACCACATGCAAGAGGATCTTCTGCGGAAATGGCATGCTTGGGAGGCCATGCAGCAAGAGCAGAATATGGTGATTTGCAACAAGGACAGAGCATTTGGAGACAGGGATGCTGCTTTAGTAGCATATGTGGCTATTGAAGACAAGTTGGCTGGTTTGCGGGCGCAAGTGGAGCATATTAAGAATTAAGGGTTGAACAATGTAGCACCTGGCACATCAGAGATAGAGGAGGTATGGCAGGCGATATGGCAAGTGGAGGCAGCACAGCCACAGATTTTACAGAGGAGGAACTGGCTGTTGAATGTGTTGGCATTGTCCTATGAAGATGTTATGCATAAGTGACTCTATGTCCCATACTATATACTGGATACATCTTCATGTCCAGGAGGGGTGTGCAAGTACTGACTGTTGTTGGATGGGAGTTCCTCAGCACTTGCTCTCATCCAGCAAGGGCTGCCCCAGCATATCCCATCAGAGTTTATGCAAGGAATTGATCAGGTGGGAGGTCTGTTAGCAGTGTACCAACCCAGGAATATGGTGACACCGGGAACTTGGATGGAATTGGCAGCAGATGCTGGTCAGCCTATGACAATGCAGGATGAAATAATCACAATGGTTGTATCAACTTTAGAAGAAGAAATAACAACAGTGGAAGTGAGTGAAGCAGCAGCGATGATAGCAATAATGGGTGGGATGGCAGTGGCAACAGCAGCGATGGGTGAAGCAGCAGCAGCAGCAACAATGACCATGAAAGAAACAAAGGAGGGACATGAGGTTGGGAGGAGGCCTCTATTATAATTTCTTGCTCACAAACCTAAATTTTGTATATTGTATATGTCATACTATATATGGTCAAACTTTGTATATAGTGTACTATAATGTACTATGCATCAGGACATTGTGATACCGATGATATTTTATTGCAGATATTATAAGTAATCGAATAACTTGGACATGCTAATAATCAATTGTATTTAATGATCATTATATAAGCCTACATTGTTACAATCAGAAACTTGAATTATTAAACAGTGTAGAGGAATAACAAATTGTGATAATATGCTACCAATTAAGAGGTTTTGGTAATCCTTTTATCTATCAGCAATAAAGCTCAGTTAGCTGAACAGTGACAATCCAGGTTGGCAAAAAGACATTATATACAAAAATATGAATGGTTGACTAGTAGTAAGTATTAATGTAATTATTAGCTGTACCAATACCAATGATTAATAACAGGTCTTCTACTAATATTATGAAACTGTTTGACTAAAGATGTTTAATCAATAAGAGCTTTACTGCCAATAGAGCAAATACAATGTACAGTGGCTCAAAAAACTGTCCCAATGTTTCATACTTTTTGAAAGATGACATTGGCATGAAGGATGAGAAGTACGTAAAATTTTGATTAAATCATGTAAAATACTATGGCATCGTAGCTACAAAATGCACCTAAGCTTATGCAATCAAGATCAAAACTGATGGAGCAATAGCCATTTTAAAATATTCACTCATTGGGACAGTTTTTTGAGCATCTCTAATTTTTCAGGTTTATCTCTATTTTACTCAGAAATAAAGAGTAAGTTGCATGTGGGAATATAAACAAAGTCATGTGACCATGTTTAGATATATTTGGGAGTAGTTCAAGCTGGTTGAACCACATCTTGACCTTCAACCACTATCATGAAACCTATTCCTTCTGCACAACACTCTACTGTTGCTTCTCTTCTTGCTCCACATCTTGACCTTCAACCACTATCATGAAACCTATTCCTTCTGCACAACACTCTACTATTGCTTCTCTTCTTGCTCAAGGGTATTCTCTGGTCAGATTGGGGCTCAAACTGGTCTACAAACTGGTCTAGGGAAGTCTACTACTGGGAGGATTGGTAGAGAGTTGGAGATGGACAAGGAAAACCATCCTGGAGGCCATCCTGCTAAGCTTACTCCATGTGATAAACAGGCTATTGTTTGACAAATCTCAACTGGGAGACTTGATACAGCTGTCCAGGCCACTAATTTTATCAACAACATCATTTCCAACCCTGTCTCTTCCAAGACTGTCTGGAATGTGTTGAAGGAGGAGGGGTATTGGTCTGCTACCAAGAGAAAAGTTCCTATGCTCAAAGCTAAACATTGACAACTACAGCTTAAATGGGCTCAGAAGCATCAGAACTAGACTATAGAGGACTGGAAAAGAGTGTTGTGGACAGATGAGACAAAGATTAACAGGATTTGGTCAGATGGGAAGCAGTATTTGTGGAAGCTACAAGGAGAAGACATTTCAGACTGAACAACTACACCTACTGTGAAGCATGGAGGAGGGAATAATCTCATGGTATGGGGCTGTATGAGTTGGAATGGGGTAGAAAAGCTTGTAGAGGTGGTGGGGATCATGAATGCAGAGCAGTACTGTGAAATTTTAGATGATGGAGCAAAGGAGAACTTTGAGAAGTTGGAGATGGAGGAGGGTGCCCACTATTTTCAACAGGACAATGACTCCAAACACAACTCCAAGAGGGCTGACAAGTGGTTTGAGGACAACAACTTTAATGTCCTTTGGTGGCCAGCCCAATCCCCTGATCTCAACCCTATTGAACATCTCTGGGAGTACCTCAAAGAGCAACTTAGGCAGTATGAAACACCTCCTTATGGTGTGCATGAATTATGGGAGAGGGTTGCAAAGGAGTGGGATGAAATACCACCAGAGGTATGCCAAAGACTAATAGAAAGCATGCCTAGAAGGATTCAAGCAGTTATCAAGGCAAATGGAGGACATACAAAGTACTAGATACCATAATTAGAGATGCTCAAAAAACTGTCCCAATAAGTGAATATTTTAAAATGGCTATTGCTCCATCAGTTTTGATCTTGATTACATAAACCTAAATTTATTTTGTAGCTACAATGCCATAGTACTTTACGTGATTTAATCAGGATTTTACATACTTCCCATCCTTCATGCCAATGTCATCTTTCAAAAAGTATGAAACATTGGGACAGTTCTTTGAGCCACTGTACCTTTCAATATTCCTCACAAGAATTGCATCTAATGCTCCAATGATGGAGGATGCCGAGCTACAGTTATATGCAAAGAAAGAATAAAATAAAATAAAATAAACTGCATAAGCTCAGCAACATGTGTTTCGTCTTGACATCCAGCTACAGGTATAGAACAGATAGATGGCTATTGTACTAACTACAATAAAAATAACTAGAAATAGAATATTTAGTAATAGGTTTTTGACATGTATCAATTGAACATATCTCTAGTTGAGCATGAAAAGATTGGCCTTGTCTATGCCCAGATCTACTTGACGAGGTATCATCACATCGCCGCACTGCACAGAAGATTGAGCAAGTTCAATTGTCAAAAACATTTCACATACACAATCCTTTCTACACGAAGTGAAATCAGGATTGTTAGGCTCATGTCATACTATATGTTTGATGACAATGAGCTTTGCATTCTACTCAACCTCTTTCAAAGCATCTGAGTAACCCCAAACTTTGTCAAGCCATTGATTTTTGTGAGTATGGAATGCGGCAATGAGAATTTCTTGTTCATTGAATGCTTTCATAGTGAGATGTTTCTATTTGTCATGAAATGTATAGCTCCTGAATCAATGTCAATGAATAGGCAAAACAAGAGGTCAAAATATACAGAAAAACAAGATGAGTGGGTCTGATATGATACAGCACATCTGAGTACCTCTCTGTCACCTGGAAAATCTCCTGATAAGTCATGGCATGCATCTTGATTTCAGATGGGCAGTGGGAGGCTATGTGAGGGTGCCACAATAGAAGTTCATGGTAGTGCTCCATGTGGTAGTAAATTGAGAATGAAAGGATGAACATATATCTTGCTAGTGCAGACAATAAACCCTCAGTCCATAACAGCATTTGAAAATGTTGAAGTCCGTAACATCATTATTCAAAAACATTATTGATCAAGTTTTGTTCTGCCTCTGCACCTCCTATGGTGCCACTACCTGCTTTGCACACATCATTATGCTGATGCACCACTATGTATACTGTGTCTGGAGGAAATAGCATCCTAGGAGCATTTTAGATGATGGCTTGTCAATGCACAATGGCCACTTAAACATCAAATGTCTTGTTTGGAAGTGTCATAGTATGACAAGTCAGCTCTGCCATCATACTTAGAGGGAGGAGCACTACAAAGGAACACACAAGGGAGTGGAAAAGGATATAGAGGACAAAATAAAGGGATGGCATGGAGAAGATTGGAGTGGAGGAGATATCAAATTGTGTAGTATGCACCCTGGTTTGGAATAACAAAACATATAAATACCTCTGCTTAGGCAAGGAGATACTTGGAATCATCATGTCAATAACACAGTGGTGGTAACCTGAATTTGTCACAAACACATTAATAAGGGATAGAAAAACAGTGATTGTGGACAACCATGAGAAGACGCATATGATTTGGAGTCAGCATCTGAAATCCAAATCACTTTCAGAAGAGTCTGAATAGGAATATTTAGCTTTGAGCATAGCCCATTGTTGCTCCATGTTAAGCCATGGCACATTAATGATCAGTTGTAACAAATTCAGTAATTGCTATAATCTAGTAAATCAATGATTTGCTGCCATTCTCTAGTATGCAAAATAAAAAAACCTATCAAGTGACAATATATGTTCATCGGATAGTGGCAATATGCCAAATCTTTTGAGGAGTATCTCAGCCCTGGTATTCAGGGCTCGCTCTCCATGAAAGGCAACTGAGGAACCATAATTCATAATGCATGTACCTGCTCTGATATATTATTTTTCATGTGGCAGCTAGTGGCAGCTATTGTCTGCAATCTAACATCATGTCTTGTTGTGCCTGTACCAGGCAGGACATAGAAATACTCGCAATTACTCAACAAAATATGTCTATTTGACAGAGACCAATGGATCTATGAGTTGACTGGACATCCAATGCATCTGGCAAGGAAAGAATGTCAGCCAAATAATGCAAAGGCAACCTCTAGAGGCTGTGGCTCAGTCATACAGCTGGCAGAGGAGGATCCAAAGAGAACAAGTCTAGGGATTTCCTATGCCAGGTTGGACACTTCTGGGGCCTCTGAAGCATGGGAAACAACTGTACAGTACAACAAAACCTTAAAAACTCAAAAATTGCCTATACAAACAATTGCACAAATAAGGGGCAAACTCTGGCAAACTCTGGCTTATATAAGTGGTCTGGAAGTGGTGATGAGGGGCCCACACTTGTCTGAATAGTGGCTAAAGAACCAGAGCATCTCAAGGGCTGAGAATAGTACTAACAGATAGTGTTGAAAGAATAGAAACAGTAAAATGAAATAATGTCAGAAGAAATAAGAGAATGAATGAAGGGAGAGTGGAGAGATAAAGAGTGAGAAAAGGAAGAAATGAAGAGTCCCCTGATAAATAAAACCTTGATTGATCACAACATTAAAGACCAAGTGGGTGCAGATACCGTGGTAAAACAGATGCAACCGCTGTAACTAAATTCTAGCATATATAAATATCAAATATTAACATAGTCCATACAGATGAATGGATGTATCACATGAAGGTAAAAATCAAAGACATTCTTCCCACATATACCTAGTCTACTGCTTACTAGGGAACCATACAGACAAATGGAACATATCACATGATAGTAAAAATCAAAGACATTCTTCCCATGCATATTTGTAACTGTACAGATGAATGGATGTATCACATGATGGTAAAAATCAAAGACATTCTTCCCATGTGTACCTAGTCTACTGCTTACTAAGTAACATACAGACAAACAGTACATATCACATGACAGTAAAAAGTGAAGACATTATTCCCATGCTTACCCAAAGGAAGTAATGACAATGAGAACAAACATCATCACATGACGGCAAAAATTAAAGACATTTTTCCCACACATAGTCCGCTGCACAGAAAAACCTCGATCTATTCTAGATCTCGGAATAACATCATAAGGGTGGTTCGGGTTCAAGTTGCCCCTCTTGGCAATTGATTCTTTGATTGATAAGGATTTTATAACAACTTGCATCATCCCTTGAACTCAACTGATTGCCAGTATGAAAGAAACACAATAATAGAGCTTCAAATTGAATCTGATTCAGATGGACTAGGATCGGTCATTGCGTCCACAGCATTATCATCATGATTCAAAGTGTCTGATTCAATGTGTTGAGATGCATCTCTGTCATATTGATTGATTTGTATTTACTATAAACCCATGTCGATTCAAACACCAAAACCATGCTCATTACCTAAATCACTGTTTCAAACATGTGCTCATTTCATAATCTACTATATGCACCAATTATGACTCCTGAAGAACGGCAAATCCTCCAGCGCATTGGACAGAATCTACTTCGGTACTGGATTCTTAACATAGTCGAAGCTTTTTTATATGGTATTCTCTCTCTCTACATCAGAACCAGATGCTGACTTCTCTAAAGGTTTGCTTATACCAATTGCAGTTGTTACTGCCTGCCAGTGCGATGACTTTTGATAAAAACACATATACTCAACCTGATCTTTTATGTCAAACAGGCATCCAAACCAAACCTGGCGCTCTAAATGCCAAGTAGCAGTTATCTGGTTTGGTATTATTGCATATACCATCGATCTTTTGTTAGGAACTTGGACTTCAATTATTTAATATCAAGTCTTTCAAGGCAGCATTACACAGCTTTTAATAGTCTAGTTGACACAAGCCTGATTTTTTCATTCTTGGTCAACTTTGCTGCAACATCCCTTATTGGTTTGACACTATGGTATGCTATTGTTTGTGTAATATCTGCCTGATTATTATGAGTTGATGCAATGTCCAGGAAATATAAGAGATTCTTACGAAAAAACATTGATAGCCAACAGCGTCAATCATTCAAATTATGGCACATCCTAGGTCTCTTGGTCGATGCCGGAGCATTATATACTGCTTTGCAGGTTGGGTTTTGAAGATGATCTGAGTATGACATTGTTAACGACTGGAATAATAGCTCCTGATGATTGTGATGTCTTTCGCAATTAACCCCAATGAATTCTCTGAAGACATTGCCTATACTTTATTTAAAAGTGCTTTATTTTCCATCACAGTATGTGTTATCTTTGCCTATGAACTTAAATATGCTAATCTTCTGCAGTTTGTCTACCCGGCATTGACAATTGCCCTTATCTGCGGCCCATTTTTCATTGCAGGCATACATGAGACTGTACAATCACTCGAGATATCTGCGCCTGGTGTCTGATCGCAGTGATGCCATACCGATCTACTTCTACTAGAATCTTACAGTTTTAATCTCTCTTTCTATCTCCTTCATCAAAAACTTTGTCACTCTTCAGACTTCCCTGCCCGAATATTTATTTATTTCTTTGAAAGCGTGTATTTATTTGGCATCGAACATTGCATGATTATCCTCCTGCGAGACTTAAATTCTTGTGTTCTGCACCTGCTCAATGCGACAATCCACTATTGATTGCTTGAATGGGTCTGTGTTCAACTTTGAATTTACAGGCTATTCCATATCCTCATGGAGCAGTTTATTACCAACGAAAGTTTTCCGAAGGAACAAAACACGAGCGTCCTGCCTCATCATCATTGCGATACGGGGCCAGGCACGTGAAGGAAGTCATGCGCGAGTCGCTGTTCATGACCATCTGCGGCGGCATCAGGATAAGGTGCTCTTTAAAAGGAAGTGAGTTGAGTGAGGCCGTAAACATGGGAGTGACTTAACGCACCTCGGAAAAGTTTACGATGCAATGTAGCAGCAAAACGTCCGGCACGGTAAGGCTGATCGTCCATGAACAAATCAATCTTCTTGTTGTCCTCGACAACCAAGCAGATCTCCGAATCTCCATCACCCTGTAGTGTCGTCAACACCATGGTTCTTTGGTTTCATAATATACCTTACCTTCTGGCTACGATCATTGATATTCGCTGAGCCCATCTGAGATGAAAAATGAACTCATATGAGCCAATGTCAGACAAATGCACATACAATAACTTTGTAGTCATCAACAATCATAACCTTTCAATGAATATAAAGCAGCTAAATCAATGATAATCAAGAGATCAAGAAAGAGAGAAAAGGCATCACATACACATTCAACTCCTCCTCCTCAGTCCCAAACCATTTCTCTTCTACCAACTCCGTCCGATCCCACAACATATGCTGCGAAACCGTATCCGACACCTCCTGATCCCCTCTCAGACCCTCCACGCCACTCTCAAACTTCCTCACGATCTCCCGCGCCTCCTCAGCCCACTCTGGGATCCGCACAGTCTCCGTCCTAACGGGCGTTTTCTCAAATTGAACTATAGCTCCACTCGTAGGCTCTGGTATCGCAAGCGTCACTTCCTTGTGTGTGCTCGTGGGGTCTTGCCCGATCCAATAGCGCGCAATCGCTACTTGCACCTCGTGGAATTTGACAGCCGAGTTTTGCTCCACCTTGGAGATGAACAAATCTATGGCGGACACAAATGTCAGCGTTGAAGTCAGCAACAACATGAGAATACTCACTCCACGGGGTGTTGATCCTATCATATGCCCGGAGATGATAAAAGCGTATATAATCCAAGCTGGTCCATATAGGGGTAAGCAGGCCGGCTCAAGATGGACGCAGGTGCATGGACCTGTACCAATGCCGCAACCTCGCCAGCATCAATACTGGCACGTCTGCCTGTGTGTTCACGTCGGTCCGAGCTGCCGAGGACGCTGATAGTATACTCTTGTGGAGGCTTCCTTGCAGGTTCGTCAGGAGTCGCGAGTCTGCCGGTCTGTGCATTGGAAATTGCAAAGTGAGGGGGGCCTCTTGACTTGTAACCACCATGTGGTACACACAAATCTACACAAATATAGCTGATGGGTAAAACCGTCTAGCTGCTCTCTAATGAGGGCCGCACCGAAAGGTGTCGTTGCACCAAAAGGCGCTGTCAATGCCCCCCCCCCACTCCAAAACACTACCTATAGGTACTCAAACACCTATAGATGCATACGCTCTTAGGTTGACCGGTATGCCACGTCACCTATCGGCAATAACACCACGCCATTGGCAACACGCCAATGAAAATTTCCAATTTTAAAGCCAGAAATTAATTGTGGGCGTGTATTGAGCACGAGTGGAACACAGAGGACTGACACAAGAGTCAACGGTGCAACGCTGGTAAGGTACTCAATCTAGTATAGTCTCGAATAAGTGACTACCATCGAGGACAAGGACCTCGAAGTGACGAAACTCGAGAAAGAGCAAGGATGCCCTTACATGTGGACCACACGAGTAGATGAACCTCAGAGGGACACATGACAGGTACATTCAACAATTTGTAGAATATATGTAGTATAACAGGAGTAAAACGGTCGACCGCAATTCGCTCCAACCATGGATGAAGTGTCCTCCCCCCTCTACCCCAGAACAGAAACTGACACAATGTCCACTACTCAAGAAAATAACTCTCAGCAAGTATTCGATGCTGCCCCTAGTGCAGCTGGGCTGGAAACACCCCAAGCCTCTAGAGAAGAGGCAGCGCACGTCGGTTGCAATCAAGCTACCCTCGCCGATCTCGAAAGACAAGACTATGTGAATTTTCCCCCTCTCCCTCTTGCAACCGCTACCACAGAAAGCAGGCCTGCTAAACCTCGCCTTGGACGTATCAGACTGTCTCTCGGAAGTCGTCAGCAGAAGGATGGAGACAAAACGAAGAGAGCGCAACCATCCAGCCCCAATAGGGACAGAACTCCAAAAAGACATACGTCTACCGCGGTCCCACCCATAGGCACCCCCATCCTCACAGCCATGCAGTCAATCCCAGAGCCGGCTCAACCAAGGTTCCACAACGGATCGAGGGATGTAATGGAGATAGACAACGAGTTTCTAGATCAAAGCCGTACAGCTGTAGGAAACTCTGCGTGGGACGATATCTTAGATGGCTCTCCTGACCATTCCCCCACCCCTGCACCGTCTCAACCATACCCCCTGTCTACAGCAAAAAACATTCGAGGAGGGCAGAATGGACTAGGGCTCACGAACATGGCAACATCTAGACACGACCCCAAAGACGGCATCCACCGTGATGTAAAAACAGAGAACGACATTACGACAAATGGTGCGAGCCTTCAAAGGACAGCAGAGCTGAATGGTGGATGGCCCCAAATCCACTTGGGTTCGCACCCGCTGGAGAACGTGGCAAAGTCACAGGTCATAGCATGGAAGAAGGTGGCTACAGCAAAGTTATGGGTGAGGCTCTTCCAGGGCAAATACAAAGTCAACAGCCTTGCCACTGTCGACAAAACCCGTGCATTAATCAAGAGCCTTGTACGTGTGGAAAGCGAAGTTGGTTTAGGAGTTTCCTTTCCCCTTCAAGAGCAAGCGATGGAGCCGGAACGCTTTCCATTACCTTATCATATGCTAGTATCTGGCTTAACAGCTGAACAAGCTGAGTATCTCACCAACCTCACGGTCATCTCAACCAAGGATATCACCACAATATTCTTACCCTTTGAGGACCAGCACCCCTCCTTTGTAGCAACCATATATGGACTCACCTTTACCAACTCGCAAGAAGCACGGTCTGCAGTAACCAAACTCGTCGTTGACCGCATCCAAGAATCAGAACAGGTTATGAAACATATAGTCGACTGCGCAAACGGGAATGCTAATTATGTAGCTATTGACATACTCAACAACATATCGGTTAAATTCCTGGAAGTGAAGAGAAGTAATGCGAACGGAGGTAACTTCAGAGGTTGGAATATTTTCCTACACCACTCATACCTGTCCGACGAAAATCACATAAAACTCATCCAACTCATGAGGACATGCACCTTCCCATCAGCGACTGCTGGCTTTGGCCTGCCACTACTGGTCAACAACACGCTTCTGTGCATCAACTGCAAATCCATTGACCATGACACACCGAACTGTCCTTTCCCAGACCTACCAGAATGGCTTGGCTATAAGCCCATATCAGCACCGTATGCCGAGACACCGCAGAATGCCTACAACATAGACGCAGCGAGAGGACTAAACAATTACGGCAACAGTAGAGGAATGAATAGAGGGAGAGGAGGAAATGGCCGGGGTAGTAGACCATATGGTCGCCGATCTTTCCGTAGGCAATGGAACTAGCAACGACGTGCCTTGTCACCTACTTCACTCTAATTAGAATGCATCCCTACTTGTATAGGTCAAGCTTGTCATAATGTCGTCATAGACAATTAAGTTTTTCTGTCCAAGACATGAACTTAGAGCGCTACCATGCCAGTAATGTGGGTGATTACTAGCATGGATGATTAACATCCATAGGCTGAAAACTGAAATATATTGGCCATGCGTGGTACATGTAAGTTGTAAGCCCAGTTGTAAGACAAACAACGGCAGTCTATAAAAAATAGAGGAAGGTGCCGTGCAGCAGTCCTGCTTAAGCCTAGAGCTTCTAAGATACTGACCCCACTATGTTCTGAAGAATCTCGAAGCAACGTCCCCCCTGAGCACTTGGGAAATGAGCTCACCCCGAGATAGCATGGTTGGCTACTCGGTAAGTCTTATCAACCACTCAGTTACTACATGACACAAACGGTATCTCAAATGACATCACTGGCTCGAGCATCTCTGTATCTGGAGGGCAAGATGAGAATGCCACTGCTCCTGACCTAGATACCAGTAACAGAGATTATGGAGGTGGATCCTATACCCTTTCCTCTACCCTACCAGGAGGAATTCGTACCAACCCCTCTAATAAAAACACCAAGGCTGCACTACGTATTGCTACCCTAAATATTAGAGGCTTCTGCAACGTCACATCATCTCGATCAGAATCAAAGTGGAACCACATAAATCAATTAATTAGAGATAAAAAGATAGGCATTCTTATGGTCCAGGAGGCCCACTTGAATACAGAAAGGAAGGATGATATTGAAAACCTTTTCGGAAAAAGGATGAAAATTTTACATTCCCCAGATCCTGACAATCCAACCGGAAAAAGCGGTGTCGCAGTTGTGCTTAACTGCAACCTAATCAACACAAATGAGCTTCGAAATACAGATATTTGTGAGGGCCGAGCAATGCTAACATCTATTAAATGGCACAAGGACAAAGTTATAAATATTTTGAATGTGTACGCTCCCAATGTAACAGAGTCTGACGGTGCGGAAAACAAGGACTTTTGGGATGACATTAACCAGTACTTCGTAAACAACCCCCAAACAAGAGTGGACATTCTAATAGGCGACTTCAATATAGTAGAAGATGCCCAAGACAGAGCCCCAATGAGATCTGACCCCTTTGAAGCAACTGAAGCCCTCGATAGACTAAAACAGACATTGACAGTGAATGACACATGGAGGGACACCTTCCCTACCCAGAGAGCCTTCTCATTCACACAGGATGCAACTTCATCAATGTCCAGAATAGACAGAATTTATATGACAAATCATATTGCTATGTCCGCAAGAGACTGGGTGATAACACCGTCAGGAATTCCTGGCACTGACCACCTACTCACAATGGTACAAATATCCCATGTAAACGCTCCCCATGTGGGGAAAGGAAGGTGGACCTTAAAGCCACACATAATAAAAGATGAAAAATTTAGAAATTTTGTAATTGAAATGGGCTCCAAAGCTGTAGAAGAAATAGAATCACTAAACGGCTTGCATAACCTGCAACACAACCCACAAACAATATATAAGATCTGGAAGGAGGGTGTGCTAACCATGGCACGAGGCCGTGACAAAAAAGTTGTACCAATGTTTCGTAAAAAAAAGAAGTCTCTCGAAGATGAGAGAAATAGAATTCTTTTAAATGATGACCTAGAGGATAGCGAAAAAAGAGAGGCCCTAAAACAAGTAGAAAAAGACCTTACCGCATTAGAGTGTAGATTTCACATGGATAAAAGAGACAAGATAGCTGTAAAGAATAAACCCCTAGCAGCCTCGCTACGAGCCTTAGACCTCAAAGGCTACTCAGTCCCTGGACAAGCTGAGAAGCTGATAGCAAATCTATTTGCAGATGATACCACTACTTTCCTGTTGGCAGAAGATGACATAGACACTCTCAACACTATTCTTGATGACTGGTGCATAGCATCAAAAGCAAACTTTAATTCTAACAAGACAGAGATCATCCCAATAGGCACAGTAAGCTACCGTGAACAGGTACTAAGAGATAGGAAGACTAAACCAGAAGGGACTACGATCCCAGATCACATTCACATAGTGGAAGATGGAACTCTAATTAGAATCCTGGGTGCATGGTTCGGAAATACCTCTGACCTAAGTGCCCCATGGACCAATGTAATAGAAAAAGTCGATAAAAGCCTGGCTAATTGGGGAAAGAGCAACCCCACCTTGGAAGGAAGAAGACTGATTGCCCAAATGGTAATTGCGGGAATGACTCAGTACCTTGCACAAGTACAAGGAATGCCTGCCCACATTGAGACCCTCATGACAAGGAGAGCAACTAAGTTCATGTGGGAAGGAAAGAGCCCACTTGTTAACGAACAAACAATGTACAAACCCCTAAACGAAGGTGGGAGAGCATTGGTAGATATAAAAACTAGAAACAAAGCCATAGGAGTAATGTGGTTGAAATTGTACTTAAATATTGGCCCTGATCGCCCATTATGGGCGTACGTAGCTGATGCTCTCATGGCAACGAACATACCAAAATTAGAGGAAAACCTAGACAACAGAGTGAAGTTCAATCCGTTTCTCCAGACCTGGAAAACAAAAACCTCAACCCGGGGGGAAATATGCCACGATATAACGAACCTATTTAAAACTGCAAAAGAATTTAGCGTGAGGCCAGAAGGTCTTGCTTTCAGCAAGGACATCCTAAGAGAGATGCCAATTTGGTACCATCATGCAGCACAACCGAAGCTAAGAAGAATGAACTATGGTAAAATAGCACAATGCTTAAAAACGAACCATGCTGTCAGAACCGTTAAGGATGCCGAAAACTTAGCCAAGATGCTTGAGTCTACGGACCACCTAGGGACAGATGAGTGTGAATGTCCTGCATGCATGGAAATGGAAAACAAAGCGAGCTGCCAGCATCCGCACTCCTGTGCAAACAGATCGAAAGACATGCTTGATACCCTGCCCGAGAAATGGGATCCGAGGTCAACCCTACCTGACAACATAGTAGTGAGCCGCATGATGAGCAATCAAGAGAATGAAACGCCCCTAAATATAATGTTCAACCCAAATCTAGTGACAAACGGACCGATAGCAAACATCTTTAGAATCTTTACCTCAGGGCCTGTTTACAATCAACTACACAAATACCCTGCAAACGCCCATCCTTCAGAGCCAGCAGTGGCTTTCATAAAAGGAGTCAGCAAACCTGATCTGACAACGGGACAAGGCAGCATGATGGGAGTGGGAGTATCCTTTGAAAATGCAGAGGAGCGAGATACTGGGGAAAAGTGGTTCAGTCTAGAACGTGACACAGGAGGAGGGAACAACCTACTAGCAATAATTCTTGCTTCGAAACTAGTAGGCCTCAAAACTCCACTAACAATAAATACAAGGTCAGGCGATACCATCGATAACCTGACAACAAAGTTGTGTGAGAAAGAGGATGTAGGCTTCGTGGGAACTCGGAACGCTGGCCTTTTAAGGATGACCATTGGTAGGCTAAGGATGCATGCAGCACCAGTCATGTTTTGTGACCTAGCTGAAACGCGGGTGTCAGCGCATGAGAACAAAGCCAAAACTATGGCAAGAGAAGCTCTAAATAACAACAGACCCATGACTCTCCCACCAATCCCTACGGAATTGCACCTAACCGGGGCTAAACTAGCGAAGCTAACCCAAGCAACTGCATATAAGACGATAAGGAAGCTCCTGCAGATACCCCTCAGACCAAGAACAACTATGGTCATGAACCAAGTCAGAATCCACATTACAATGATGAATAAAAGACAGCCTACCACAGAACAGATATGGCTGAGTTTTCGGAACAAAGACTTCTCAAAACCGATGAGAGTATTCCTATGGAAATGTGCTCATGACGCATACAAAGTCGGTTCATACTGGGACAGACCCAATATGAAACCTGATCTTAAGGAAAGAAGCAAGTGTAAACACGACAACATGGAGGACTTACTGAATCACATTCTCTCTGAATGCCTGTGCCCCAGTCAGGCTATAATATGGGAACTAGTTGACAACATATGGGAAAAAAGGACAGGCAATAAGCTCCCCAAACAGGACCTATACTCTATAGTGGCCAGCCCACTGTTAGTCCAAGAAGAGGACGGCCAGAGATCACAAGGTTTAATGCAATTACTTCGATTACTGATCACAGAAGCCACACATTTCATATGGATCCTCAGATTCGAAAGGGTAATCCAAAATAATGATGTACCCCACTCTAATATGGAAATAATAAACAGATGGAACGATTTAGTCAGTAAGAGAGCCAAATTAGATATAAAACTAACCAATAAGAAACTGGGCAAAAAGTCGCTGCCAAGTAGACTAGTAGAAGAAACATGGGAGGAAACAGGAGTAATCGTAGCTTTTCCTGACGCAAATCCACATGAGGTGGATCAAAGCGGGGTTTTAGTGGGTAGTGAGCCTGATGAAATGGAAGGAATTGGATAGCTCCAGTCCCCAGGCTTCTAGCCCCACACTAGTGCGTAAAGGCATTTCCTTGTGGAGAAACTCTATCAAAGACTGCCCTGGAACCTGGTTTTAATCCCAGGTGTGCAGCACAGCGGGTGGTAATGGGACACCTATGGCGACAACATTCCCACTAGCAACCCTACTCCAAAAAAAAAAAAAAAAAAAAAAAAAAAAAAAAAAAATTGCAAAGTGAGGGGTTTGTCACACATGTCACTGTGACATAGCAATGACACAAGATGGTGTGGCAACAGCGCAGGACACGGTGTTGTCACACGGAATAGAGTCTTCACACAATCAAGAGAACTGTTGTAAGTCCTAGAATTGGGAAGAACTATCGTATGGGTACATAGTAGCTAGATTATATACCACCGGTGTGGCAGTGGGATGGAGTACTTGATGGATCGAGGACAAAGTCGAGTGAGTCAAGAATGTAGGGTAAGGATAGAAGTCGGAGAAGGTAGGGAAAATGTAATATAACGTATAGGCATGAAGCGTCGTCCGTCGCAACGTGACGAAAGTTTGTAGACTTGTGACAAGCAAGCACCAGAAGAGTTAAAGATAGACAAGCATAGCTCAGCTCTAGACAAACTCCAGTAGAGAGAGAGTATAGCAGTGAGAGCACAGAAGTCGAGAGCACAAAACGCTAGAAGACCGAGAGAACAGAGAAGCCGAGACGAATGATTGAGCTGAGAAGCGAGCTGTAGCAAACAAGAATCAAGCCGAGACACAAAGACTAGAATTCCGTGAAGCCAAAGACAGTGCCGAGATAGACAGAGATGAAGCCAAGACAAGCGGAAGCAGAGCCGAGACAGCGCAGCGAGATCACCGAGAAGCCAAGAAGGTCCGAGCTCACTGCCGAGGACGGCAAGCATGCGGTGTTTGACACCGGATCAGACGTCGACTAGTTAGATAGATGTATGCCAGACAAAACGAGACACCGAGAGCAGACCAGGTGATGACGAGACAGAGATACAAGATGCACGAAACAAGCAGAGCTCAAGACCTGAAAATGTGGGGTACGAAAAACCTGTTTATTCCTATGTTTCTCCTGGCTTTTATACCTATTCTACATGTTCCCAGTATCGTCGATCCTCTGCAAAACTGCTCCAAATCGTTGATTCCTTCCCGATTCTGTTTCTGACGGTTGGTCGGTCTCATAATCCTAAAACTCTATTTCTCTCTCTTTCCCTAATCGTACCACCCATTTCCTAATCCATCCCGTCATTTTCCACCGTAAACTTATTCCGACCTTACTTCTCTATTTCACTTGTACCCATCGTTCCCATAGCTGAATCCAATTTGCTTGTCTAATATCCCTTTTGACCTGAACCTATCAGCAGTCTTCTCCCCTCTACCACACCGGTTAACCAGTTCCTGAAACTAAGGAGATTGGATTATAAAGCCAGGCCTACAATCACGAGGAAGTGTGGTCTGACAAGAAAGGCAATACTAAGTCACAACCGTTACATACGCCCTCCAGGTATCAAGAACAAAGTGAGGGATGCCTTGCCAAAAATGATAAAATCAACGAATAGGGGGTGGTGAAGTGGGAAACAAAGTACGGTGGTCCAGGATTGAGCTTGAGGCCTCTTGAACAATGATGATGGAAGTTTATTCTTCTTTTTGGGGATAGGTCATTGATGACGTCAAATGATAGGAAGCTGGGTGTCAAACGGATCAACGGGCATCATCTCAAGACTGGTGGAGAGAGACCCCTTGGGGTCGCCCTTGGGGACAGGAGTATGCAGAGCTGTTGTAGCTTTCAAGCCGACATCGTCGGCTTGGGCGGTGCGCGACTGGTATTGAGACAGGGACAGGTACTTCTTGACGGGACCTTTATTGAGGCAGAGCTTCTTGAGAGTACGCTTGGCCTTATGCGCATCTGAGTGGGCCTGGTTTTAGACAGCATCGCGGTGGGGGCGCAGAAGGGCGTTCTTAACATTGGCCCAGCCTCTCTCAGTGAGATTTCCGTCGCTGTTGATGATGCCAAAGATACGGAGTTCAGAGTAGCGCTCGTCAAAGTAAGGGATAGTGAGGATGGCGTGGGGGATGGCAAAGCTGTCGCAATTGTAGAGACCAGTGGATATGTCGAAGGTGACGAACTCGCAAGGGTTATCACCCTTTGAAGCATTATATGCTGCATTGGAATGACAGAGGAGTCTGTGATCAGATGTTTCCAGATGGTCTCATCGTGGTCAAGGAACTTTGTGAGCTGAGCTGGGTGGATGATGAGGTTTGGCTCAACAGTGGTAAGTTGTACAAATCCATCAGGACGGATAGCTATGCCAGGATGGGGGTTATAGTGATTCTTTGGGTGGAATGACATGTTGCTGAGTGAGCTAGTTGGATTTTGGTAAGACGAGGAAGTGATGTGTGGGATGGTGGCTTGCTGGAGGGGTTGAGGGGTAACAATACTTATACTAGAAATTTGAAAGGACCCTAGCGAAACCTGTGGATCGTTGGCAGGGGGTTTCCCATTACCGGTAGGAAGCTCGTGAATTGTCTCAACATCTTGTGCCTCCAGGTACGGTGACAAGAGATCCAGTTCCTGGACTTGATCATATTGTAGCCATGTCTTATCTCCAGCATGCCATAGTACCTCGAATATAGCATTAGTTTTTGACCCTGAGTGGCTCACAATTTTATCTGCAGACCATTCGTTATCTAGATCGGGTTCAATTTCCACGACGACTTGGGAGTAAAGCCTCCCAGGAAACCTATGATTGTCATTGGGGTGATGTATTCATAACATAGAGGCATGAAACAAGTCATGGATGCCTCATTGGCGCATATGTGCGGAGAGCTAAACTTGGAAGGAAAAGTTTCCAAAGTCCCTTAGAAGTAAATATGGCCCCACAAATTTGGGTATCAGCTTATGGGCTAGGCCCTTGGGAAAAGTCATATTTTCTGTTGACACGTAGACAAAGTCGCCTTCCTTGAAGGGGACAGGGATCCTTTTTTTGTTTGCGTCTCTGGTCTGTTTCACCCTAGCAGCTAAGATGCTATTGTGCACGGCCACTATTGCTGATCTCAATTGCTGAGCAAATACATGCACTCCAGGGTATTCGTTCTTGTTGGCGGCATCCCATGCCATTGTTCTTGGCATCTGTTCATAGTTCAGGAAGAAAGGTGAATATCCTGTACTTTCCAATCTGGCACTATTGATAGCAAACTCAATGGCTGGCAGTTTCGGCACCCAATCCCTTTGATTGGGATTCACACATTGCCTGATCATCTGGATCACTGTTCAGTTGGCACGTTCAGTAGCTCCATCTGTTTCAGGGTGGTAGGCGCTGGACATTCTTAATTGCGTGCCTATAAGCTCATGTAAGTATGACCAGAATATGCTGGTGAAATATGAGTCTTGATCGCTAACGATTGCCTTGGGCAGTCCATGTAGTTTGTATATTTCTGCAAATACTAGCTCAGCAATATTTCGGGCAGTGTAGCTAGTGCGACTTGGGACAAGGTGAACCATGGAGGTTAGGTGGTCGATTATCACTGTCAGTGAGTTGTAGGTTGCATCCCGGTCCTTTGAGTCAGGTAGTGGTCCTATGAAATCTATTCCGATCACTTCCCAAGGCTGTGTTGGGACCGGCAGTGGGTTTAGTAGGCCATATGGTTTGTGGTTTGATGGCTTGCTGCGAGCACAGATGATGCAGGTCTCACAAAATGCATGTACGTCACTGCTCATACTCTTCCACCATGTGTGTTCACGTAGATATGTTAATGTTTTCCTAGCACCTAGGTGGGCCAACATGGTGTGAGCTTCAGATATTACAATTTCGCAGACACTTCTGCCTGTGACTATTAGTGAAGGTATGCATAGTAGTTTCTTGCCATTGGTTATTAAGTATAATAATCCTTCTTTGGTGTATTCAAAGTTCTTGTACTCTTGAGGGTTATCCACCACAAGCGCTAACAGGGGGTCCTCCTTGTATCTATCTCTTATGCTGGCTATCAAGTCAATTGGCTCATGCCCTCCGGACATTAGTTTGGTTAGAGATATCAACGTAAACGTGGGTTCTGAGGGTAAGGAGCGTTTTTGGAGGCCTCTGCATGGTCAACACTTTACGGATCGCCGAGTTTAGGGCCATTTCCGACTCAGTGCCAGTGTTTGGCAGATGCTGGGTAGGGAACAGTAGGGTCCAGGGTTTCATTCATCAGCCAGTTCACATGCAACAGTCTTGCATTGTCCTCCATGCAACAATTTTGCAATTTCTTTTTCATGCAATGGTCTTGCATTGTCCTCCATGCAACAATTTTGCAATTTCTTTTTCATGCAATGGTCTTGCATTCATCCCACTACCATCGCCTCACAGGTGAGCGCAAGTCGCTCGTACCTCACAGTTCAGTAATTTGACACTCTTCGCAAAGCAGTGATAGCCTCCATTGTCCGGTTTTTGATTCTATTTGCATCACTGTTCCAAGAAGTAGGTCTATATTCAGTTGCCAGTCGATGAGTCTCTATCTCATTGTGCACTGCAGTTTAAAACAAATACGCTTTCAGAATTATCTTCTGAATAGCAAGTTCGTTCACAGTAAGCCTATGGCTAGTACAGTTGACTATGAGCTTATGCATATGCTTTCAATACTAGATTACCACTACCATTGCTTCACAGAGCAGTGATAGCCTCCGTTGTCCAGTTTTTGATTCTATTTGCATCACTGTTCCAAGAATTTAAAATGAATATGCTTTCAGAATTATCTTCTGAATAGCAAGTTCGTTCACAATTTTCTATTCCCTAGTCATACTTTTCTTGCGCATTAACCTACTCGTTACCTCGTCATCGAACTATCCTTCATGACCCAACATGCTGAGAGCTTGCAGACTATTGGTTCTCAATTCCAATCTCAATCCAAACCTAATTCGAGTGTTTTCCAAGAATCTGAGGATGTCGATCACATGGCCTCTCGCACCGAGGCTATTCGGGAAGAATGCCAAAAACTCATTGATGAAACTGTTGATGGGAAACATACTATTTCGGAGTTTCTTCAGGCACTCAAAGACCTTGGGCTTAATGCAGACGAAGCCAGGGATCATGTCGATGAAGTCAGTCAACGAGTTGAGTTACGCAGAGCAAAAGCGAGGTGTCAAAATCGAGAGTCACGAGAATCTTTGCCACGTCATGAGCAAGAAGACAACCAAGCTGGGAACTCTCAGGCTCGAGCAGTTGAGGCTGCCGCTTGGGAATCCTTACATTCAAAATTGGAACATGCACTTGCCCCCCAAACACATCCAGCAACTATTGCCCTCGATCAACTGGCTGAAATATTTGGAGAACCCAAGGTGGCTTCATTGCACTTTTCTATCCCTCAGTCAGTTCTTGTTCTTGCTCCACATCTGGCAGAAATGCAGGGGCAGGTCTTGGAGGATCTTCACATCTCAAAGACGTGGGGGTTGCATCACGAATATGCAAAAGAGAAGGTGGTGGATTCCCTCATTGATTTGGCTCAAACCCATCCTCTCAAGGATCCGATTTCACGGGCGGTGTGGAAATTGGTCATTCTCGATTGTTTTGTTGATTTTGACAAGCTCTATGCTACTTTTGATAAAGAATACAATCATAATGATGAGCCAAAGGATTTTGTGGGAGGTTTCTCCCTTATTAAAAAAGATTATGCTACTGCTAAAAGACTAGTTCGCACTGAAGCTGATTGGATACGGACATATGATGCATGGATGGTTGCTGTGTTGCTCTTTTACCCTCATCAACACAATGAACTATCAAAATATAGGGTTCGGATTCTTGACTTGTGTCGTTCCATTCAAAATGGTGCATCTATTGCAATCCGCTTCAATGCAGATATGCAAGATCGTTATGCAAAGAACCCTTTTCACATGGATGATAATAATGAACATCAGGTCCCCTTCCTGGCCCAACTCATCGGCTCTCCATCATCTTCGGCAGGCACTAAACATAGTGCTTCATCTCAGTTCACCCCTCGTAAAAGACCATCTGCAATCTGTCAAAATTGAAATCTGGGATTATGTACATCGGATCCCTGTCCCAGTGGTCGTCGTCACCATATCTGCTGTGAATGCAATGGTACCCATAAAGCTCGAGATGTTGAAGAATGTTACAGGAAGCTCAACCAGCGAAGGCAGCAATATCGAGCTTTGTTCAATAGTGGAAACTAGAGCTGCAGAAGTGAAGTCACATGTTCTGCGGTCCCTTAAAAACACAAGCAGAAAAAGGCCACTAAATACTACCAAAGTTGGGGATCAAAAGTTTCAACGTGGTTTTGTATGGGATTCAGGTCAATTTACAGCACCCAGCTCTCCCTCAGCAATGGATACCAAAAATGCTCCTCCTCTTCCGTTGTCTCCTCAGCACCTTTTAGAAAATCTGATTTATCAAGCAACATTGAAGGCTTTACAAAGTAATATTCACGTAGAGACACCATTTAACACTGACAAATTTGAGAAAATCCTGTGGGATCATCCTAACCAGCCATTTGTACAATCCGTTATATGAAGTTTGTGAGAGGGATTTTGGCCATTCAATGAAGGAGATTGGTTAGCTGAAGATGACGATCATACGGAGAACTATTCTTCAGAAGAACAGGATCTAGAGGCCATTTGGGCGTTTCAAGACAAGGAGATTCAGGCTGGGCACTGGTCAAAAGTCAACAATATAGAGGACGTATTACCAGGCATGAGGTCTTCACCTTTGTTCGTGGTATGGCAGAAGAACAAAGCTCGTGTCGTAACCGATCATTCAGCATCAGGATTGAACGATGGTATACCTAAGCTAGAAGCTAAGGTTCACTATGACAACATGAGAACTTTTGGTCAGGCAATGTACAACGCAAAACACGAGTTCATGTGCGAAAAATTGGTCACCTGGAAATCAGATGTAGCAAGTGCCTTCTTGAATTTACCAGCTCACCCATTATGGCAGATTCATCAGATGGCAAAGGTAGATGGGATCTGGTATATGGTTCACCGACTTGTCTTTGGAAACAGGGCATCACCCCGTTGCTGGTGTGCAGTATCATCACTAATATGTTGGGTAGGCATAAAGAAGCTCAGCATAAAAGATCTGCATGTATTCATGGACAACTTCTATTCATGGGAACGGGAAAATAACTTTGTCACGTATAGAGGTGTATCACGACCAAGGAGCCAAGCTCAGCTGCTGATCTTCTGGGATGCGATTGGTTGCCCATAGGAAGAGAAAAAGCAAGAATTCGGTGAAACCTTAAAAATCATTGGTTTTTGGGTGGATATCAATCACAGAACTATCACTCTAATGAAAGAATCAACAGATGACATAGTTTCAAAAATCAAGTCTTTCATCAATACTCCATCACGTCGTCCACCACTTCAAACCTGGCAGCATTTAGGCGGTCATTTGAATTGGTTGCTCAATATTCTTCCCTGGGGCAGACCGGCACTTACAGAATTGTACCGAAAAATGGCTGGAAAGGAGACAATGCATGCGGGTATATATCTCAATAAGGAGGTGGTGACAGATATGAATTGGTTGATCGATATCATTCCAAAATCAATGGGTGTCAGATTTCTGGACACAACAAGATGGAATATTGAATCGGCAGACATGGTCATTTGGATGGATGCAAGTTTGAGATTGGGAATGGCATTTGTCTATGCCGGTAATGGATTTGTTTATCAAATCGCACCAAATGATACGTCTACAAAGATTGATATATTCTTTCTCAAACTTATAGCCATCCTTTCAGCGATCTATCATGTAGCTGCATTTGATCACCCACCATGTCGACTGCTCATCTTCTCAGACAGTCTTGACTCAGTAGCCATGTTCAATTCCTTGGGAGCGGCAGAATCTCTGCATAATTCAGTGATCCAGGCAGTGGCAGGAATAATTCTTCAGACAGGAATCGACTTAAAGGTCTGCCATATTGCGGGTAAGGACAATATTTGAGCCGATCTCCTTTCTCGTCTACTCTTCAACAAATACAAGAGGAAATTCCCAGCAGATTGTGTACGCTTCTTTGAACCTCTTAGAGACTCATTGCCATCACAATGGAAAGAGTGCTTTTGAGCGCTTTGGGGGGTTTGTCAAATCGAAAATCAGCTATCCGACATCCTATGGCATTAGAGGATTTAGATGCGTTGACTTCACATCTCCAGGTCCACGCTATTGAAAAATTGACAGCAAGCGGTTACGTAACAGGAGCACGTGACTATGTAAAGCTCTGTATTAATCATAACCTTTCTCTTGATCCAACTCCACAGACTTTATCTCGATACATTGCATATACATCAAGGCATATAGCCTTGGGTCCGAAGTATCTTACAGGGCACAGACATTTCATTTGTGATTTCTTTCCAGATTTTGATAAAAACAGAGCACATCCACTAGTTCAAGCTACGATTAGAGGTTCAAAAAAATTACGCATTGATCTGATTCGTAGGAAACTACCACTTTGCTCTCATCACCTTGCAGCCTTTGTGGAAACAGCACGTCAAACAAAGGATTATGACAACTTACTATTCGCAACAATGATGTCTTGCAGTTTTTACGCATGCCACAGATTAGGAGAAGTAGTCAAGAAGACAGCAAAAGAATCTATTGACTGGCAAAAAGTGATTAAGTGATCATCATTAAAGTTCACTCAAGGATATGCTGGATACCATCTAGCTTACCATAAGGCCGATCCATTGTTTCATGGCACCGACATATTATTCGCACATCAGGAGATAGCTGAGCCAGTTTCACTATTACAAGAATACGTTGAAAGCAGAGCCAAGCTTCATGGTTTTCGTCGGGCTTTGTTTATACAACAAGACGGTTCTTTGCCAACAAGAGCATGGTTTGAATCCAAGCTATTTTCACATGTGGATCGGTCTTTCGGAGGCCACTCAGCTCGAGCAGGAGGCGCAACATATTACGCTTTGTTGGGCATATCTGAAGACATTATAAAGGCCCTTGGAAGATGGTCATGATCAGCATGGACAACATATGTTTGCAAGAACCCTTGCGTCAGGATGGCCTTACAACTTGCGGCAATAAAGAGGCACCGTTGAGTTTTCCATTTATATTTCTTTCAGTCAGCTACTTGCAACATCTAGTCACCTCCACCATCCCCTCCACTCTCTGTTTCAGCCTCTTATAGCCATAGCTACGTTGCCACTTCAAGAAATCAAAAATAAAAGGGTCGCTTTGGCGGCCAATTTCCGCTAAACTGTTTTCCATCAATAAGAATTGTGTGGTGCGACAAACTGCAGAGGTCGACGTAAATATTGGTTCTGAGGGTAAGGAGCGTTTTCGGAGGCCTCTGCATGGTCAACACTTTACGGATTGCTGAGTTTAGGGCCGTTTCTGACTCAGTGCCAGTGTTTGGCAGATGCTGAGGAGGGAACAGTAGGGTCCAGGGTTTCATTCATCAGCCAGTTCACATGCAACGGTCTTGCATTGTCCTCCATGCAACAATTTTGCAATTTCTTTTTCATGCAACGGTCTTGCATTCATACCACTACCATTGCCTCACAGGTGAGCGCAAGTCGCTCATACCTCACAGTTCAGTAATTTGACACTCTTTGCAGAGCAGTGATAGCCTCTGTTGTCCGGTTTTTGATTCTATTTGCATTACTGTTCCAAGAAGTAGGTCTATATTTAGTTGCCAGTCAATGAGTCTCTATTTCATCGTGCACCGCAGTTTAAAACAAATACGCTTTCAGAATTATCTTCTGAATAGCAAGTTTGTTCACAGTAAGCCTACGGCTAGTACAGTTGACTATGAGCTTATGCATACGCTTTTAATACTAGATTTTCTATTCCCTAGTTGTACTTTTCTTGTGCACCCTCCCACCTCTCCCTTGTTATCCTTTTCTTGGACTCTGTTTTTTGATGAATCTTCTTTCTTGTTCTCATTATTCTAGTACATAGTGTACATACAAAGTGCTTAGCCATAGCTACGTCGCCACTTCAAGAAATCGAAAATAAAGGGGTCGCTTTGGTGGCCGATTTCTGCTAAACTGTTTTCCATCAATAAGAATCATGTGGTGCAACAAACTGCAGAGGCAGGGTTGCCCATGTTGACTGTCTGTTGTAACTGTCTCGATTGTTCACTCAGATTTTGCTCACGTTCCTGTTCTAGGTCCATGATTTTTGCCTTATCAATCGTCCCATTGAGTGCGTTGTCAGTCCAGTTTCGTGCAGGGATCTATATGGTAAACTTTTCTTGTATGTTACCCTTGCCCTCCTTTTATTGCTGAGGGCCCTTCAGCACAAAATGTTTTGCCATTCGGGCTGCGAATTCCTTTGTAGTCTCTGGTCAACCAGTCTCTGCTGGCGGCACCTCCTTTCATTGATAAGGTTTCCTGGTCTTGGCACCACCTTCGGGTAGTGTGTTGCTTACCAGCACCTGCCCTGATCAGTGATCCCTCTTGTCAGCTTTAGCACGACTATTCCCGTCAGTGTGTGATTTAGGCTTTTGCCTGCTTGCTGAGGCCTCATCATGCAGAGTAATGCCTTCACCTTCCTTTTTCACCAGGACAGGCATTGAAATAACATGATCATTCAAGCAGTCATTGTTAACCATATCATGATAAGTGTATTCTCCACAAGCTCGGACTGTGCCTGGCTCATCATATGCATACAATTGGGACAGTGAGTCCGACAGGATATTTTCCACTCCTGGAACATATGCCACCTCAAAATCAAATTCAGATATTTTTTTGAGCCATCTTGCTTGGCGTTCTGATAGATTCTTCTGATTTAGTAGGTGTATTAATCCCTTATGGTCAGTGTACCATGTGAACTTTACTCCTTGCAGAATATCTCGGTATTGTAGCATTGTTTCCACCTCTGCCAGCATTTCTATCTCATGGACAGGATAGTTTTGTTGTGCAGAGTTGAGTTTGGCTGAGTAGAAAGCAGCGACACTGGCCTTATGCCAGTCTGACCCCTGGCTTATAACACCTGCAATACCTATACCACAGCCATCAGTCACTACATTTACTGGCTCAGTGTTTGCACCATACACTAAGGGCTTTCTGTGATGGTCACGACAGGCTAC
Organism: Macrolepiota albuminosa; assembly: GCA_027475525.1. Taxonomy (NCBI): domain Eukaryota; kingdom Fungi; phylum Basidiomycota; class Agaricomycetes; order Agaricales; family Agaricaceae; genus Macrolepiota; species Macrolepiota albuminosa. The sequence continues at coordinate 381,249 of JAMWFC010000107.1, forward strand.
AGCCAGCCATTTGATGTCTTCAAATGTGTGTTGGTGTGTGAAATCCCAACGGAATGGTACGGTGTCACCTGTAAGTCCATGTAAAATCCCCATCGGAATTCTTACTCAATCAATATCATCCGCAAGGTATCCTGCTGCACCCAAGAAACCTCTGAGCAGGTCACAATTAGTGGGTGTTTTTCAGCGGGCCAGTGGATCAACTTTGTCTGGATTCATTTGGATGCCATCATCATCAATGATACGACCTAGAACTTTCATTTCTGAACACAAGAACCTGAGCTTGTCCTTGCCAAGGTAAAGTTTCTCATGGTTGAGAATGTCAATGACCTTTTTTACATGTTCTATGTGCTCCTTGAGCGTCTGAGAATATATAATGATATTGTCAAGATATACGTCCATGAACCGGCCAATGTGCGCCGAAAAAATATGATTCATTAATGCCTGATAAGTCGCAGGAGCATTACAGTCTCCCTGTTGTACTACATTGCTAACCATATTTCCATCAGGAGTGGTTACTGCGGTGCGGTCTACATGTTCTGGCACCACACGGATTTGCTCGTAAGCATCCTTTCCATTTAAAATGGATCTATATTTACCTTTTGCTGCTCTGCGCAGGATACCATCAATATCTGGTAACGGTGATGAACGCTTTATGGTGTTTGCATTTTGAGCTTGAAGATCGAATACTGTGCGTAGCCGAGGAGGTTCTCCAGGTTTCTACGGCTTGGGTATTAGCATCATGGGGACTGTGTTGCCATGGCTGGTTATCTTTCAATGTCCGTTCCAGATATATGCATCGCGTTTCTCGGTCCATTGACTCCTCATTGCCTCTGGGCATTGGGAGGGTTGCCAGGGATAGATCCTGTTAGGATCCATTAGATCTATTGTATGGTTTATGTCCCTCAAGGGTGAAAGGGGTGTATCACTTGCCGATTTACAGATTGGCGCCGCATATTGACACAATTCCTCTTGCACAGTGTCCAGATCTTGTTCATAAAGCTTCATCGACCAAGAAGCCAATCAGGTGATGCCAGATCCTTCCATTGGCACCGATTGGCTTGAACCCACAATAACACACGATGGATTTATCCCAAAAGTGATGCAGTGTTGGAACAAGAACGGCATACCCAGGATGAGGTCATAGCCAGAGAGGTTTATGACATCAAAATATCGTTGTTCTGAGATGGATTGGTACTGGAACTGGGCGGTGGCGCCAAAATTGATGTGCGATCGGGAACCCTGAACAGCTAGCTGCACCGGTACAGAGGAGGCTAGCTCCCTCTTCTCAATTCCCAGCTGTTGAGCTAGCGTGCTGGAGATAAAGTCTCCTAATGACCCTGAGTCTACTAATGCACGTGCAGGGTGCCCATTGATTTGTACTACTATGACAAGTGGTTTTGGTATCAATCGGGATGGATCGATTACTATGATGTTGTATCTCAGACTAGCGTGCTCACTGGTCCGCTATATACTCATTTACTTCCTCCTCAAAGACTCATTCAACAGATGTAGCTTCGACATTAGAAGCTCCTGGAATAATCAAAAGAAACGGCGTGAGCTGATAGCCTATAAGGTCTTTGACTCACCGTATATCGTATATCAGGTTTATTACTTGTTTGCATCCCATACATCTGGTTGGGACCCAAACCCAAACAAGTTCTTTAAAGCCACAGTCAGTGTGCTTTTTATAAAGTCGTTCAAAATGTGACAGAATTGTTAGTCTTTGGCAGGTCCGTGGTCTGCCCAAGCAGACATTGCCCCTGTGGCCACCCACACCTACTTCTCACAAAATACATTTGATCTGTTCATAAACAACAACCTTGTCATCTACATGGGAGATCGCTGGTGCCCGTCTCTTTTGGGGAGTAGCCGGTACATATGGTTCCCTCTATCTTGGTCGACTAGCATTCCTCAAGTTGTTCACACTGACGTTTGGAGTATTGATTTATCTTCTGGCACATATATGGCTGCAGTCGGTGTTTCTTATGAGGCAGAGGGCAGTACCATTTTAGGCTCAGCAATCATTCTGTCAGACACTTCTGTCAGGTTCCGCTGAATCGGGGGCTTTCTGGGAAAGCAATCGCCCTTACAATGTGGACTTGACCCACGGATACTCAGGTGTCTGGAACTCCGGGGCTAGGACTCCGGAGTTCAAGACGTGGACAGGGGAGTCCCGGGAGAGGGGACTTGGTCCGGGGGTTTTGGGGAGGAGGTAGCTGGGGAGTTTGGGTGGGGGGGTCGAGTCGTGAACCGGATGTTCTAAGACGAGACCAAGTTAGTAAATTAGAGTCGCAAAGTGCGTACCAATCTTAGAGCACGTGAGTATTCAAGCGTGCCAGTCAAAGTGTGCCAGTCAATGCGTACCAGTCAAGTAGAGGGCACGCAACAATCCAAGTAATGCAATGTAATATCAAGACTAGCGAATACAACAGGGAACTATGCTATAAGTACTACGGGACCGGGTCTCGGGGTTCCAGGATGTCTGGGATGGGTTCCGGGGGTCATTGAGTAGCGGCAGGGGCTGCATACCGGGATCGCGCGTGTGGGGCGCGCGATCAATTGGCGCAGATGGAGCCGTGATGCGTGATGCGCGATGGCCGGGAACGAGTCGCATGATCTGATCGTTGATCGGGGCTGGTGGCGGCTGATGGCGGTCCTTGATGCGCGTGATGGCGGTGTCGGCGGTCATGATGGCGGGGCATGTCCTGTGGGGTCGGAGGGAGGGTCCCAGAGGGTGTTCCAGGGGTGTCCCGGGGTGGGCCCGGAGGGGAGGGGTCGTGACAACTTCATTCTTGGGTGGGAAGGCTGTTGGTTATCTTGGTCTGATTCTGTTGGTGACAAATCCAATTTTCTGCTCAACAACATCTTTACAGGTCACAGCAGATCTGTAATGATCAACAATGTTCAAGGAACTGGTACCGCCCAATGGGTTGCTATATATTATGCCAATGGTTCAATTTTCCGTTTACTTGATGACCTCAAGCTACTCACTTATACATGACTTCTGTTATAGGTGACTCGACTTGGCGCAACACCACTGTTAAGTATATATCGTTGTGTCATGGTCATGCCTAGATAACAACTACTTCTATCACCAGCATCAATGGTGGAGCTTCAATCCTGGTAGACCAGCCAAACACTGGTGGAGGACACGTCTTATTGTCCATACCAGTGAAGCTCGCTCTAAGGAGCGGGGCCAATTCGATCACATTCAGTGCCGGACAGAACAGTGAGTCCTGAGTCCTCTCTGTGATTTATTTACCACTAAAAATTTGAAGACTACGCAGCGGACCTTGATAAGATCATTGTTTATACTGCAACTTAAGTTTTATGTCGCCTATGTTATACCATGTGTTGCAATTGAGTGACCTGATAAGGTCCTTCTATGAGAATATATTGTTCCAACTTTTCTTCAGTTGCTGCTTAAAATCAGCATGGCAGTCATCGGCATAGAAATTGAATATATACCTTGAAGAAAACAAACATGAGAATAGTGTTAGGTCCAAGATGTGTAAAAGCAGGAGTCTAGCCTTCCAGAAGGAACCTAGGGCCTTCTTGACGTAAAGACTGTACAAGAACATGAGAGATACTTGTGTTTACTGACTGAGCAGATGAGCTACATGCGAGAGGATCTAAAAGGATGAGAACATACAAAAGCCATTACACATGATTGGATTACTTCTGCAGGTGAGCAGACAGCTGTAAACGAGATTTATCTATGTCTCGACACAAAAAAAAACATGAACGTACTTGTTGATACCATGCCAGCCAGTGTGCTTGCGATTACATGCAGAAGAAGGTTATCATGCAGCTGACAGTTGATGAGAGGGATTGGATAACAGAGCAAGGTTGATTTGGCAAAATCGTATCTAACAATTAGTTTTCATGTTTGCTCGATGCTGGTATGATTGACATAACTCACAATACCACTTGAGATGCCTTAGATACGAAGGTCAGCACAATGAAATGTCTTCCAGGAATTTGGCAACAGAACGTACATTCATCAAGACAGCCCTTGTCTAGCATCAAAGTGAGATGAGGGCATGGCTACAGGGCGGGAAATGAGCAAGCATACAGTATTGGGATCTAAACCTCTTGCTAACCCTCTCACACCATCCTCCTTGATGAGACTGATCAAACCTGCAACAGCATTCCTGTATCTAAATTTTTTTTCCGGTGGACGTATCGAATCACTCGTCATCCTAATCAGTATGATATCTATCGAAGATGGAGGCCTTCATAAGAAATCAAGCAATACATAAAATTTCATACATGCCTGCAGGGTTACCAGCAATTCCACCGAGACCACCAGCAAGACTTGCCGCCAGAATCAAGCGCGTCGTCGAGGGTGTACTGTCTTTGGAGAGACGCGTTTTGAGTTCCTCGTACGTTCCCAAACGAACCAAAGAATATGACATCTGACGCATCAAAGATGCAGTAAGACCTGCGTATAAGTTTCGAATACCCGATTGTGCGATCGACGCGTGTAGGACAGATCTCATTGAAGGTCGCCTGGACCCAGATTCTAATGTCTGCATTCGGCTTATGAAAGAGGATAAGGCTACTCTCGAGGTAAGTCTCGTAGAAATGCTTACACTTTGATCAAATCCAAGAGATGCGTGCAACTGGCGGCCACTGGGGAATGGTCAGGCACATACGCTTTACCAGAGGGAAAACTTGCACTCTTACTCGAGGCCGCAACTCCTGTACATATGCAATGTCAATAGAGACACATCGTCATGAAGAGTGTACGGTGAATTGTGCAGAGTACTGACCTCCAAGCCTGATCACAAACATTTGGTCAAAACTGAACTGTAACTCATTGGGAAAGAAACGTACCAAAAAGGATAATTATTGGGCATGATGAACCGCTTTCTTCAGCAAGCTGAGTGGAGACTTGAAGAAGAGAGCAGGCTCGCTGTTAGTATACTTACTAGTCAGGCACGCAGCACATCAAGAATTGTTTATGCTTACCTTCAAGGAAGTCTGAAAAAATACAGTGTCCATCCTCGGCTTATCCTGATAGAATCAATCACAGGGTGAACCATTAGAGCAGGAAGGGTGACACTTGGCTAGGCAGGGAGACGGGGAGAGGAGTTCGAGCTTTCTTTGGAGGACGAAGATGCGATAGGTGCAGGGCGTCGAGAAGGGAAAGGAGGAGGGACAGGGGAGGTGCTTGAAGAAGATGTGAAAGAGGTGTTGGTGCGGAAGTGGGATGACGTGCGAGTAGATTTAGAAGAGAAATTGAGGTCGCTTTCGCTACTTGCCAGGCTGGATTCACTAGAGGGCAGTAGAGTTTTTCTTCTAGAGGGATGTGTAGGAGGTACAGTTGGCGTGATTTCACCAATATCATCTTCCAAAAAAGGGCTGATAGTTCGAAAGTTTGTGTCCAATATGTTATCTGGGTTTTGTGTTTGCAGTCTAAGAGATTGTGTATCCGATTTTGCATGTTGAGGTGGTATCGGAGGTTTGTTGCTGGCATCTGAGGGGTATACTGAGGGCTGTTGGCAAGGAGATGCAGGAGGTGCACTGGCACTAGATTGAGATATACATGACATGCGCTAAGCACTTTCAGGACATTACTCACAGTTTATGTTTCAAAGATGACTGTTGGGGTACTTCATGGGAAGTCGACGAAGATGTATTTGGTATTCCAGGAGATTGAGGGTGAGATTTAGGAGGCAAAGGGACCAGTCGAAGCAACGCGACTGACAAGTCAGTTGGAGCTTGAGTCGGAGAACTATACATGATTTTTGATGGTCGCAAAGGGGGCGGCGGTAGCAGTCATTTGGCTCCAACCTTCAAGTCTGACGAGGAAGACGATGCGCAAAGGTAAGAAGCGTCAAAAAGGGTTCCATTCAAAGATGAGCTCGACATGGCCCAAGGCCGAGGACATGGAGAGGTATTTGGATTTAAGAACTCCGTCTGGCGCTCTGTCCGCTGCGCAACTTGGGAGATTGGTCCAACACGAGTTGTTCAAACTTTGATCGCAGGTTTTGTACAGGTGGCGAGCGGTCTGTGTCAACACCATTCGTTGATTGCTGTTCCATAACTTTCTCAAAGATCGCAGGTTTTGTACAGGTGGCGAGCGGTCTGTGTCAACACCATTCGTTGATTGCTGTTCCATAACTTTCTCAAAGGTCGCAATAATCCAAGGCCCAAATTCTAAACCACAAAGGTGAGTATAGCACTCGTGTAGTTGGGGTAATATATCAACTTACTGCTGCCTTAAAAACTCCTCACCAAGGGTAAAAATCATAAGAGAAAGGCGTAAACCTCCAAACAAAATATATCTATTCTTCTATGGATGGGATCAACACCAGGTGTTAATCATTCTGTCATCATGAACAACCCACTTACTCTTTCACCTCGAGTCTTTGAATTGGTATATTTCAGGAATCACGCCTCTCGCCAGGTTGGATGAGGTTTGAGAGTAATTGTACTTGATGAAGTCTGTGTTCACATCAACAACATCAGAGGGCTGACAAGATATAACATAACATTCACCTGATTCGACTCTACAAGTCCTGTAATGAAGTATCAAAGTTGAAAAACTGCGTGTCTGCAGCTATACAGCTGATAGTTTGCCTCGTTGTGAAAAGTCGTTGGCCTGAAGCAATTTGTATTCAGCACACACAATTGTGGGTATGAGCTGTGCCACGTGCCTTCGGCACGCAGCTAGCATCTCGTTGGGGGCTTCACCCCCAAACCCCCCCCAACTAAGCCTCCACCCTAACCTCACTTCGTTCGGTTAGGGCTCCAAGTATGTATAAGTAACTCAGCCTCCACCCTAACCTCACTTCGTTTGGTTAGGGCTCCAAATATGTATAAGTAACTCAGCATCTACCTTAACCTCACTTTGTTTGGTTAAGGCTCCAAATATATATAAGTAACTTAGTTTTACCTGAACCTCACTTCGTTCGGTTAAGGCTTCAAATTCAATTTTGCTGCATGCTTTTGGCATGCAGCTAGTATTTCATTAAGAGCTTTGCCTCTAAACCTTCTCCAACATAGCCTCTACTCTAACCTCACTTTGTTCGGTTAGAGCTCCAAGTATGTATAAGTCACTCAACCTCCACCCTAACCGAACAAAGTGAGGTTAGAGCTTCAAATATGTATAGAAAACTCAGTGCTGAATCTCAGCCTCAACCTTACTTTGTTTGGTTAAAACTTCAAATATATATAAATAACTCAATTTTAAAATCAATTTCAATATTATATATTGTCATAATATATTTTCAACAACAGCTATTACTTGTATTTATTCTATTAAGTGCTATAATTTTGATATATTAGTTTATATTGTTTATTTTATTAAAAGTAACTTACATTTGTAAACCATTTAAAATTTCTTGATATACAATATTAGTTGTTCTTCGTGATGTATTTTCTGGTAATAAAATAACTTTGATACGATTACCTGATGTACATCGAGAAAGTGCCACATAAAGCTGTCCATGTGAAAAAACTGGTGATTGAAGATTCAATCCGAATTACCTGATGTACATCGAGAAAGTGCCACATAAAGCTGTCCATGTGAAAAAACTGGTGATTGAAGATTCAATCCAACATGTTTGACTGATTGGCCTTGTGATTTGTTTATAGTCATAGCAAATGCTAAACTGGTGATTGAAGATTCAATCCAACATGTTTGACTGATTGGCCTTGTGATTTGTTTATAGTCATAGCAAATGCTAAACAAACAGGAAATTGTCTTCTACGCAATGGAATATAAAGATCTTCTTCAGATGCATCAAGATTGATTCTTGGAATAAAAACAGAAAATCCTGCAAATTTAGCATCACCACTGATAATTCGACATTGCAGAATATGGCGGCCAATATTTGTAACTATCATTCTTGTTCCATTGCAAAGACCTTTAGATGAATCAAGATTTCGAAGAAGCATGACTGGAACACCAATTTTTAAAACTAATTTTGCTAAAGGTAATCTACTTGCAGCTAAAGAATTAAGATATTCCATAGGATATGGTGGAAATGCATTGTTATTATGAGATTCAATGTGTACAGAATCTGCACTCCACAATATTTTTTCTTCACCTGAAAATTGATTAAGGACTTTTAAGTTGATATCATCTACATCAGAATTTGTACATGAAAGAATTGTTCGATCTAGATAATATTGATCATTATGAGCATGTGCAATGTCAGGATATGTAGATGCAATTAGGCCTTTAATTGAGTTATCATTGCACATCATTGTTTCTGGAATTTGAATTGTTTCTCCAGGCCCTAAATTTTTTCCTGCACCAATATCCAATAACTAAGCTGCATGAGCAACATTTTCTGGAGTTTGTTCTAAGCGCATATTTTGAACTAAATAAAATGCTTCAATTTCTTTCCACAATCTTTCTTTACTTAAAGAAGCAGCAATAATCTGTTGCCTCAATCCTCTTGGAATAACTGGTAATGTTTGTCGAAAATCTCCTCCAAAAACTATAGTAATTCCACCAAATGGTTTGTCATTATTTAAAACATCTCTTAAAGCACGATCTACAGAATCAATAGCATTTTTATGTTGCATTGGAACTTCATCCCAAATTATAAGTTTTGTTTGTACTATAACTTGATGTAAATTTGTTCCTTGTTTAATATTTGCAACAGAAGTATCTATAGCAGGAATTGGTATTTTAAAGCATGAATGTGCAGTGCGACCACCTTCTAATAGCAAAGCAGCAATTCCAGATGATGCTACACATAATGCAACATTTCCATTAGAACGAATAGCAGCAGCTAGAGTATTGCAAACAAAAGTCTTTCCACATCCACCTGCACTGTGAAGAAAAATCATTTTTCCAGAATTGTTATTTACAGAATTTATAACAGCATTGAAAACATCTAACTGTTCAATATTAAACTTGGCTTTGTTTTCATTAACAGTTCTTTTCAATGCTTCAACATCATAACTTAACTCATCTTGTAATAGCCAATTATCAGGAATATCATTCCACATTTCATTTTCAGAAGGTCCTGTAGGTAATGGCATATTTGGAAAATCTTTTAAAGTTTTTCCTGACTGCATTAATTTTTCATTAATAAGATAAAGACCATAATCATATATTTTTTCTTTTTCAAAATGCCAACCTCTATATTGTCTCATTCTTTCTAATCTGCATTGAAGATCATCACAAATATATTGTTTAAAGTGATTCCAAAGATCTTCAGGAGTAGTAGGAGCACAGTAAAGTAAAATAATACAAAAAAGTAATCGAAAAGTTGTTCCTATTTGCATTGGAACAGCTTTACTTAGACATTGAATCCATTCTGCATCATCTTCTAAAAGACCACGAATATTACATGCTTCTTTATATATTCTATATTCAATACTATTAACTATTTTTAATTCAATCCATGATGTAGCATTCATTACAACAGTTAGAAGCATTCAAAGATAAAATTTCTCTCCTTGAGAAGGTAAAGCAAAATACATTCTTCCAATTGCATATCCTCTTTGCCGATTTTTCCAACTTCGTGTTTTTGCTTCATAAACAAATTTTGTAGGAAAATTTTGATAAGTAGTATTATTATTGGGAAATTTTTGATTAGCTTCAAACCAAGCAGTCAAAGCAGTTTTTTCTAAATTTTCTCTAGCAGCAACAGCTTCCAAAGATTCATTATCTTGATAAAAAACTTCATGTTGACCTTCTAAATGTACAGGAAGACGATAAACAGAAGGCTCTTTAGCATGCATATTTAATTCAAAAATATGCTAGCATGTCTCAGGAGCTGAGATATATCGAGCATCTAAATGTTCTTTAATTTCATCTCTTTGATTTGGCTCTCTGGAAATTTCTAATGTAGTACGATCATGTCCTTTATAAATATATTTATGAATATATTTAATTGCTTCAACTGAAGCACATATTTCAACATTAATATGGCATTGATATTTTGCTGAAAGATAAGGATTATATGGTACAACATCACGATTATCATAATGATGACCATTTTTTATAAAATGACGACCATTGTTAGGTCGAGCATATTGAGGATATCCATTGTCACCAAAATGAGTTGTTTCTCGAAATTCTTTTGGATATCTTTTTGAACATTTTCCATCTACCATACATTTAGCATCTGGTTTTATATTTCCACATGGACAAATTCTTTTGGATATCTTTTTGAACATTTTCCATCTACCATACATTTAGCATCTGGTTTTATATTTCCACATGGACCATGAACTATATTTGTAGTATCTAAATGTTCTTTAATTTCATCTCTTTGATTTGGCTCTCTGGAAATTTCTAATGTAGTACGATCATGTCCTTTATAAATATATTTATGAATATATTTAATTGCTTCAACTGAAGCACATATTTCAACATTAATATGGCATTGATATTTTGCTGAAAGATAAGGATTATATGGTACAACATCACGATTATCATAATGATGACCATTTTTTATAAAATGACGACCATTGTTAGGTCGAGCATATTGAGGATATCCATTGTCACCAAAATGAGTTGTTTCTCGAAATTCTTTTGGATATCTTTTTGAACATTTTCCATCTACCATACATTTAGCATCTGGTTTTATATTTCCACATGGACCATGAACTATATTTGTAGTAATAACTTTATAAAGTTCAGGCTGAGTAACTGGATCAGAAATTTGAGCTGAAACTATAGAATCAACTTGTGTTGCATCTCTAATTCTATGCTGTTCATGACGAAATATTAAAATATGCATATGCGATAAATCTCTTTTCTGAAATTCAATAGTGTGCACATGTGCTACTACATTTCTAAAAATATCATCTTTAAGTTCTTTTAGAATAGCATTTTTCTTTAGTTCAAAAACACGTGCAACAATATCAGGTCGATCAGCAGCTGTTTGTTTTTTTCCATTAATAGTAGGTTCTTTTAAAAGAGCTTCTTCAATTTCAGTCCACTTTGGAGTCATAGTCATAAAAATATTAGATTTTCAAAAATGTCTATAAATAGCCATAGAATCTTGAAAAAGTTGTTGCATTTGTCTTTCACTTCCAGTATGAGATGCAGAAAGAATAACACGACGGCTTTGATGTAGTAACTGTTCATCTCCAGCAGCAGCATCAACAACATCTTGATACACTTCAGCTCTAATTTTTTTTTGATTATGTCTAACTCAATTAAGTTTGGTTTGTTCAATTGAAGCCCATGCATCAACAATATATTGCTGAAATAATTTACCACTCCAAAGTAAAGCAGCATTGGCTTCTGAAGTTCTTTGTTGAAGCCAATAAGCATAATAAGCAGTTTCAGTAATATATTGTGTTCTGCGCTGACCTTGTGGTCCAGACTGAGAAGGAATATTCAAATGAAATCCATGTTCTCCAGTTGGAAATATAAGTATATAATGTAATAGTATATATGCTGAGTGTAAATGACTAATTTGTTTTAGCTAACCACCACACAAATGCAAAATTATGTCTCGATGATCAGAACGCTTTTCAGAACCATCTCCAGGAATAACAGCAGCTACTCCTTCTTGTTCATTTGAATTATTATATCTTCTATGATCTCCAAAATCAGGTCGAAGTTTGATATGAATTTTTTGTGGCTGATTTTCTGGAACATCTCTCATAATTTGATAAGCTTGTTTATATAAACCAATATATGGATTGACACGCCAAATCATATCTTGCAAAATTGCCATAATTGCTGGATCTAATCCAGGATTATTACGTTGTCGTAAAGCTAATTGTTTATTATGATCATAAAAGTATAATTGTGCATATATAGGATTATGACCTTCAGTAGGAAGTAAAGCGCCTATAAGATGATGAAGTTCTCCATTAATTCGAAAACTATATGGGCCTGGAGCATTTCCAATAGCATGATCAATTTTTACATCTAAAGAAGTAAATGCAAATGCTGCATTATATTAACGAATATGTGCTTTAAAAAATTGAGAAAGAAGATGATGGCCATATAACAAATCAAGAAGTTTATGTGGAGCATTTTTCAATTTGGGTAAAACAATTTGACCTTGTAAGCAACATATGCCAAATTTTAGATTATTTTGAGTAGATTTACTAAGTTTTTCAGAATCAAAATGTAAAGCTTGACAGTGTGGGCATGAAATATTCATAGATCCAATAGTATGCTTTTCAGGTTCATTTATATAAGGTTGTCTTCCTTGTAGAAGCAAAGCATTTCTTTGTTAACCTCGACGATTTGGTCTTTGAACTGGTTGATTTTCAACTTCAACTTCTTGTAATATATTTTGTTCTTCTGGTATATGCATTGCAGGATTGTGATTATTTAAATTTTGTTCTTCAAAATTATTTATATTTTGCATAGGTTCTTCAAAGTATTCAAGAGGATTTTGCATCAATTGATTCCAAGCTGCTTAAATATTTATCAACTCAATATCTTCCTGAAAAGCAAGATTTTGCTGATCATGATCATTAACATCATTAACATTTTCTTTTAATTCAGCTGCATGTTCATGTTCCTAAAAATGCAAGATTCTTTGAGCTACAACTCCATTCAAAGGTCCATATTCTGGATCATAATTCATATTTGCTTATTGAGCTCTCAACTCAGCTATAGCAGCATTTTGAGCCTGTCTTTGTATTTCATCTTGTCTTAATCTTTCTTGTTCTTGTAAATTAGCTACAATTCTCTGTCTTTCTTGCTCTTGTGCAACAGCTAATGCTTGTTGTTGTGCTGCAACATGTCTCATCCTTTGTTGTTGTGATAATGCAAGAAGTGCTTGCTGTCGCTCAGCAGCATTTCTTTGACTTTCTTGCTCATAAAAATAATTCAGTCTTTGTTCATGATTAGATGCCATCTCTCTATATGCAATATCTCCTTGTGTTAAATTATTAAGTGCAGGATCTGCATGTCCACTGGATATATCATGTAATGGACCTCTAAGTCTTGAAGAAGATGTAGAGGCAGCATTAAAAGATTGCCTAGCAGATCACTGGATATATCATGTAATGGACCTCTAAGTCTTGAAGAAGATGTAGAGGCAGCATTAAAAGATTGCCTAGCAGATAGAATATTTGCAATAGGAGCATGAGAAATAGATGTAGATGTAGACTGAGCAGGTTGATTAATTTGTCTTTGTTTTCTGTTTCTTAAAGGTACAGGTGCAGGTGGCACATATTGAGAAATAGGGTTCTGCAAAGGAGCATCCCAACCCTCAAGTAAATGAGTCTCAGGTATATTAAAGGAAAAAGGATCATTGACAACAGCAGGCTGTCTAATAGGAATATCAAGCCTCTCAGAAGTTTTAGAAGCAGTAACTACAGAATTAGAAGCACGATTATTTTGTGCAATTGGCTCAAAATGAAGAGGTGCTGTAGATATAGCACCACTATTTAGAGATTTGTTACTTTTATTTGCATGACGATCATCAGGATCAGTCATTTGAAGTTGCTGAAGTCGACTCTGAATGCGAGATTGCTGTCTTTGACTTTCAGAAGTAGTAGGAACTTGATTTTGATTGGTAGAAGATGACCTAAATTTAATTTTTAATATAGAAATTTAAAAAGCAAAAAGAAAGAAACTTACATGATTGTGTCTAATAATATAAATTAAATATATATTTAAAAGAATATAAAAATGCTACTTACTAAGCAATTTACAAATATATTAAAAAAATAGCAGTTATAAAAATGATGTGATATTCTATATATTAACATTAGAATAGAAATTGAATATAATAAAAATTCATACATACTTTAAAAAAAATAAAGCTTAACAATTGAAAATATAATTTTTAGCCAAAAAAAATTGACTGAAAAACACTGAATATCAGTTTGTATATATATAAATATAAATGCATACTTTTAAAGCAAAAAAAAACCTTAAAGATGTTGAAAAAAGAGAATTTTCAAATTGAAACTTGGAAAATAAGAAGATTACTATAAAACTATGAATATCAGTTATGAAGAAAAATGATAAATACCTACTTTTCAACAGTTCAATAAAAAAAAGTTAGCAATTTCTCAAATAAAAGGCTTAATTAATGAATATTTATAAAGATCAATTATTAAATACTCACTTTCAATTCAAAAAGCCAGTAAATCTTCAGATAAAAGTAAGAAGCAAAAATCTTGAAAAGTTATTAAAAATTATAAATCAAGTAGAACACTAATCATACTTACAAAATCTCCTCCAAAAAATATATATTTCTCAGCAATTTTTTGAATATAAATTTAAATTCTAAAATTATAAAGATCAGCTATACAATCCTATTCAAAATGCATACTTTCAAGTCAAAAAGCCAGTAAACCTCCAAAAAAACAGTCCTGACAGAATAGATAGGTGAATCTGAAAGTGTTTTCAGCTTATCAATTTCAGATCAGCCACATATTTAATAGAAAATCCATACACAACAAAAATGAGCAACAAAAACCTTTAAAAGTTATCAGAAAGTACACATCATCAAAGATCAGTAAGCATCCTTACAGAATAGAGCAAGAGTATAGTGTGTTTGTTGAAAGAAAGACAGGGATGAAAGATGTAGATAATCAACGGATAGTTTGATGGATTTGATGGACTCCGAAAATTGCACAGCTACAAATTCAAAGTCAGCTTATTTGATAAGCTGCTGACAAAAATTAGCTAAGATTTTGATATTCTGACAAATTTTAGGTCAGCAGTGTCAAAAAAAGGTCAAGTTCACATGGGTTGTCCCATAATATATAGACGAGCTACGATTCATGCCTTCAGCACGAATTTCGTAGCTTGTTGGGGGCTTCACCCCCAAACCTTCCCCCCAACTAAGCCTCTACCCTAACCTCACTTCGTTTGGTTAGGGCTCCAAGTATGTATAGAGAATTCAGTGCTCATTCCCAGCCTCAACCTCACTTCGTTCAGTCAAGGCCTCGGCATTTCACAACTCAGTGCTCATTCCCAGCCTCAACCTCACTTTGTTCAGTCAAGGCCTCGTTCAGTCAAGGCCTCGGCATTTCACAACTCAGTGCTCATTCCCAGCCTCAACCTCACTTTGTTCAGTCAAGGCCTCGGCATTTCACAACTCAGTGCTCATTCCCAGCCTCAACCTCACTTTGTTCAGTCAAGGCCTCGGCATTTCACAACTCAGTGCTCATTCCCAGCCTCAACCTCACTTTGTTCGGTCAAGGCCTCGGCATTTCACAACTCAGTGCTCATTCCCAGCCTCAACCTCACTTTGTTCGGTCAAGGCCTCGGCATTTCACAACTCAGTGCTCATTCCCAGCCTCAACCTCACTTTGTTCGGTCAAGGCCTCGGCATTTCACAACTCAGTGCTCATTCCCAGCCTCAACCTCACTTTGTTCGGTCAAGGCCTCGGCATTTCACAACTCAGTGCTCATTCCCAGCCTCAACCTCACTTTGTTCGGTCAAGGCCTCGGCATTTCACAACTCAATGCTTAATCCACAACTCTCAAAGCATTATTATAAGCTAAATTGAATTTTTCTTGAATTTTTCACATCTTATTCAGCATTTATAAATCTCCAAAAAAACAAAAATCAGTATATCAGTAGCCCTTGAATTTTTCCTGAATTTCTGTTGATTTTCCTGGAATTATTTGAGCATTTTCACTAACATCTTCTGAAAAACACACCAATTGAATTTTTCTTGAAAACTTCAGACTTATTTAAGCATTTATAAATCTCAAAAGAAAATCTAAATTGGTGTATCATTAGTTCCTGAATTTTTCCTGAATTTTTAGTGATTTTCTTGGAATTTTTTAATACTCAAATGAGCCAACTCTTATGTTGTTACCCTAAAAGGAAGGTTCTTGGTCAGCCTTTGTCAGCCTTAGTCAGAAACTGTCAAAACTGACTAAGCACATCATTCCCACGAAATGGTTGTCCCATTCTATATAGATAACAGGGAGATTGCAGTACATAATCAATCAATTCTGTCAAAGTCTCATTTTCTGAATCTACTGTAAACACGGTTACAATACTTGGTATAAGGAGATTGCTGATAATAGGATAGGTTAATATGTACGAATACATTGAATAAGGCTCGGAAGAATCGGAGACGAGCGCATGAGCTAAATAGAGTGAGGTAGCAGTTGCAATAAAATCAAGGTAGAAATTGACATATTAGTAAGCATGGTGTGATGTGGGCCTATAACATGCTCCAAAACGAGGTCTGAATATTATTCCTTTTTGCATGTTTTAGGACAAAGTATTGTATCATCACATCTAATTTCTTTCTAAATTCTTTGCATTAAAATATGCAAAGAAAATTGTGACAGATTAGTCACAATACTTTTTGATTGTTACATGGCAGAATATTGTGAAATGACACCAAAAACAATCAAACCATTGGCCCTGATTGTTATTACATTGTTTTTGACAATGACAATGAAAAAGCATATTAAAAAGTAATTTAAAAGATATTCAAGAAATATCTATAGATCTGATTCAATACTTTTTCTTTTTTCCTTATGGAAGTATTCTTCCTGACATTAAAATATTCTTTCAACTTCCCTGCCCAAAATATCATAAAGACATTGTTTAGAATAATTGATAAATATTATAATTTTTTTCTTTATTTCTATTCAAATTCTATTACAAATACCAAAAGACATTGTTTAGAATAATTGATAAATATTATAATTTTTTTCTTTATTTCTATTCAAATTCTATTACAAATACCAGTGAAATACCATTTTAAGTTCAATTACAATATTTTTTTCGATGTTTTTGACAGAAACATTCAAATAAAATTTTAAAACTATTTGGATTATTTTTACCATATTTTTACATTCTTTTGCTAAAAAAAAGCATTCTCTGCATCAAGTGCTAAAATATTCTTTCAACTTTCTGGCCCAAAATATTATAAAGACATTGTTTAGAATAATTGATAAATATTATATTTTTTTTCTTTATTTCTATTCAAATTCTATTACAAATACTATTGAAATACTATTTTAAGTTCAAGTACAATATTTTTTTCGATGTTTTTGACAGAAATATTTAAATAAAAATTTTAAACTGTTTGAATTATTTTTACCATATTTTTACATTGTTTTGCTAAAAAACATCGTCCCCTGCATCCAGTGATATGTAGGCCAAATAGAAGTGGCGCTTCGAGATCTTGCCATTCTTGAAACATGAATTCAACAGATCGCCGAGGTTGCAAACTTTTTCTAGAATATCGAGCTAGCATGCTGGTTGACAAGTTCTCTGTCTATATCTCTGGTCACTGGATGAGTATCCGATCTTGGCTCAATCTTCCATTTGAACAAATACAGTAAGTATGTTGACCTGACTTGGACGGAGCATAGGGCCCGGACAATCTTGAGCAACTTTCCAATT
This sequence comes from Macrolepiota albuminosa, assembly GCA_027475525.1. NCBI lineage: Eukaryota > Fungi > Basidiomycota > Agaricomycetes > Agaricales > Agaricaceae > Macrolepiota > Macrolepiota albuminosa. Next base: position 398,531 of record JAMWFC010000107.1, read on the forward strand.
TGCTGGTTCTCACCAGAAGAGCCCATTCTTACTTATCATTGTGGGGCCGTTGGGAAGCTGAGGTGTTTTTGCCACTGCCCTCTTTTAAGGTTCCTCGCAGCTTCTTCTTGTAACCCTCACAGTCAAATTACATGTTTTTTCCTTAAAGCTCCGGTGACCCTTGATCCTCAGCCAATCCGAGGTCTTCTACAATGGCGACATATCTTGCAGACTTGAGTTTTGCTGAACATACTTCAAATCTACAAGCCTTCGCAATCATATTCAAAGCTACTTGACACAAAATCTGACGATAATCAAACAGATTTGTTCTGCTGAATGATGTTTGACGTGTTCACACTTCAAAAACTCTGCATTTTGGTCAACGGTGTTTATCAAACTCATGTGAAAGCCCCATGCATGACAGAGGTCTGCAGATGAGTCAAAACTTGTGAGAATTCTCAGCACTGTTTTTGCAGGTGTATAGATGCGGTGGTTACCACTGACATATTGCTACAACAAGCCCTTATTCCAAGGCTTGGCTCTGCAGCCAATGCAGGTCGATGTGACCGCGAGTGCATTTTGACGAAGATCCTTTCCTTCTTAGTGTTGTTCTGAATTCCTGACAGATTTCAAATGCTGTGTCTACAACGATGAGTTTGCCGTGTGGCTGAAATCAAGTCTTCTCCGCAACAATGTCACGCAAACATTCAGTCACTCCACCAGTCCAGGGACAGAGCTGACTATTCGTTGTCTGGCACACCTTATAATCCTTCAAGTGTGCTACCGGCATTTCCAGACCACCTTGCAATAATAATTGATTATCTGATGCCAACACACTCTGCTCAGGACATTCCTGACGCCTCTCCACAGGCCTGGTCGATTCCCAGCAGGCCATTACGTTCAATTGAGCTTGTCCAGCTGCGCGTACAGTGCTTTCATCCTAATCAGCCACACGACAACGTAAGTGTTTCTTTATCACGATTATCTTGCCTAACCATGTCTTGTCAGTTTATCTACACACAGCATGACGGTGTTACTAACCTAAGTGGAGTGATCCACGACCTTCTAATCGAGAGTAATAATGGACAAGCCAGTCGTGGAGAGGCACACAACATTGCTTTATCAAACCAAGCTTCGGCCATTGCAAGTCAGCCCCTCGCCGAACCAGCTATGGACCTGGCAGGTCGTCATGATGAAGCTATCGGTGCTGATAATGCAAACCTTGCTGAACGCTGGTTCGATTGCATCCTGTCAGTTGTGTGGATCTTCCTCAATCCATTCTTACCCAATTGACCTGTTCTTCTAATCACTGTGTACACATATATATCTTGTTACGAAACTCAATAAACTATTCCTACACAGATTCAGATTTCTTGCAACTCATCTTGATCTTGTAAACTATCTTGTTATTTACTATAGTATATACATTATATTTCTTGTTATTCTGGTGTATTATCTTTGTTGTATGCAAGCTGCAACTTCTTATTCAGAAAAGATTTTGTTGACCGCTTCTATCGATTATTTGCTGGCTGATTGACCAAAGCTACCTCCACGAACTGGTGAGAAATCACAACACTTATTGAAAGTAGACCACAATGATGTGCTACAAGCTACAGCTGTGCCGAACTGAATTCGTAGAGTTCACAAGCCTCCTGTTAGTCAACTGGCATTCATGCAGACAGTAACGCTCTATCATCGGGCACAAGGAATTAATCAGCTTATGAAATTCAAATGAATATCAGAAGTCCAATAGAAACTAGTGCTGGTAATGCATATCATCATGGCTGGCATGCCCAAAGGCAACTTCTCCACTTCCAAGATACTTCAATAGTCCTATATGTCCACCCATTGCTTCCCAGATGTTTCTACGGACCTTGTATTCAACACCAAATTCTCTACATGTTTGAACGACGATGGGAGCCAGTTCATGATAATGAATTTGAGAGACCTGTTTGGGATCCAACTAAGGACGCTCCTCCAACATTTATGCATAAATCAAAATAGATGTACCTGAGAGAACAAATGGTGTACAATCTGGTAGTTCAGACCACCAATCAAGATTGCTGTCAAAGTCAAGCCATGGCTATAATCCTGGGCAGTCTCCACTTGCGATTCTGCCCAATCACCCTCTACAATGCCATCCTTTCCAATCACTGGCCATTTTACCTCCTCAACTACATGGTTGGCCTGGAAAATCAAGGCAAGGGTCCATGAAAGAACAAACTCAACAAAGATATTTGTAGCGAAAACTCGGCTTGCACTACTGGTAGAGAAAGCATAAGGTATTGTAAATCGATGGAAAACCCAGAATATCTATAAAGAAAAAAACTAGATTCCGGGATCTGCACTGATGGTTGAAATTCCTGACGTACCTTTCCTAGCATGAACACATAATGTTGCGTTTTGGTAGGCCGGTTGATTCGATATGAGACGTCTCAAATATTGGGGTCACATCTCTTCCAGCAGCCGCATGCAAGATCGTTTGCCCACCCGGATGCCGCTCTATGAAATTTGTCAGATCATAAACCTGTAACAATTAACTGTAAGCTGAATTGCTAAACATGTCAACTCTTTACCTGGCCTCGAACTGCAACGACTACGCGATCTTGCACAACAGTTTTGGCCAATTGCTGGGTTGCGAAGGGAATGGATGTTTTCACCTCCTCTGTGATGTCAGCAGTTGCATCGCTACGGCTGCTTCCATGAGATGCCAAGTCATCTAGCTCAATGCCAGAGTCTGAAGGTGAGCCACTGCGGCTGGGAGACTTGGACGTCGAGTTCCCATCCAGATATTCAGCAAGAGGAGTAGTCATATTACAATTTGTCAAGTACGAATACTAGGTGCTGATGAGTGAGCGGGAATCAAGAAACAAGTAGTTGCCTCGCTAGGACCAAGGATGACGATAGATTCGATACTCAGCTCGTGAGAGCCTTGGAAAACCCGATAGCTCGCAGCGGGAATGAGCTTCTTTTCAATTCTTGTTGGCTATAAGCTACCTGTTAAACTAAGTTTGTCTCAATCAAAGTCAGCGCAGATGCTAAGCAACAACCATTTCACTGTTCAAGAGAACTACAAGGCTCATTGACAGAATACAAGACATACTCTGTTAGAAGCGCAACTGTAGGATGGTATGTCTCCCAGCATTATATGAGGAGCCTTTTTTGTAGCCCGCAGCTCACATTGAGTTCAGGAACAGCATTGAACCCAAATAAGCTGGAACTAAAAGCGCGTCACATGTCCTAGCACGCATGCAGCAAGCCTTCGTGAACTTCAAAGGCATTAATCCCGATAAACTGCCGAAGAAGCAAGCGATATCCACCGGATGACAACTGCCAATATCCAGATACGTAAACATTATTGATATTAAAGTAAGTTGCATAACGCTAGGCCCATTTGTGTTTCTCTTGCTTAGTTGTTTGGCTGATGATTCAGCCTCTGTTGTGCTTGCCGGCATGCAACAATTCATGTATAATAATATTCCTAACTATGTACCTAGAACGTATTATTTCAGTCGCTATCTTTTATGATGAGATAATATCTGTCGCCAGAGTTGAAAAGAATTACCTTGTGGCTTGTGATTGTCTGTCAAAGAAGGTTGTCTGGACTATGTAGATAAATCATTTCACGCGTCATAATCGCTTGGTTGAAAAAGCATACAATACTATAACGAGAGCATGGCTCTTCCCACAGAGATTTCTTACATTCAACAAGAAGAGTGACCCACTTATTCCAAAAGCGCTGCCAAGCTTCGGTTATCAACATCTTCGTCAACACTGATACGTGTCAAAGGTTGTTTCAGACAGATTTAGGTAACACATGATGAGAATGTTTAATACGAGAACGGACCTCAAAGACAATCTGTTGAATCCTGCACGATATTCATAGGAAAAATTCCATGATTCTGCTTTTGTAATATCATGGAGTTGAGCTCAAGAGGGTAACGAATGAGCTGAGACCGGTTAGCATCCAGACAAGGGAGGCGAAGATCTATAACTGACTGGGATGAGATATCAACTCATGTGAGCCAATATTAGACAAATCCACATACAATGACTTTGTCATCCATCAAGAGTCATAACCTTTGAGTGAATATAAGGCAGCTCCGAAACGTATCTATCCAACAAAATCAATGAACAGCCCCTTGATAGAGAGAGAGAGAAAGATCACATACGCCTTCCGCTCCTCCTCCTCAGTCCCGTCCAAAACTAACCAACTCCATCCTATCCCACAACATGCTGTGCAACCGTATCCAACACCTCCTGATCAAGGCAACGAATTAACCTGTCAACGAGCGCGCCTGCTATACGATTAACTGTGCAACCGTATCCAACACCTCCTGATCAAGGCAACGAATTAACCTGTCAACGAGCGCGCCTGCTATACGATTAACAACTTGATCACCGTCCTGCGTGGCGGAGGCGTTTGATATTGGAAATATGATAGCAATCCCGTAAGGTGACGTGGACCTTTAAGACTGATTCTCAAAGTTTAACTTTACAGCCTCCTTGAACTATCTCTGCAAGCCACATACAAATATACGAAATACTTTGGCTCCTTCATTAGTGGACATCTACCAGTACTCACAGGCAATTTGAATATAATACTACTCTTAGGTCAGAACTCCATGGCGACTAATCCGACACGCCCCTCACGATCTGAACTTGAAAGATCCCGGGCTGAGGAGGCAACTTCATTATACTGGTGTCCGATTTCGTACCACTTGTGGATATGAGGGTGACCTAAAGCGACGACATATGCATCGCGGAAACAGTGAGATAGAAGCGGACGAGTAACAGCTTCGTTAGGCGCGGCTTCGACTTTGTCTGGGAGGTGAGGCAAGGGAAGCGTCTGTAATAGAATAATACTTACTCGGGTGTGGATAAAGGGAAATGGTAACTTGCTCATCATATCGATGCTAGACAAAAGAATTGAGAAAATTGTATGTAGATGATGAAAATGAGGTATACAATGCGCTTTTCGATCTCATTCCAAAGCTCAACGAAATGCTGAACGATGTCTACAACTACAGGTCCAAGGAGCGTCATATGAACCTACATCGTTTATAATCAATATATACGAACGAAAAGTGGTTAAAAAAGAACATCTGACCATGGCATCCTCGTTGTTTCCAAAATCGACGACGTATTACTCGCATAGTTATACACTTCCTTGCAATCCATCACCCGCGTGTTATTGTAATCCTGCCCGGGGAAAAGTGCGCGCGAAATCAGTTGGGTGAACGTCCGCGAGATGGTGAGTGTGTGTCTCTAAGCGTCCGAAGTGCATCGAGCCCGCCAATGGCATGGAAATGATTATCGACGACAAGAACTCGGAAAAGCCAAAGTGGGAGCCCAACGAAATGGAAAAAGGGATCAAAGCAAACATACCTTCTTGTCGTGCGACCATAATTCAACTTTGTCCTGGCACCAATGTGGCACATGCAGGTGATGTTATGGTAGATTGCCCGACGTGTTCTGTGCTTTCACATCTATTGTTGGTTCTACGAATCTCTGGCAAATAATGAGCCTTGGTATGTTGTGAACCCATCACCATGGTTTGCGTAACCCTACAACGAGCAATGTGAATAAGAATACTCTATTTTGCAGATAGCGAGCGCGTACGTACCTCCGTGTAGAAGACGACAACATAATTCTGGATAGTACAAGGGAGGGTGACGAAGGTATAGTATAACTCAGGGATAAGCCACCAGTCCTGTACTGAATAAGATTATTTACGATGAGATGGGTTTTTGATATGTACGAGGATGACAGACAAAGCCAACAAATGTCGAGGATACGTGTACTATGACGTCAGAGAAGCTGTTAAGCAATGAACCTGCCCTAATCTCCATTCCCACAGATGGCTGGCCTGTCAGTCGTCAGAGTCAAACGACGGAAAGGGTGTGTGTGGTCTTTGACTGAGGGTGGCGGTGCTGTCACACGAATTCCCTTTTGCTTCGTGTCACCACCCTCAGAGATTTCGTTGCGTTCTCGTACCCGACAAGCCTACGACAGCAAAAAATTTCCCGCCCTCCCTCCCAAAGTCTAGTACAGGGGAACTGGCAGATAACACGCATCCCAAGACAGTCAACATAGGTAACAATGCGCTCTAATGACTTTTGTGAACCGGAGAAAATCAGAGATTCAGGGAATCAGGTAATGTAATTGAGAGAAAACACATTTTGTCCTTCCCACCCAGCCGAATTGCAGCTGAAAGTTAACATTCCTCTCCTTAGGTCGCGAAAAGTCGGAGCGCGCGGCCATCAGTCCGCGTCCTCAGCCATCCCACTGTAACATAATCGGTATACATTTTGTATCAATACTACATTAATGCCATATATTTTCTTGATAACGCAACGAAGTCAAAGACTGGACGCAATTGATTCTTTGATTGATAAGATTTTTTTATAGCAACTTGTTTCATCATCCCTTGAACTCAACTGACTGCCAGTATGAAAGAAACACAATAATAGAGCTTCAAATTGAATCTGATTCGGATGGACCAGGATCGGTCATTGAGTCCACAGCATTATCATCATGATTAGAGATGCATCTCTGTCATGTCTATTAACTATAAACCGATGTTGATTCAGAGAGCAAAAACCAAGTTCCCGTCCTCTATCACTGTCTCAAACAGTGGTTTATTTCATAGTCTGGTATCTGTACCAATTATGACTCCTGGCGAGCGGCAAATCCTCCAAGGCATTGGACAGAGTCTACTTGTGGACTGCATTGCTTATAAAGGGGGTTCAGCTTTTTTATATGGTATCTATCCTCTTTCTCAAAGTCAGCACCAGATACTAACTTCTCCATAGGTAAAGGGGGTTCAGCTTTTTTATATGGTATCTATCCTCTTTCTCAAAGTCAGCACCAGATACTAACTTCTCCATAGGTTTACTGACACCAATTGCAATCATAACTGCCTGCCAGTATGGCTTTTAAAACATTTAAAAAAACACACATATACCAAACCTAATATATCATGTGTCTTTACTCTGGCTTGAAGCCATCCCTGTCAGTCTATATTGAAACAAATTCCAAGTATCTGCAGCTGAACTGGCTTAGCCAGTTATTAATGATGCCTTCATCATCTGGCGTGCATGGGTCATCTTCCAAAGACGACGTTGGATACTACGTCTTTCTATCATACTATGCCTGGGTGCTCTTGGTGTGTCACATCTATAATAAATATGCAATACAAGTTGATAACATATACAGTTTTCACACTTGTCGTTATATCAATTTTCTCAGACCCTGACGTCTTGATGTCAGCTACTGAATCTAACAGTACAGCTTTTGATATTCTAAGTGACACAAGCATCATTTTTTCATTCTTGGTCAACTTTGTTGCAACATCCCTTATTGGTTGGACACTATGGTATGCTATTCTTTGTGTAATATCTGCCTGATTACTATGAGTTGATGCAATGTCCAGGAAATATAAGACATTCTTACGAAAAAACATCAATAGCCAACAGCGTCAATCATTCAAATTATGGCACATCCTAGGTCTCTTGGTAGATGTCGGAGCATTATATGCTGCTTTGCAGGTTGGGCTTCGAAGATAATCTGACTATGACATTTTTAACAACTGGGATAATAGCTCCTGTTGATTGTGATGTCTTTTGCAACCACTCCCAATGAATTCTCTGAAGAAATTGCCTATACTTTAGTGCAAGACGTTTATTATTCCATCTCAGTATGCATCATCTTTGCTAATGATTTTAAATGTGTTCATCTTCTGCAGTTTGTCTACCCAGCATTGACAATTGCCCTTATCCGCGGCCCGTTTTCAATTGCAGGCATACATGAGACTGTACAATCACTCCAGATATCTGCGCCTGGTGTCTGATCGCGATGATGCCATACCAATCTACTTCTACTAGAATCTTACAGTTTGAATCTCTCTTTCTATCTCCTTCATCAAAGACTTTGTCACTCTTTACCTTGACTCCATGACCTTCCTGCCCGAATATTTATTTATTTATTTCATTGAGAGCGTGTATTTATTTGGCGTCGAACATTGCATGATTATCCTCACTCCACCCGCGAGACTTGAATTCTTGTTTTCCGCACCTTCTCAATGCGGCAATCCGCTATTGCTTGATTCAATGGGTCTGTGTTCAGCTTCGAATGAACGGGCTATTCCATATCCTCACGGAGTGGTTTATTACCAACGAAAGTTTTCTGAAGGAACAAAATGCGAGCAGCATGCCACAAAATGTGTCAAATCTAGACAGAAAGTGAACATTGAATTATAGAGCACTACTAAAATGGGCAACGTAGGGTTCAAGCCCCGCCACTCAGGCCCAGTAACGAAATCCTTCTCGTCAATAAGGAAATCCTGCATCACACGCCCCGTCAGCAAAAAGTCAACAAACCACTAACGAAATAAACACACCAATGGATCTTCTACAAGCGCACCGCGCACACCCGCAAGGCGACTTTTAACGCGCTGAAGGTCTACACCCGGAACGACATGCTCAGTCTTCACCTTCGGCACATAATTCTACAAGGAAACAAAAGAAAAAATCACAGCTCGTCAATATCAAACTCATCGAAACCGCATGATCAAACAACGTACATGATAAGCAGCCCACGTCCTCACAAGGTTCGTCGGAACAGGCCTGAAAATCTCTGTGAAGATCTTCCTATTCTCAATCGCTGTCTTCTGGAACAACTCGACCGTCTTCTGGTCAAGCACGTATGCAACGAGCGCGTCCTGCTCTAAACACGTTTCATCATCGTTACGATACGTTGCCGGGCGCATGAAGGAAGTCACGCATGAGTCGCCGTTTATGACCATCTGCGGCGGCATCAGGCCAAGGTGCTCTTCAAAAGGAAGTGAGTTGAGTGAGGCAGTAAAACATGGGAGTAACTTAACGCACCTCGGAAGAGTTTACGACGCAACGTAGCAGCGAAACGTCCGGCATGGTAAGGCTGACCGTCCATGAACGAATCAATCTTCTCGTTGTCCTCGACAACCAATCAGATCTCCGAATCTCCATCGCCCTGTAGTGCTGTCAATATCATGGTTCGTTGGTTTCATAATATACCTTACCTCGAAAAATGAGCTCATATGAACCAATGTCAGACAAATGCACATACAATAACTTTGTCGTCATCAACAATCATAACCTTTGAATGAATAAAGCAGCTAAAACAGTGATAATCAAGAGATCAAGAGAGAGAAAAGGCATCATATACGCATTCAACTCCTGTTCCTCAGTCCCAAACCATTTCCCTTCTACCAACTCCGTCCGATCCCACAACATATGCTGCGAAACCGTATCCGACACCTCCTGATCCCCTCTCAGACCCTCTGCACCACTCTCAAACTTCCTGACGATCTCCCGCGCCTCCTCAGCCGACTCCGGGATCCGCACCGTCTCCATCCTAACGCGCGTTTTCTCAGATTGAACTATGGCTTCAGTCGTGGGCTCCGGTATAGCAAGCGTCACTTTGTGTGCTCGCAGGGTCTTGCCCAATCCACTGGCACGCAAGTGCTACTTGCGCCTCGTGGAATTTGACACCCGAGTTGTGTTCCATCCTGGAGATGAACGAATCGCACCAACAACGACGCTCAAATCATCTTCGAGCTGCTTAATCCCAAGCAGGTGCTCCCGACACTCGTCCACGGCATCCACATAGCGCGCAAGTGCCTTGTCCGCCCCGCCCAGCGCAGCAGAAACATGCAGCAGCGTATTAGACAGCGGAGGCGTGCACGCTGCCGCGTATGCAGACAGCGCGTGCGACGGCGACACTAGCGTCTTGAGCCACTTGGCATTTCGTGGTTCGTCAGGAGTCGCGAGTCTGCCGGTCTGTGCATTGGAACAAGTGAGGGGGTTCGTTACAAGTGTCACTGTGACGTAGCAATGACACTCGGCAACGAGCTTCTTGATGAGCCCGCGATGGTCAAATCTAGTGCATTACGAGAAGGTATGTGCACGGGAAACTTAATCAACGTCTTTACGGGTCGTCTTTGTCTCAGCATTCTCCTGAGATCTGCGGGTATCCACGGGAATCGAGTACGGAAACGTATTGTCATCATGACTCTTTAGACCGCATCAAAACATATGAAAGGGGACTGAAATTAGACAAAAGCTGAGCGCCGATCGCTGGGTTGTGTGATTCATTCATGGGAATAAAACGATGTATCATCACCATATGTATGACGAATACAAGTGGCGCTTCAAGATCTCGCCATTCTTGAGAAAGAAGAAATTTCGACAGATCGCCGAGGTAGCAGACTTGTTACCGTGCTACTTGAAAAGTTCTCTATCTGGTCACTGGATGAGTATCCAATCTTGGCTCAATCTTCCATTCGAGATATTATTACTGAATACAGTATGTACGCGGGAGGGACCGGACAATCTTTAACAACTTTCCAATCTGCTGGATCTCACCAGAAGAGCCCATTCTTACTTATCGTTGTGGAGCGGTTGGGAAGCCGAGGTGTTTTTGCCACTGTCCTCTTTTGGGGTTTCCCGTAGCTTCTTCTTGTAACCCTCGCAGTCAAATTACATGTTTTTTTCCTTGGAGCTCCGGTGACCCTTGATCCTCAGCCAATCCGAGGTCTTCTCCAACGGCGACGAATCTTGCAGACACGGGTTTCGCTGAACATACTTCCACTTACAAGCCTCGCTATCGTATCCAAAGCAACTTTTCCTGCAAGAGAACATAAAATCCGATGATAGTCGAAAGGATTTGTCCTGCTTGAACGACGTTTGACGTGCTCACGCTCCAAAAAACTCCGTATTTCGGTCGACAGCGTTTATCGAACTCGTGCGAAAGCCCCACACATGACGGAGGTCTGGTCTGCAGATGAGTCAATACTTGTGAGAATTCTCAACACTTTTTTTTTTGCAGATGTTTGGGTACCGTGGTGACGCCCATCAGACCCCGACATATTGCTACAACGAGCCCTTGTTCCAAGGCCCGGCTCTGCAGCCGATGCTGGTCGATGCGCGAGTGCATTTCCTTTCCTTCTCAGCGTTGTTTGACAAATTTCGAATGCTGTGCATTTAACGATGAGTTCGCCGTGTGGCTGAAATCAAGTCTTCTCCTCAAGCTACATAATGTCACGCCAACATTCAGTCACTGCACAAGTCCAGGGACAGAGCTGACTATGCGTTGTCCAGCAGGCCTTTATGATCCTTCAAGAGTGCCATCGGCATTTTCAGACCCCGTTGCAATAACAATCGACTACACGATGTCAACACACTCTACCCAAAACATTCCTGACGCTTCTTCGCAGGCTCACTCGATTCCCAGCGGGCCAGTGCGTTCGATCAAGCTTGTCCAGCTGTGCGTACAGCGCTTCCATCCTAATCAGCCACACGATGAAGTGAGTGTCTCTGTATCACGATTATCTTTCCTAATCCTGTCTTGTCAGTCCATCTATACACAGCGTGATGGTGTTCGTTAATTTGAGCGGGGTGATCCATGACATTCTGAATACCAGAATCGACGGTGATAATGGACAAGCCAGTCATGGAGAGGGACACAACATCGCTTTATCAAACCCAGCTTTAGTTGTCGCAAGTCAGCCCCTCACCGAACCAGCTATGGAGTTGGCGGGTCGCCAAGATGAAGCTATCGGTGCCGATGACGCAAACCTTGTTGAACACTGGTTCGATTGCATCCTGTCAATTGTGTGGGTCTTCTTTAATCCATTCTTACCCAATTGACCTGCTCTGTGAATCGCCGTGTATACATATATCTTGTTACAACCTCGATAAACTCATCCTACATAGAACGATTTCTTGCAACTCGTCTTGATCTCATCTTCTCGATGTGGTAATATGCTATTATTGCTTCCATATATTTATGTCGGCTTCGAGTTTACAGCCTTTCCATATCCTCGATGAAGCAATTTATTACCAACCAGGTTTTCTGAAGGAGCATCCATGAGCAGCATACCAGAAAATTTGTCAAGTGTCAACATCTGTTTAGAGCACTACTCCAATATTACAAAGTCACCTATATATGAATGGTAAATTTCTGGTTCAAGCCCTTCCACTAGGTCCAGTAACGAAATCCTTCTCGTCGACGAGGAAGTCCTGCAGCACATGCATCGTCAGAAATTTGTCAATAAATGACTATCAAGATAAACACACCATTGGACAATGTACAAGGGCACAGCGTACACACGCAAGGCTACCTTTGAAGCGGCAAAGGTCCATACCCAGAACAACATGGCCAACCTTCACTTTCGGCCCATAATTCTTCAGAAAATGAGTGTCACAACTCGTCAATATCAAACTCAGCAGATCGAATGGTAAAAACGTACATCATAAGTAGCACACGTCCTCGCAAGGTTCATCGGAAGTTCATCGTAAGAGACGCAAAAATGTCCATAAAGATATTACGATTATCAATCGCCGTCTTCTGGAACAACCCGACGGTCTTCACGTAGAGCGGATCTGTAACGAGCTTGTCCTTCTCATCATCGTTTCGTTGCATATGAAAGACGTCACGCGTGAGTGAGCCACCGTTCATGACCCTCTGCGGCGATATCAGGCCAAAGTGCTCTGAAACAGGGAATGAGTTGATTAACACCGTCTAAAGATGGGAGTAACGTAACGGACCTGCGAGATGCGGTGCGGTAAGGCTGACCGGCTAAGCGTCCATGGAAGGATCAATCTTCACGTTTTCATCGACCACTAAGAAGTCTTGGATTCTCCGTCGCCCTGTAGTACTGTTAACGCCATGGTTCTTTAGTTTCATAGCATACCTCACCTTCTGGCTACGATCATCGATATTCGCTGACCCCATCTGAAATGAGATATGCCAATGTTAGACAAAGCCACATAAAATAACTTTGTCATCATAAAGAATCATAACCTTTGAGTGACTATAAAGCAGCTCCGAAACGTATCTATCCAACAAAATCAATTAACAGCCCCTAGATAATCAAGGGAGAGAGAGATCATCCTATCCACAACATATTGTGCAACCGTATCCGACACCTTCTGATCAAGGCAACGAATTAACCTGTCAACGAGCGCACCTGCTATACGATTAACGACTTTGTCACCGTCCTGCGTGGCGGAGAAGGATAGCAATCCTGTAAGGTGACTGGGACCAACAAGACTAATCCTCTAAGTTTAACTTTACAGCCTCGTTGAACTATCTCTGTGAACCACATGCAAATATACGACATACTTTGGCTCCTTCATGAGTGCAACATCTTGACATCTATCATTACTCACAGGCAATCTGAATATAATAATACTCTCCCTCAGAACCTCATGCGACTGATCCGACACACATCTCACAATCTGAACTTGAAAACTCCCAGGCTGAGGAGGCATCTTCATTATCAGACCTGCTGGAAAATGTCCTGTTCCAGCGCTGGTGATACGAGTGTCCGATTTCGTACCACTTTTGGATATGATGGAGACGCAATGTCCATCACGGAAACAGTGAGATAGAAGCGGACGAGCAACAGCTTTGTTAAGCGCGGCTTCGACTTTGCGTTGGAGGCTGAAGCAAGAGAAGCGTCTGGAAAAGAATATTACTTGCTCGGTCATGGGTGAAGGGGAAAGCGTAACTTACTCATTATGTAAAAGGATCGAGAAAATTGTATGGAGACGATGAAAATGAGGTATACAATGCGCTTCTTGATCTCATTCCAAAGCTCAACGAATTGCTAAACGACGTCGAAACCACAGATGCAAGGAGCGTCATTTGAACCTATATCAATTTATGATCAATATATACGGACGAGAAGTGGTGAAAAAAGTACATCTTACCATGGCAATCCTCGTCGTTTCCAAACTCGACGACGTATTGCTCGCATGGTTATACACACCTTGAAATCCATCACCCACGCGTTATTGTAATCCTGCCCAGGGAAAAGTGCGCGCGAAACCAGTTGGTTGAACGTCCGCGAGATGGTGAGTGTGTCTCCCAGCGTCCAAAGTGCAAATGGCAAGGAAATGGTAATCGACGACAAGGACTTGAAAGCGAAAGTGTGAGCCCAACGGAATGGAAAAGGGATTAAACAAACATACCTCCCTGTCGTGCGACCAAAATTCGACTTTTTCCTGGCACAAATGTGGCACATGCAGGTGATGTTATAGTAGATTGCCCGACGTGTTCTGTGCTGGTTGGTTCTACGAATCTCTGACAAATGACGGGCCTTGGTATGTTGTGAACCCATCACCATAGTTTGCATAATCCTACAACGAGCAATAAGATTGGTTACGATGAGATGGGTTTTTGATATGTACGAGGATGACAGACCAAGCCAACAAAATCGTCAAGGATTCGTGTACCATATGACGTCAGAGAAGCTGTTTCGCAATGAACCTGCCCTAATCTCGATTCCCTGGCATCGCCCACAGACTGGACACAATTGATTTTTTGATCGATAAGATTTTTATAGTAACTTGGTTCATCATCTCTTGAACTCAACTGACTGCCAGTATGAAAGAAACACAATAATAGAACTTCAAATTGTGGATAGACCAGGATCGGTCATTGCGTCCACAACATTCTCAATGTGATTTCAAAGTGTCTGATTAAACCGTTGAGATGCATCTCTGTGATATCGATCGATTTGAATTGACTATAAATCCATGTTGATTCAGAGAGCAAAAACCGATTTCCTGTCCTCTATCACTATCCCAAACAGTGGCTTATTTCATAGTCTACTATCTGCACCAATTATGACTCCTGACGAGCGGCAAATCCTCCAAGGCATTGGACTGGATCTACTTGTGGACTCGATTGTTTATACAGCGGGTTCAGCTTTTTTATATGGTATCCTCTTTCTCAGAGTCAGCACCAGATACTAACTTCTCCATAGGTTTACTGACACCAATTGCAATCATAACTGCCTGCCAGTATGGCTTTTAAAAATCTTTTAAAAAAACACATATACCAAACCTAAGATATCATGTCAAACAGGCATCCAGCCCAAACCTGGCACTCCAAATGCCAACTAAGTCCTTTGGATTGGTATCATTGCGTCTACAGCCAATCTTTTGTCACAAATTCAGATTTCAATTATTCAATATCAAGTCTTTCAAGGCAACGTTACACCTCTTTCTCGACGTCTCCAAGATGTCGATGCCTCTACTGTGAATTGGAATGTATCTGAAATGTGGCTTGGAGTCATCGCTGTCAGTCTATATTGAAACAAATTCCAAGTATCTGCAGCTGAACTGGCTTAGCCAGTCATTAATGATGCCTTCATCATCTGGCGTGCATGGGTCATCTTCCAAAAACGACGTTGGATACTACGTCTTTCTATCGTACTATGCCTGGGTGCCTTTGGTGTGTCACATCTATAATAAATATGCAATACAAGTTGATAACATATCCAGTTTTCACACTTGTCGCTGTATCAATTTTCTCAGACCCTGACGCCTTGAAGTCAGCTCTGGACTCTAACAGTATAACTCTTGATATCCTAAGTATCACAAGGTTCATCTTTTCATTCTTGATCAACTTTGTTGCAACATCCCTTATTGGTTGGACACTATGGTATGCTATTCTTTGTGTAATATCTGCCTGATTACTATGAGTTGATGCAATGTCCAGGAAATATAAGATATTCTTACGAAAAAACCTCGATAGCCAACAGCGTCAATCATTCAAATTATGGCACATCCTAGGTCTCTTGGTAGATGCCGGAGCATTATATGCTGTTTTGCAGGTTAGGTTTTGAAGATAATCTGACTATGACATTGTTAACGACTGGGATAATAGCTCTTGATGATTGTGATGTCTTTTGCAATTAACCCCAATGAAATCTCCCAAGACATTGCCTATACTTTGTTTCAAGGTGTTTATTATTCCATCTCAGTATGTGTCATCTCTGCCTATGAACTTAAATATGCTGATCTTCTACAGTTTGTGTACCCGGCATTGACAATTGCCCTTGTCCGCGGTCCATTGTCAATTGCAGGCATACATGAGACTGTACAATCACTCCAGATATCTGCCCCTGGTGTCTGACCACAGCGATCCCATACCCATCTACTTCTACTAGAATCTTACATCCGGCATATCTTTTTCTATCCCCATATAGGATTTTGTCACTCTTTTCCTTACTCCCTGACCTTCCTGCCCGAATATTTATTTATTTATTTCATTGAATGAATGAATGAATGAATGGTTTCTATTTATGCCGCCGGCAAGCCGCTATACAGGGCTAAGAGGCGGGGGTAGTGTCTAACTATCGCACTACGCCAAGTAATTAACTGATAGGCTGTCTATCCGCTGGCGTTTTTTGTAGCTTTTTGCAGTAGAACTCTCTTCGTATGGTTTTTCGGTAGCGTGTGGTGTGAGCTGGGTGACGTCGCGAACTCCTCCCATCGAAAAAGTGTGTCTGGGGTTTGGTCGAGTTACCTTGGATTGTGGTGGGGCCCCTTGGGCCCTAGCGTAGTTCCTTTGAGAGCGTGTATTTATTTGGCGTCGAACATTGCATAATTATCCTCACTCTACCTGCGAGACTTGAATTCTTGTGTTCCGCACCTTCTCAATTCGGCGATCCGCTATTGATTGTTTCAATGGGTCTGTGTTCAGCTTCGAATTTACGGGCTATTCCATATCCTCACAGAGTAGTTTACTACCAACGAAAGTTTTCCGAAGGAACAAAACACGAGCAGCATGCCACAAAATTCGTCAAGTCTATACAGAAAGTAAACATCGAATCGTGCATTTAACCTCTTACCAACACCTGTATAGAGCATTACTACCTATATATAAATGGGCAACAGAGGGTTCAGGCGTCTCCAATCAGGCCCAGTAACGAAATCCTTCTTGTCAATAAGGAAATCCTAGCATCACACGCCCCGTCAGCTAAGTGTCAACAAACCACTAACGAAATAAACACACCAATGGACATTCCACAAGCGCTCCGCGCACACCCACAAGGCGACTTTTAACGCGCTGAAGGTCTACACCCGGAACAACATGTACAGTCTTCACTTTCGGCACATAATTCTACAATGAAACGAAAAAAAAGAACACAACTCGTCAATATAACACTTATCAAAACTGCATGATCAAACAACGTACATTATAAGCAGCCCACGTCCTCACGAGGTTCGTCGGAACAGGCCTGAAAATCTCCGTAAAGATCTTCCTATTCTCAATCGCCGTCTTCTGGAATAACTAAACCGTCTTCTCGTCAAGTGAATCCGCAACGAGCGCGTCCTGCTCTAAACACATCTCATCATCGTTGCGATACGGGGCCGGGCGCATGAAAGAAGTCACGCACGAGTCACCGTTCATGACCATCTGCGGCGGCTTCAGGCCAATGTGCTCTATAAAAGTAAGTGAGTTGGGTGAGGCCATAAAACATGGGAGTGACTTAACGCGCCTCGGAAGAGTTTACTACGTAATGTAGCAGCGAAACATCCGGTACGGTAAGGCTGACCGTCCATGAACGAATCAATCTTCTCGTTGGCCTCGACAACCAAGCAGATCTCCGAATCTCCATCACCCTGTAATGCCGTTAACATCATGTTTCGTTGGTTTCATAGTATACCCTACCTTCTGGCTACGATCATTGATATTTGCTGACCCCATCTGAGACAAAAAATGAACTTATATGAGCCAATGTCAGACGAATGCACATACAATAACTTTGTCGTCATCAACAATGATAACCTTTGAATGAATATAAAGCAGCTGAATCAGTGATAATCAAGAGAGAGAGAGAAGAGGCATCACATACGCATTCAACTCCTCCTCCTCAGTCCCAAACCATTTCTCTTCTACCAACTCCGTCCGATCCCACAACATATGCTGCGAAACCGTATCCGACACCTCCTGATCCCCTCTCAGACCCTCCGCACCACTCTCAAACTTCCTCACAATCTCTCGCGCCTCCTCAGCCGACCCCTGGATCCGCACCGTCTCCGTCCTAACGGGCGTTTTCTCAGATTGAACTATAGCTTCACTCGTAGGTTCCGGTATCGCAAGCGTCACTTCCTTGTGTGTGCTCACGGGGTCTTGCTCAATCTAATGGCGCACAAGTGCTACTTGCGCCTCGTTTTGACACCCGAGTTTTGCTCCACCTTGGAGATGAACGAATCTATGGCGGACACAAATATCAGCGCTGAAGTCAGCAACAACATTAAAATACTCGCTCTATGGGGCGTTAATCCTATCATACGCCCGGAGATGATACAAGGGTATATAATCCAAGCTGGTCCATATAGAGGTAAGCAGGCCGGCTCAAGACGGACGCAGGTGCATGGACCTGCACCAATGCCGCAACCTCGCCAGCATCAACACTGGCGCGTCTGCCTGTGCGCTCACGTCGGTCCGAGCTGCTGAGGACACCGACAATATACTCTTGTGGAGGTTTCATCGTCGACGTCTGTCATTTTGGCGGAGAGCTCGAATGCCTGCGTTCTATCGCCGCCAGATGCCTGCGTTCAATCTCTGTTCCCGCAATCAATCCTGCGCCCGCCACCTCTGTCCCGGGCGACCTTGCCTTTCTCAGCTTCCTCTTGACATCGCCCACCTCACTCGCCACTCTCCCGCTCCCCACAGCCCTCATATCCCTCTCGACATCCCTCAAATTCTTCTCTGTCCTCGTCCTCCACTCCTTCTTTTTCCTCCCACTGCTCCTCTCAGGCGCCTCGTAAAACGCCGGACTCGACTCCACCGACCGAGGCGAGCCACCGCCACCACCAAACTGCCCCTTCAAGCCCCCAAACAGCCGTGTCCCGCTCGCGCTCGACGTCCGGCGTCCCAACAATCCCGTCTTCCTCGTGCCGCGCTCTGGCGTCTTGGGCTCATCCGCGACATACCGCGGGTTATCAATCGCGCGCACCCGTGTCTCGGACTCGTCGACGCTCGAGCCGCCCTCATCGGACGACGGCCGACGGAGTGTTTCTTCTGTGATGCGTCGTGGTAGGACACGGGGCTGAGCAGGAAATGGGTGTGAGTCCCAGAGATGGCATGTGCAGGGGGTATATAATAAGTCTGCGGAGCATCAGGAAGCGGTTTCACTGTATTATTCGTTTGCACATTCGGTACTCCACGTCCATAATCTACGTTAGTCGTCAATAAAACCTTCGTTACAAAACCAAAACAACCACTCGCCGTCATCATGCAACACCTGCAGTGCGGATTTCCCGACCTCGGCCCAGACCCAGCCGCACTCCATGAGCGCACGACATCGCAGCCCAAGGCCCGCCTTGAGCACCTCCACGCGTCCCACACGCAGTGCCTGCTCCTTGCTCGCAAGCGTCGCCTCGCACGCCTGCAACTCCGCCTGCGCCGCCCCAAGCTTCGACGTCGTCTGCACATGTACCGAATGAACGTGTGACGACGACGCAGGCGACGAAATCCCCGACGACAGCGAGTGCGTCGACGCCGAGCTGAGCCGTACCGAATCCCTATTCGACGACCTCTTCGACGCCTTGATCAATCTCGTTACCCTACTCCCTGGCTTCAGTAAACGAAATAATCACTGTTAAGACTTTGGACGCACAGAATCTCACGATCACGAACGACGACGCTCAACTCATCTTCAAGCTGTTTAATCCTAAGCAGGTGCTCTCTACACTCATCCACGGCATCCGCATAGCGCGCAAGCGCCTCGTCCGCCCCGCCCAGCGCAGCAGAAACATGCAGCAGCGTATTAGACAGCGGAGGCGTGCACGCCGCCGCGTACGCAGACAGCGCGTGCGATGGCGATACTAGCGTCTTGAGTGACTTGGCGTAGTCTTTTTCGTGCGTGACGAGGTTCGTCAGGAGTCGTGAGCGGTCTGTGCATTGGAAATTGCAAGTGAGGGGGTTCGTCACATGTGTCACGGTGACGTAGCGATGACACGAGATGGCAACGAGCTTCTTGATGAGCCCGCGAAGGTCATCACAGGTAGTACTTACGAAAAGGTATGTTGCAAGGGAACCCTAATTAACGTCTTTACGGGCCGTCTTCTGTCGAGGGAAGTGACGTATGACTTCGGAGAGCTACCTCACATACGCGTCACCTATGTCTTCATGCCCGTGTCATTATGACGACCGTCGTTCCGTATGTTTAACTTCAATTTATTTATCTTGTATCTTACATTACAAACCTCACACATGTTTTACTGTTCTAAAGCTACTTATACTGTGCGCAGCCTGAAGTTCGAATCATCTCTTGATCTCGAACTTCAGGTGCGTCAATTACTTATTTACTTACTGAATCATCTCTTGATCTCGAACTTCAGATTAAACCGTTGTATCATCAATATATTATTTCTGCAATATGTTGCGTCAGGTTATGGGCCCCGTGGTCAGCGAATCCACTTCCGAAACCTTACAGTTCGCGAAGTTTAACGGAAATAACTACCATGTTTGGTCGGACAATATGAAGATCGCTTTGCAGACCAAGTCCCTCTGGGGTATTACGTCTGGACGCGAAACATGCCCGCCAAAACCCCCTGCCGAATTTCCAGAAATGATGACCACCTCCGATCCTACTGATGATGGTAAGGTTACTATTGTCAAAAAGGAAGGACAGGATGCATGGGACGTCATGCAATCCAAACCTTACATCATGTGGGAACACGCTGTCGAGAAGCACGAACGATGGCTCGGCAAAGATGAGGCTGCCGTAGGATTAATTCGCGGCGCTATGGAATATACTCAGCGCGAGTCCATCGTCGACTTCCGAAGATCGAAAGACATATGGGATCACCTTCATAAATGCTACGTCGATCAGCAAGGAGGCATTAATGTCCACTATTACTACCAACAGTTGTATGGTAGGAAGTGGGATGGCAGGACCCCGATGACAGATCATATCGGATTCTACCTCAATATTCGACGACGTATAATTGATGCGGGCCACAAAGTCGACGACAATACGATCATTAATGCCATACTACTATCTTTGCCTCAATCTACCGCTTGGGAGGTCATGAAGCAGAACTTACTTTACCGAGGAAGTTCTCTTACTATCGAAAGCGTATCTGCAGAATTAATATCCGTATACGATCGCTTGATACAAGAAGAGAGCTCCGCGAGCAAACAGTTGGCCTTCGCCTCAAAGTCGGGCACGCAATCGAGTGGGAGTAAAGAAATGAAGAAAAAGAAGCCCAAGCAGAAGCGTGAACCGAAACCGGAAGACACTTGTCATAACTGCGGTGAAAAGGGGCATTGGAGCCCGAAATGCCCGAAGCCTAAAAAGACAAAGAACGTCGGTAATGCCAACGTAGCCGTCAAGGAACCGGATAGCGAAGCTCGAGAAGTGGGTAAACTTCTCATGGCTACGGGTAACGGAATGCCTTCAGGGTTACTGCTTGATAGCGCCGCTTCTTGTCATATGCTGGCCGACAAAGACTGGTTCTTCAAACTGAAGGACGTGCAAAACCAATACATATCTGTCGGAGGCCACAATCAGCTCACTGTCGCCGGTGTTGGCTCTATTACAATACGCACTAATGTTCCTGATGGGATCAATGACGTACGTTTCGATGACGTATTATATGTGCCTAAATTAGGCGCAAACCTCATCAGTTTAGGCTTGTTACAACGAAACGGAGCCGTCCTACAGGGACTTCGCTATGGTATTAGTCTCTCCTGGGAAGGCAAAGAATTCCTCCGAGCTAAACTGATTGGGGACCGGGGGACCATGTATCGAGTCGAATGCATGAATATGGGAACCATGGACGGACAAGTTGCCTACATTGCAAGCGAGTCCACCATGCGTTTGTGGCACCGTCGACTGGGACACATCAATCCCCGAGTCATCAAAACAATGTACGATCAAAACTTGGTAACTGGTCTACAAATTAGACTTCCCCGAGAATTCGATCGCCTTTGCAGCGGATGCGTACAAGGGAAATCTACAAGACCACCATTGCCGGAAGCGAGCACCAAACAATACGAAAAGAACGAGCTTCTCGTCATGGATCTTGTCGGACCAATGAATGTGCCAACCTGGGACGGAAATCGTTACGCCCTTGTCATCGTGGAAGTAAGTCGACGCTTACCTTGCGGCAGCTTACTTCAGAAAAAGGAACAAGCTGCCGACGAGATAAAGGTAACAGTCGCACGACTTGAAAGACAATCAGGACGTCTTGTCAAAATTATTCGAACCGACAACGGCACCGAATTCGTGAACTCCACTGTTGAAAAGTTCTGTCGTGCAAACGGAATCACACACGAGACGACTAATCCTTATCGTCCCCAACAAAACGGTATTGCGGAACGTACAATAGCAATCTTGATGGAGATGACCCGAAGTATGCTTCATGCCGCTAACATGGACTTGCGATACTGGGGCGAGGCGTTTATGTACGCCGTTTACATCCGTACGATCACTCCGAATTCAGCTCTGCATGGGAAGATCCCCTATACCGAATGGAGTAACTCTGGAGAGAAACCCGACGTGTCCCATCTCAGAGTCTTCGGATCGTTGGGATGGGCACATGTTCCCAAAGAAGTTAGGCATGGCAAACTCGAGTCACGAGCGGTACGAGTAAGGATGTTGGGATGGTGGGCCGGTGAAACGAAGGGATACAGACTGGAGGATCTTGAAAATGGTAAGCTCATTACTTCACGCGACGTTCAATTCCACGAGGACGACGTACCAAGTGAGCTTGCGCGAATCAAGCCAGAATCTATTCGAACCTCCGACGAAGACGTGAACGACCTCGTAGATTCAGCTGTATATCCGAATGACGATGCGCCCCGCAATATACGGGTCCCTAGTCTCGCAGCTGACGTCAGTCAGTTCACGGAGGACGACGACGCTTACGCTAGTGCCTCCGAAGGAAGATCGATTAGCGAAGAACTCCAGTATCCAGAATTCTCAAGGCCGAGTACTCCAGAATACCATCCTGCCGATGTCGAAACTCCACCTGCACCTCAAAAGCGTGTCAAGTGGCTGGATCTTCCAAAAAGGGACCCTTCCGCACGTACCAAGAGGCTTCCTCTACGATATCGACAGGATGAGGACGAGGACCAGCCCACAACTCATGTTGCACACATAACTGTAGCCGGACCATTAGTAAGTGATGCCTTGAAAACTCGCGACGCTGATGCATGGAAGAGAGCAATCGAAGCGGAATACAGGCAACTCGTTAGCAAAAACGTATTCGATGAGGTGGACACTTTACCTCCTGGTAAAAAGGCTGTCGGAAGCAAAGTCGTATTAAAGGAAAAAATGGACGAGCACGGAAACCGGCTGAAATACAAGGCGAGGATCGTGGCACAAGGATTTTCGCAAGTGCCAGGCATCGACTACAGAGACACCTTCTCATCCGTCGCCAAGTTCGTCACGTTACGAGTTTTCCTGACCCTGGCGGCAATGCTTGACTTCGAGGTACATCAAATTGATGTGATCGGAGCTTATTTGGAAGCAAACCTCGAAGAGGAAATCTACATGCGAGCTCCACCTTGCCTTGAAGGGAGTAAGTATTGGAAACTCAACAAAGCTATCTACGGTCTCAAACAAGCCGGACGGAAATGGAAAGAACGATTACACGATGTCCTCATGACTCTCGGCTTCAAACAATCTAGCGCTGACGATTGTCTATACATCCTTCGCTCAGACGGACAAATCACGTTGATCGTCCTAGTCTACGTTGACGATATGGCCGTGGCTGGCAATGACTTACGCAAAATCGCATCATTTAAACAAGACATGGCGAACAATTTCGATATTACAGATCTCGGCGAAATCCATTACATGTTGGGACTTCAAATTGATCGAGACCGCAAAAATCGCCTTATCTACCTAAGTCAATCCGCATACATCGACTCCTTACTCGACCGTTTCGGCATGGTATCCTGTCACGAGGTCGCGACTCCCTTGGCGACCAATCACAACTTAACCTTTTGGCAGTCCCCTCGAACAGACGAAGAGAAGGCTGCATATGCAGGATACTCCAACGGTATGAACTACTTGTCACTGGTCGGATCGCTACTTTACGCTACGCAAACTCGACCCGATATACAGTTCGCGGTTAGTTTGGTAGCACAGTTCTCCAACAATCCGGGAATACCACACCTTACGGCCTGCAAGCGCATTCTTCGCTACTTAAAAGGTACTAAGACATTGGCGCTCAAGTTAGGAGGATTGGATTATGATGAGATAAAACTGGTGGGTTGGACCGATGCTAATTGGGCGCAGGACAACTACGACCGGCGTTCCATCAGTGGATGGTGCTTCGGACTGAACGGAAGTACAATATCATGGTCTTCCAGGAAGCAGTCAGGAGTGGCGACCTCCACGGTCGAAGCCGAATACATTGCCTCTGCAAACGCCACAAGGGAAGCCATCTGGCTCCGAACCTTGCTGAGTGATCTCGACTTCAAACAACTCGGAGCAACCACAGTATATACGGACAGCACTGGTAGCATAGCTCTATCCAGGAACCCAGTCGCCCACTCTCGAGCCAAGCATATCGACATCCGCTATCATTACATTCGTGAACAAATCTCTCGCGGACGAATTAAACTCGAACACGTTTCAACCCACGATATGATTGCCGATGCTCTGACCAAGGCATTACCTCGTGAAGTATTCATCAAATATCGTACCAAACTTGGAGTTCTGTCTCCTGCGTCACCGTCTAGTGGGAGTGTCGAGGGAAGTGACGTATGACTTCGGAGAGCTACCTCACATACGCGTCACCTATGTCTTCATGCCCGTGTCATTATGACGACCGTCGTTCCGTATGTTTAACTTCAATTTATTTATCTTGTATCTTACATTACAAACCTCACACATGTTTTACTGTTCTAAAGCTACTTATACTGTGCGCAGCCTGAAGTTCGAATCATCTCTTGATCTCGAACTTCAGGTGCGTCAATTACTTATTTACTTACTGAATCATCTCTTGATCTCGAACTTCAGATTAAACCGTTGTATCATCAATATATTATTTCTGCAATATGTTGCGTCATCTTCGTCTCAGCATTCTCCTGAGATCCGCGGGTCTCCATGGGAATCGAGTACGACAACGTCTGGTAATCACGACTCTTTAGACTGCATCAAAACATATCAGAGGGGACTGAAATTAGACAAAGGCTGAGCGCTGAGCGCTGATTGCTGGGGTGTGTGATTACACATCATTCATGGAAATAAAACGATGTAATCATCACATATGTAGGACGAATCGAAGAAGTGGCGCTTCGAGATCTTGTTGCGATCCTGACGCGCAAGGTACCGTAAGTGTGCCAATCACCTTTATAATTTCACACATATCACACATACCCATTGTCACCATTGAACAAAGCAACTTATAGATACATATACGACCCAGATATGTAATCGCACCCTCAGTCATTTCTATCGCAGACTGAGGGTGAGTTACCTATATAGATACAGCATGGACATCTTATTGTACCTTAGATCAGACTAAACGTAGTCTGCATTATTACAGGTACAGAATATAGTCATGTCTATCGCAGACTGAGGATCAGACTAAACGTAGTCTGCATTATTACAGGTTTACCTCTTGGATTCTAACAGATCTTGCCATTCTTGAAAATTAAGTTCGACAGATCTCTAGAACATCGAGCTAGCATGCTGAATGACAAGTTCTCGTCACTTTATGAGTATCCGATCTTGGCTCATCTTCCATTCGAAATAGTAATACCGAATACAGTCTATTAACCCGACTTGGACGGAGCATAGGCTGGGGGGGACCGGACAGACAGAATACAGGGCATAATCTGTTAGAAGCACAACTGTAGGACGGTGTGGTATGTCTCCCAGCATTATATGAGGGGCCTTTTTTGTACCCCGCAGCTCACATTGAGTCCAGGAACAGCATTGAACCAAAATGGGCTCGAACTAAAAGCGTGTCACATGTCCTAGCACCCATTCAGCAAGGTGAACTTCAAAGGCATTAATCACGACAAACCGCCGAAGAAGCAAGCGATATCCACCCGATTAAAACTGTCAATATCCAGATACGTACACATCAAGTAAGTTCCATAACGATAGGCCCATTTGTGTTTCTCTTGCTTAGTTGTTTGGCTGATAATCCAGCCTCTGTCGTGCTTGCTGGCATACAACCATTCACGTATAACATTCCTAACTATGTGTCTAGAACGTATTATGTCTGTCGCCCGAGTTGAAAAGAATTACCTTGTGGCTTGCGATTGTCTGTCGAAGAAGGTCATCTGGACTATGTAGATAAATCATTTCACGAGTCGTACTCGCTTGGTTGGAAAAGCATACAATAAATACTATAACGAGAGCATGGCTCTTCCCACAGACATTTCTTACATTCAACAAGAAGAGTGACCCACTTCTTCCAAAATCGCTGCCGAGCTTCGGTTATTAACGTCTTCATCAATACTGATACGTGTCAAAGGATGTTTCAGATAGATTTAGATGATGAGAATGTTTAATGTGAGAACGGACCTCAAATACAATCTGTTGAATCCTGAATACCATGGAGTTGAGCTCAAGAGGGTAATGAATGAACTGAGACCGGTTAGAATCCAGACAATCTGTTGAATCCTGAATACCATGGAGTTGAGCTCAAGAGGGTAATGAATGAACTGAGACCGGTTAGAATCCAGACAGGGGAGGTGAAGATCTCTAACTAACTGGGATGAGATATCAGCATTAGACAAATCCACATACAATGACTTTGTAATCATCAACAATCATAAAATATAAAGCAGCTCAGAAACGTATCTATTCAAGAAAATCAATGAGCAGCCCCTTGATAGAGATATTCAAGAGAGACAAACGTCACATACCAGTCCCGTCCCGAACTAACCAACTACATCCTATCCCACAACATACTGTGCAACCATATCCAACACCTTCTGATCAAGGCAACGAATTAACCTGTCAACGAGCGCGTCTGCTATATGATTAACGACTTGATCACCGTCCTGCACGGTGGAGACGCTTGATATTGGAAATATGATAGCAATCTCGAAAGGGGACGGGGACCTACAAGGACTGATTATCCACGTTTAACTTTACAGCCTCGTTGAACTATCTCTGCGAGCCACATGCAAATATATGAAATACTTTGGCTCCTTCATTAGTGCAATATCTGGACATCTCTACCAGTACTCACAGGCAATCTG
Source organism: Macrolepiota albuminosa (assembly GCA_027475525.1). NCBI lineage: Eukaryota > Fungi > Basidiomycota > Agaricomycetes > Agaricales > Agaricaceae > Macrolepiota > Macrolepiota albuminosa. Next base: position 425,537 of record JAMWFC010000107.1, read on the forward strand.
AATATAATACTACTCTCTGTCAGAACCCCATGTGACTAATCCGACACGCCCCTCACAACCTGAACTGAGATCTCCAGCGCTGATGATGCTAGTGTCCGATTTCGTACCACTTTTGGATATGAGAGGATGACTAAAGCGACAGAATATCCATGGGGGAAACAGTGAGATAGACGAGCAACAGCTTCGTTAGGCGGGGCTTTGAATTCGTCTGGGGGGGGGGGGGAGCGAGGCAAGGGAAGCGTCTGGAAAAGAATGTTACTTGCTCAGAAAAGCACGTGAATGAAGAGGAAAGGATAACTTGCTCATCATATGAAAGGATGTATGTAGACGATGAAAATGAGGTATACAATGCGCTTCTTAATCTCATTCCAAAGCTCTATGAAATGCTTAACGATGTCTAAAACTACAGGTCCAAGGAGCGTCATATGACCCTACATCCATTCATAATCAATATATACGGATGAAAAGCGGTGAAAAAAGTACATCTTACCATGGCATCCTCGTCGTTTCCAAACACGACGACGTATTGCTCGCATAGTTATACATCTTTGAAATCCTCCACCCACGCGTTATATAATCGTGCCCAGGGCAAAGTGCACGGGAAACCAGTTGGGGGAAACCAGTTGGGTGAATGTCCACGAGATGGTGTGTCTCCCAGCGTCCGAAGTTCATCGAGCCCGCTATGGCAAGGAATGGTTATCGACGACAAGAACTTGGAAAGGCCAAAGTGTGAGCCCAACAAACATACCTCCTTGTCGTGCGACCAAAATTCGACTTTGTCCTGGCACCAATGCAGCTGATGAAATTGAATCTGATTTGGATAGATCAGGATCGGTCATTGCGTCCACAGCATTATCATCATGATTAGAGATACATCTCTGTCATGTCTATTAACTATAAACCCATGTTGATTCAGAGAGCAAAAACCAAGTTCCCGTTCTCGATCACTGTCTCAAACAGTAGGCTTATTTCATAGTCTACTATCTGCACCAATTATGACTACTGGCGAACGGCAAATCCTCCAAGGCATTGGACAGACTCTACTTGTGGACTGGATTGTTTATACAGCGGTTTTAGCTTTGTTATATGGTATCCTCTTTCTCATAGTCAGCACCAGATACTAACTTCTCTTTAGGTTTACTGACACCAATTGCAATCATAACTGCCTGCCAGTATGGCTTTTAAAAAATTTTTAAAAACACACATATACCAAACCTGATGTATCATGTCAAACAGGTGTCCATCCCAAACCTGGCACTCCAAATGTCAAGTCGCAGTCCTCTGGTTTGGTATCATTGCGTCTACCGCCAATCTTTTGTTACAAACTCAGACTTCAATTATTCAATATCAAGTCTTTCAAGGCAACGTTACACCTCTTTCCCAACGTCTCCAAGATGTCAATGCCTCTACTGCGAATTGGAATGTATCTGTATTGTGGCTTGAAGCCATCGCTGTCAGTCTATATTGAAACAAATTCCAAGTATCTGCAGCTGAACTGGCTTAGCCAGTCATTAATGATGCCTTCATCATCTGGCGTGCATGGGTCGTCTTCCAAAAACGACGTTGGATACTACGTCTTTCTATCATGCTATGGCTGGGTGCTCTTGGTGTGTCACATCTATAATAAATATGCAATACAAGTTGGTAACATATACAGTTTTCACACTTGTCGTTCTATCAATGTTCTCAGATCCTGACGTCTTGATGTCAGCTGCTGAATCTAACAGTATAGCTTTTGCTATCCTAAGTGACACAAGCATCATTTTTTCATTCTTGGTCAACTTTGTTGCAACATCCCTTATTGGTTGGACACTATGGTATGCTATTCTTTGTGTAATATCTGCCTGATTACTATGAGTTGATGCAATGTCCAGGAAATATAAGACATTCTTACGAAAAAACATTGATAGCCAACAGCGTCAATCATTCAAATTATGGCACATCCTAGGACTCTTGGTAGATGCCGGAGCATTATATGCTGTTTTGCAGGTTGGGTTTTGAAGATAACCTGACTATGACATTGTTAACGACTGGGATAATAGCTCCTGATGATTGTGATATCTTTTGCAATTAACCCCAATGAATTCTCTGAATCAATTGCCCAAGCTTTAATCCTAAACGTTTATTATTCTATCTCAGTATGTATTATCTTTGCTAATGATTTTAAATGTGTTCATCTTTTGCAGTTTGTCTACCCGGCATTGACAATTGCCCTTGTCCGCGGCCCATTTTCAATTGCAGGCATACATGAGACCGTACAATCACTCCAGATCTCTGCGCCTGGTGTCTGACCACAGCGATCCCATACCCATCTACTTCTACTAGAATCTTACATCTTGATTCTCTCTTTCTATCTCCTTCATCAAAGACTTTGTCACTCTTGACCTTGACATCATGACCTTCCTGCCCCAATATTTATTTATTTCATCAAGAGCATGTATTTATTTGGCATCGAACATTGCATGATTATCCTCAAATCACCTGCAAAACTTTTTTTTTTGGTGTAGCGTTTGAGTCGGTTGGGCGGTCGGCATCACTGATGCCTCCACGCAGCCCGCTGATGGTACGGGGAACGTACCCCATTTTGGTTTGCCTAATTTACACCCTGAGAAAATGCATTTATGCACTGCGTGTGGGGCTCAGGTTCATCCGCGTTGGCTTCCCAGTCTCCACTCTCACCTATCCTACTCCTTCCTCATTCCACTCAAAGCCAACACCAGTGCCTATACCCACTAAAATCTTGGTTTCCCCCAGCCAGTCATCAGGGAGGGAGTTTTTGTCCATTAGGACTCCAGACCAGGTTCTTAGAACCATCTTCCTACTCAGAGCTTTCCTCCCATACTTTGGATTCGTGGCCTCTCTGTCTAGGGAAAGCCTGTCATTCATAGTTCTAATCCATTTTAACACTTCCTGTCTGATGAAAGAGGTGTTTTCGTTCTGAATCACTCCTCCGCACCTGAGCTTCCATATTAGGTATGCTGATTTGATTACTAGAATCCTGTAGAATCTCACATGACCAGGGAGCTTCCTCCTCCCCTTGTTCACAAATTCTGCCAGCAGGGTGCCTAAGATCGTTCCTAGGACTGGCCTGAACCATGTATTCTCACTCTTTTTTCTCCACAGTGCCTCTGCAGCCTTTCAGATATCACTCTGGCCTGGGGTTTTGCATTCTGTGAGGATGTGGGCCATTGATTCTATAGTTTGGCAGTGGGTGCACATCGCTCTCTCTTGCAGTTCTGGCTTCATTGCAGGTCTTAGCCAGTGGTCCCCTACCATGTAGGCGTTGTGCATAGTCATCCACAGGAAGTAGCGGGCTTCCCTTGAGAAATCCTGATAGTGGAGTGGGTAAGTTTCTTCTTAGAGATTTCTTTGACACACTCAGCTGTATGGTCCAGGTTCTTTGCTGTCCTTGTCCTTGTTGTGGACTTCTCTTTCAGCTTTGCTAACCTTATAGCCTTGTATGCTAGGGCTTGTGTCGTTTCCATCAGCTTGGTGCCCATAACCACCAGGGTTGGGTCAATTTCCATATTTAAGCTCTTTGGGGGGTTCCCTGTTGCTTCACTGGCAAGTCTATCTGCTCCCTCATTCCTGGCATGGCCCAAATGGCCTTTCACCCAATGCAGTCTAGTCCTAGTTCTCCTTCCCCTCAGCCTAGCTATCACCAATCTCACAAGAGAGGTGTTTGCTGTAGTATCCTGAGTCCTCGATTTTCTTCAAGTCTTGTGTGACAAGACTAATTGCATATTTTGAGTCCAGTTCAATGTCCAGGTTCATGTCTTCTGGACCATGTTCCACTGCTTCTTTCAGAGCTAGCAGTTCCCCAGCTTGGTTCAATTGGGTTATGTCCCTGAGCATTTTAACACTCCAGTTAAGTGGGTCACCCTCTGCATAGAAGATGCCTGCACCTGTGCATGTGTTTTCTTCTCCATTCTTGGTGTATGAACTATTTGTTGCAAGGTTCACTGTTACAACTGGCCTCTGGGCCAGTCCAAACTGCAGGAGTTTGTTAGATTTCATGCCAGAAGTGAAGATGCAGAAAATCTCTGCCAAGTGACCTGAGGTCACCATTGAGTCTTTGAAAGTCACCCAACCTTGCTCATCTTCTACCTCAGTCTCATTGGCCCCTCCAGGTAGGGGGCATCTTGGGTCCCTTTTGGGGGAAGGGTGTTTAATAGTTTTGATGCCCTTGATGCACAACTGTGCAGGGTGAGGCAGCCAATTTCCTTTTCGACTGTGTTACAGCCTTTGCACTCGCACTCATCAGACGGTCTGTGGTCAACACAATCTAGTAGGTGGGACAGTGTCTCGGCATCTTTTACTGTCAGGATGCCATGTGTGTCTCTCAAGTAGGAGCTTGATCCATGATTCAGGTAGCAGATTCTACAATTCACATCACTGTGGTACCATATTGGCTGCAGCCTTTGCAAGTCCTGGCTGATGATGAGGCCATCCGTTCTCACCCCAAACTTCTTTGCTGTCAGGTGGAGGGACAAGATGTTCTTGTTAAGGCCTGTCCTAGTCCTTCTCAAAGGCTTCCAGGATTGTAAGAATGTGTTTACTCTTGCACTTAGGTCGACACATTGTTCTGAGACAGGAATGTTTTGAGCAATCAGCAAGTGTGATGCCACCCATTACCATCTGGATGATCAGGCACCTTCCTTCCATTGTGGGGTGGCTGAGCTCCCATCTCTCAAGATAGTTCTTGTAACGGAGTGTCACACTTGTTACTAGTGTCAACAACGCTATAGGCATCCAGTAGAGTATTATATAAGACAACATCTTGTATTCACTCTAGTTCTAGTCAATCCGATACTGCAGTCTGATTCAGCACTGTGTGATACACACAAGATTGTTCTAGCTCGTAATCAACGGTTACATTTTTTTGAATCTTCTGCTATCGGCTTTAGACTCTAGGCTTGTTACTGACTAGGCAACTCATCACTAAAACCTCTCGATTTCTGTTGGCATCACGTCAAAAACATGCTTCCATGACTGGCTCTCTTAATCTGGACCCTTCTTTTCCAGCTGCAGACACAGGTGACCCACCTGTGTCTCAAGCTGTAAAGGTGCAATCCATGTCTGCTTACCAGCCCCCACCAAAGTGGGATAAAAAGATACCTCGCAACATCAGCACAAGCTTTGGAATGCTGGGTGGGCTATCCGTATCATGGATGATGTCCATTGTATAGCCTGGTGATAAACCAGAGGAGAGATCCACGGTCTCAGGAGTGTCACTCTAGCGAGCCAAATGCCTTCATTGATGTACCCAGTATTGCCCAAAAGCTCATCAGCTCAGTCCAAAGGTCAACCAGACCTTGCCCAGTACTCAGATATGGTACAAGACAGCATGTTTGTGCATAGCACCCCATTCCAGACTGCACTGACTAAACAGCATTTGGAGTATGTGGCAGACGTGGCCACTGAACCAGGATCATTGTTGTTGATGACACAGGGACAGAAGCAAGGACCAGCTATAGTGGTCAGTAAGGAGGACGATGAGGTCGTAAGGTTGGGAAAGGTGTTGTCAATGCCTAGAATTCTGGAGTTGCATGGACAGGCCAGTAAACAGCTGCAGGTGAGACATGGAGCCCTCAGGAGAGCTCTGGACTTAGAGTTTGAGCTGGAGTCCTCAGATGATGAGGAAAGCAAGCGGTCACATTCGACCCTGTCTATCCAGCTACAGCTGGTACTCGACCAATATCCATCAGTTGCAAAGGAGTCAACACAAAAGTGTCTGCAGCTTTATGTAGTAAAGCATCTACAGTTACTGGCTGCTAGGAGCCACAATGTACCTCGTGCAGATTTGACTGAATATATCAAACTATTTGTGTGTATCTTTAAACTTGAAGTGGTGGAATACCTCAAGCGCAAAGCAGCATGGGGGTCAGCAGTCTCAACAGCCACTCCAGCCAACTCAGTGGAATGAGAAATGAGTGTGCGCCAACAAGCACAATTGATTGCAGACGCAATGGAATTGTTGAATGCGCCTTGTCAGGCCAATGAGTCTCAGCAAGACTATGTTAGGCATCAAAACACTGCAAACTGTCAATGCATTGTCAGCGAAGTGCCTCAACAGGCATTATCTGAAGTAGAGACTGTGATGATGACTCCGGCAGAGCCAGAGACACTACTTGTGGTGCAAGAGGTTAAGACACCTTGAAAGCAAGTCACTATCAAAGAAGAGGTGGACCAAGTGCACATTCTTGAGGAGCAAACACGACCACGACACATAGTACAACACATCCACCTAGTGGACAACTAGAATGAACACGTCAATTACCAGAGGATGCACAACCAGGACTTGTGCAATCATGGTGAGTTGTTGATTGATGACCAGGAGGTAGCGTTTGAAGGGCAAGAAGGTGTGATGCCTGTTGATGACATGTGGCAACAATTCACAGCTCAAACTGCTGAACCGGACAGAGAGCCAGATGGTACTAGTAGTGATCACTATGAGAGGAGGGAGCCAAATCATTGCAATAACAATGGTGGGGGTCATGATCATAGACATAACAATCAAGACGATCATAATTGTCATAATGGTGGCAGGCATGCTGGTGAATCACTAGCAGAGTGACAGGTGAGACAACAGCCTATCCCACAGCCAGAGAGAATGGCCAACAAACATCTGTTTTGCAGCCCCTGGGCATTTTTGATGCCCGCACCTCATGATTTGCATGAAACTACGCTGGAAATGAATGAGGCAGTCAGGATCCATATGGATCATATGCATGACCGCCTCACTCGACTGGTGGATGACTTCCTAGGAGTCAGGTTCAAATTCCCTGCTGGAGTAAGTCCCTGCAAATCTGACAGTAAGCACATACGTGCATATGCTGGAGGGCATAGGTTCTTCCAGCTGGAGGATTGGGCCATGGACATCTGTTACCATCTGGCAGCATGCTGCTATGGTGGAGACAATATGGACTCAGAAAGGATTTTTGTATTGCATGAATTTATGGAAGGAGAGGCTCGGGATTGGTTCCACCACCATGTCCTTCATATTAATTGTGACAAATCACATTGGATGTTTAAAGAGGTCCTGATAGGACTGTATAACCACTTTGTTAATGCAGCAACAATGCAGGAAGCTTAGGATGCCTTTAAAAAGGCAGTGTATGATGCTAAGACTAGTGTCCAGACATTTTATGATGACCTGGTGGGTCATGCACAGAATATGGCCATCTGTTCAGACAAATACATGATCTGCAAGACATTCCTGGACAGAATACCTGCAGATATGAGGAGAGCATTGATACACAATGACAATTTGTCTCCGGAGGTCAATACTGTGACTGAATTCTTGGCATATGCCATTTGTTATGAGCAGTTGACATGTACTGCAAATAATTATAAACAGCATAGCTAATGCTGAGGGCCTGTGAACTGTCAGGCAGTGAAGGTTGGAATCTTCCTGGCCAAATGGTCAGAGATGGAGAACAATCACAATCCGCAATTTGTTGTCCACAAGACAATTCTGGGAGGCCAACAGCCTTGATCAAAGCCTGCTGGATATTTGCCAGCAAAAGATAGTCGACCTGTTTTAGGTCAAAATCAGGTAGCAGCAAGAGGAGATGTAGTGCCTGTAACACGCATGGTGAGCAAACCCACTAGGGTTTCTGGAGCAGCCCAGAGACGGCCTGTCAGGGACCTCTCAGTGTGCTACAACTGTGGTAGGGTCAGGCATTTCGCTAAGGAATGTCCTGCCCCACCCAAGGCACATATTTGGGTGGCTCATACAGCTGTGGCTCCTAGCAAGGTCATCAGTGACAATGAGAATGATGAGGTTGTTGAAGAGGTGGAGGAAGAGCTGCAGGTAGAGGATGATGGCTTGGAAGTGGAGGACACTGAGAGTGTCCAGATAGATGGCAATGAATACATTGCAGTAGATGTGTACAACAACAACTACTATACTCGTGATGATGAGCAAGAACACTTGTTTGCACTGACTGAGTGCTGGAGAGATCAACGTGTCCGAATGAGACGTGTCACACTGCAGAAGGCAACTAATAAGTTGCAGCAGCCACGATATACTCCCAAAGAGAAGGAGTGCTTGGTCACCTATGTGGATGTCAACAGACGTCCTGCCTGGACTTTGTGGGACCCAGGAAGTACCACTATGGGCATTTACACCCCAGTTTGCTCATGTTAATGCAATTTGCATTCATGAGTTGGAGGAGCCGTTGATGCTCCAGTTGGAGACAATAGAGAGTTGGGCTATGGTACAGTTTAGTGCTGAGGTGAAGATAAAGATGTCAGGGATGTTGACCAAGGAGTATGCAGATATAGCAAATTTTGATCGCTATGATATGATCATTGGTACTCTGTTTATGTGTAAAAACAAGGTGTCTTTGGACTTTGTGAATAACATGGTTGTTGTGAATGGTGTGCCTGTGAAGGCAGAGAAAGTTGTGTTAAATGACACGGATGGTTGCCTGAGGCACTATTGTCAGGGGACTCCTCATTTCTTCCTTTTCTCACTTCTTATTCCTTCATTCTCCCTTCATTCATTCTCTTATTTCTTCTGACATTATTTCATTTTACTGTTTCTATTCTTTCAACACTATCTGTTAGTACTACTCTCAGCCCTTGAGGTGCTCTGGTTCTTTAGCTACCATTCAGACAAGTGTGGGCCCTTCAGCACCGCTTCCAGACCGCTTATATAAGCCAGAGTTTTCCTGCCTTGTTTGCACAGTTGTTTGGTTAGTCAATTTTCGAGTTTTTAAGGTTTTGTTGTACTGTACAGTTGTTTCCCATGCTTCAGAAGCCCCAGAAGCGTCCAACCTGGCATAGGGAATCCCTAGACTTGTTCTCTTTGGATCTCCCTCTGCCAGGTAAGTAGTTATTATGATATTGTCAGTACATACTCTCATACACTTTGGATCTCCCTCTGCCAGCTGTGTGACTGAGCCACAGCCTCTAGAGGTTGCCCTTACAGCTATCATGCAACTGAAAAGCAGTGTGATGAATGCAACTGACTAGATAGTTGCAAGAAAGTGACTGTACAGGAGGTGGAGGATGAGCATGTCCTACCAAAAAGCTTGCTGGCAGACTTGCTGGCTATTTCGATGTCTGAGAAAGAGTTTCAAGGAACTCTGAAGAAGGGGAGGCACCTGGATGTGGTTGGGTGTACAAATAGAAAGCCTAATCAGGCTACACAGCATAAGAATGAGCATGGTAAACATGTGGTGGAGTTGCTGGAATGCCAGCCAACTAGCTTTCGAGTGAGGATGGAGGATCTTGTCAAGGACAAGGTATATTGTATGATGGGAACTGTGGAAAGCACAAGGTCGCTAATGGATTGACCAGTGCCTCAGCCAGAAGTGCAATGGGCATATGACCTACAAATGCCACGAGAGTGGAATGAGTTGGTAGTGTCAATGGTGACACATACTATGAAAAGGGTGCAGTCAACCCAGATGGGAGAAATATACCATGGAGCAGAGCAGTTCCCACAGTGCCGTAGAATACAGAGCCGTGGATATGCCACAATGTGCTATATGACACAGTCCAGTGGATTGATAAAAGGCAGGCATATACATGCACATGCAGGCCCAGCGGATGCCAGTGGACACTAGCAGATGTCAATGTGCGTCAGCGGCTACCAGCATGCATCAGCCCACAAGTGAAAACCTCCTCCATTGGCGGACATCATGGCATGAAAAAACCCTTCTCAAGGTTCCCTACTTGTCTCTCTCTCCCTTCCTCCCCGCAATAACTCGAGGCTGCATGCCTCCCCTTCCCTCCTTTTCCCACTCCTGATGCCAGCATACATCCACAAAAGAGCCCTGCAGACCTACGCAGGCCTATGCAAGCCACCAGCAGACATCCACACAGATGTACGTCAATGGACTCAAACCTACATGGGCCCATGCAGGCCTGTGCAGGGCACCAGTGGACATCCACAGAGGCCTACACAGGTCTATGGGGGCTGGTTGGACCAAAGAAAAAGGTAACTCATCTTGCTTGCCATATGCCTGTGGGGGGGAATTGAACCCCCGGCCTTGGAAAAGCCTCCAGCAATGGAACACACATTTAACTGTTGCACCACAGGTCTGTTACTAATGAATAAATTCAAAGGTCGGATAACACAATGATGTAGTACTTGGTTGCAAGTAGTACTGATAGTTCTGGGGCTTTCTTGAAGTCTTAGAAAGTGACCTCTAATCCACACTGGTGCTTGATGATAAAAACTTGATGTATTGGGTGCTTCACAGAATATCAAATATTCTGATGGGCAGAAGAAGGTTCTCAATAAACTCCAGCCTAAGTAGTTCACTCCCTGGGAACCACCGAGCCTTTGTCTACCAATAGACTTCCAATAAGAGGTGCTCAATAAACTCTAGCCTAAGTGATTCACTCCCTGGGAACCACCGAGCCTTTGCCTATCAATTGCCTGGTTATTCTCTACTCTACTTGGACTATTTATACTAATTTTCCAGTGCACAGACCACCAGATCACATGACTTTTTGCTCTTGACCTCCCAGCATTCCTGACCTAATTTGTTGTTCCATTTTCCATTTTGGTGATGCATGTTTCAGTGCCACCATTCCATTCATCTCTTCCTTCCTCCATTCAATGCATGTTTCAGTGCCACCATTCCATTCATCTCTTCCTTCCTCCATTCAATGCATGTTTCAGTGCCACCATTCCATTCATCCCTCCCTTCCTCCATTCAATGCATGTGCCACCATTCTATTCATCTCTTTTGACATCCCTCCATGCTTCTTTCCCTTTCCCCTTTCAGTCATATCAAATTGGGGATTGTCAGATCAGATCTTGATCTAGATCATCACAATTTGATCCCCTTTTGTCACCTCTGCCAGCTCCCATGCTTCCCCTCCCCATAACAGTGGTTGGACTATTGTTGAGTTGATAGCTTGAGCTGGTCCCTGCCCTTTGTTCTGTACTGTCTGTGTATTTATTGGGGTGTTTTTGGAGATATAATTTGTTGAGACTGCTACCAGGAGGCTTACAGTTTTCAGCCCATAATTAAATGTTTATTTTGACTTCTGGTGCATGTTGTGTCCCTGACTGCTGGTACAGCATCGTATCAATGAATGGATGCCCATCTATGTTTCTGCAGATTCCCGTATGAATTTTTTGAGGTGAAAGGGGGGTGGCATACCTCCCAAAAGAGTTTTTGTGGCTTGAAAGGGGTGTTGGCATCAGCAGCCATCAGCTGGCATAAGGGGGGTGGCATACCTCCCAAAAGAGTTTTTGTGGCTTGAAAGGGGTGTTGGCATCAGCAGCCATCAGCTGGCATCTGTCAGAGTTCATCGGCAGCCATTGTGACCTGCTGGCATCTGTTAGCATCTGTTGGCATCCATCATAGATCTGTTGGCATCTGCTGGATATCTGCTGGTATCCGTCGGCATCCATGGGAATCTGTCAGCAACCTCCAGCATCAGGGTGGGAGAGAAGGAAATGGGGTGTGTGGGTGTCTGCTGCATGGGTTGGCATCTCGGAGAGTGTGGGGGGTGGCGGAAGAGGAATGGGGGTGGAGAGAAAAAGGGGGAAGGAGAAAGGGGAGGAGCATGGATGTCCACTGGTATGCCAGCAGTTGTAGCAGACGTCGGACATCAGGTCAGGGGGGAGGAGGGAAGCAGAATGCATGTGGTGGATGGGGGTGGCGGGTGAGGTAGTGTGGGGATGGGGGTCGGGAGAAAGAGGGGAAAGGGGAAAGGGGAGGAGTGTGGGTGTCCACTGGTATGCCAGTGGACATAGCAGACATCAGACGTCAGGTCAGGGGGAGGAGGAAAGCAGGGTGTATGTGGTGGATGGGGGTGGCATGTGAGGTAGTGTGGAGAGTGGAGAGGATGGCACTGGGGAGAAAGAGGAGGAAGGGCAGAAGAGGGTGCTGATGACGCCCAAAGTTTGGTCAGTAACAAATGTAACTAAAGTGTTACCGTACCAAGAGTGTGCGTTGGGCGCGCTAAAAGTGTGGTGAGGAGTCCCGGGCAGGTCCCAGAGAACGCGTCTGTGAAAAAGGGTAAAAGTCGGTAACGGGGTCAGCAAGTGTCAAGCGCTAAGGTAAAGCACCTAAGGAAAATGCGGTAAGTGAACACGGCAAAGGTAAGCGGCAAGAGCACGATAAGCTTAGCGAGGTCTAAGCGTCGATAATGCCTGCCGTAGTTGCAAGGCGCGAGTATGTCGAGTATTGGCGAACGTCTGCAACTGCCGATGAGTTTGACGTTGCCGACCGTAGCGTAAATGAGCTTTTGAGCGTAAGGGAGACTGAAGTAAAGGGGGAAACTCTGGTCTATTCGTCTGATGTCCTATGTACAAGTCGGTAAGTACTTTTATACTACAATGAGTTCGCCGTCGCCAGTGGCTAATGATGCCAGAGTGCGGTAAACTGGAAAATTTCAAAGGGGTAGCTCCAACGGTTTCAGATCCCTACCGTCCATTCAAGAGCCTTAGCGACGCCAGGCGACAGATCGCAAAGCTAAACCATCACTCCATCACCCTTCTGTCCGTCAGAGCACCTAAGCGATGTCAGGCGCCAAATCGAGACGCTAAGCGGTGTCAGACGCCAAGGTCAAACGCCAAGCTGTCCGTCAGTTTTTGATAGATCATCAGGCTTCTCGCTAAGCGCTGTCGTCAATGACTGATGCCATCTGTCAGTTGTCATTCTGTCTGCCGATCAGCGCTATCACTGATTGGATCTGCTTCTTGCCGTGCGCGGCCGTCAGAAATGGCTTAAAATAGGTAGAACACGTGCGCTAAGTTCGGAACGAGTGCGGCAAGGTTTCCGGAGCCGGTGCCGAGCCTGCCATTGATGCGCCTAACCTGTATAGGGTCCTATCAGTGCATGAGTGTCTGCTGTCTGCTGGCATGCCAGCAGATGGTAGCTGACATCAGCATGTGAGCCAACTGACGTCAGCAGTGCAACCAGTTCCAGTGGTTCAGTAGAATATTTGTTTATTGATATTCAATATTGTGTACAGCGGTGGGTTCTACTCCCTCTACTCCACCTTAACGGGGTCTAATGGTGTGTTTTTATATGGGTGCATTTTTGCTCTACATGTACATCGTACTGATCTGTAGTAAGCACCTGTGGTAGTTGATCCGACCCACTCAATTTTCAGTATTGTGTGGAGTGGCAGGTTTTACTCCCCTAGTCCACCTTAATGACATATAATGGTGTCTTTTTATACTGCTGCATTTTTGCACTACATGTACACTGTACTGACCCTAGTCCACCTTAATGACATATAATGGTGTCTTTTTATACTGCTGCATTTTTGCACTACATGTACACTGTACTGATTTCTGGTAAGGATCTGTGGTCCAATGGAATATTGATACATTGATATTTCATATTGTGCACAAGAGGTGGGTTTAAATCCCACTAGTGCACATTAGACATGACATAACTTCATTTTACTAATTGTTATTTACTACACAGTATGATAAACAAAGTAAGGTTGTAATTTTTTACAACATCCTGTGGTCTAGCAAAATATTGTCAGTCTATATTCTTTCTACTGCACAATTCAAGAGTTCAAGTCCCCCTTGTGTAATCGTTGAATAGTGTGTGGTTTTTTGCATTCATGAGAGTGGCATAACGGAATAAAACAATGGGACAGTTAATCTTAGTAGACCTAAGTCCTGTCCAAACTAATTGAAATGTCTGTAGTAAAGTGCTGTAGCCTAGTACACAATACTAGAGTGATATTTATGTATAATCCACAGAATGTCCTGTGGTCTAGCAGAATATTGTCAGTTTATGTTCCTTCTAGTGCACAACTGGAGGTAACGGATCAAACGGATTTATAATGGATTCATCAGCGGCACAACGGGACGGTTAATCTTGACGAAAAATAACCAACGGAAAAGCCAAGAATTATAGTAACTAAGGATTAAATTACTCGTCCGATGTGTATTCCTCCTCTTCATTAGATTCATGTAATGCATCTGAATAGAACCAATCCTCATCAAGCAGGTAGTCTGCTGTCAAAAATGCAAAGTTGTCCGGTGTATATGGCCCCTGAGGTCTGGGAAGTGTGATGTCTTCATAGTTCGCTATCAGGCCTGACAATGAAGATGGTGAGGGTGACTCTGACATATCAACAGACACATCATCAGTACGACCAGCTTGATTGAAAGGGCCAATGGGCCTACATTGACCATGTTTTGCTCTAGCGCAAAATTCTTGTTCTGTTGAAATAAATTAACTATGATTACCAGTGCCAAATTATACTCACGTTGTTGATACAATTCGTTAATTCTTCTCTGATCCTCACATCAAGTCATACGTGTCTCATATTCCTCCCACTCCTGGACATTGTTACCAGTAGGCAGGGTTGGAGAAGGAGATTGTTGGAAGGGGGAAGATGGGATTTGAAGAGCTGTTACATCAAAAAGCGGTGGAAGATTTTCTTCGTCATCGGCTGCCATGCCTCCATCCGTCTCTTCTGCCGTCACAAGAAATAGTGGCGGAAGGTTTTCTTCGTCCTCGGTTGCCATACGTCCGCCACTCTGGACTTCTGTTTGTCCACCGTCACCGGCTGCCACAGTCTCCATTGCTGTTAGTCCTTCTGCTCCTTTACCAACAATGAATAGAGGTGGCAAAGAATTGTCATCCATCTCCTCTTCTGCAGGAATGAACAAAGGAGGCAAAGAATCCTCTTCCATCTCCTCTTCCGCAGGAATGAACAATCCGTCTCCTCTTCTGCAGGAATGAACAAAGGAGGCAAAGAATCCTCTTCCATCTCCTCTTCCGCAGGAATGAACAAAGGTGGCAAAGATTCGTCTTCCGTCTCCTCTTCCGCAGGAATGAACAAAGGAGGGATACCCTCTAAGTCAGGGTCACTAATGGATGGATTAGAGATATCCACCTGGTCATCGTCAGTTTCCCCCAGCTCCCTGAATGTCCCACGGACATGAGCTGCTGGGGCGGAAGGAAGTTGGGATGCCGGTTGAACCACAACGCGAGAGTTTTCCATTGTAGGGCCATACACCAGTCCAGGTTTACTCTGACTGTAGAGGTGGTGGAATGGATGTTGTGCATTCGAGGGTTCGATATGTGTCAAGGATGGCCATTGGGGAGAGTCGACATCAGGAGGTGGTGGAATGGATGTTGTGCATTCGAGGGTTCGATATGTGTCAAGGATGGCCATTGGGGAGAGTCGACATCAGGGAGAGTGGTAAGATGGGCCATGGAGAGGCAGTCTTGAGGATCAGGCTGCTCACCATCAATACTGTTGGTATGGGACTCGATGCCTGTCAATTGGCCTGTCTGAGCAGGATCCACGGACCTGGCAACGGAACTGACAACGGAAGCAGCCACAGACTTGCTGCCAGCAAACAGGCGGATCATATCGTTGGCTGTTGGCACATGTTCCGTCCTATCCAGCGACCGCCACTTGTCTAGGGCTAGAAGCGTCCGCTGGTGGCCCCTGGTGGATCCGCTACCTGCAAACACATGGAGCAAATCGTCTGGTGCTGGGATGGACACCAATCCATCGGATGGCAATGTCATGGGCGGCTGGCGGTTGCATGCCAAGAAGCTTTCAAGAGAGTGGAAGCCTTGCTGATGTACAAGAAGGCAATGCTCCAGCGTTTCATTGCTTAAGACCTGAACATCCTCTCGGCCAATGTGGTTCCACCAATCACAGCCATACAGATTCCTGATAAGACCTTGACAGCCATCAACAAACTCCAGAATCTCTGTGGGCAAAGTTTGCTGATTTTGGAGAGGGAAAAATCGGCTCATGCTTTTGATAATGTCTGGGATATTGCAGACCACATTATTCAGTGATGCAGCCCCCAGATATGACAATACAAAGTTCTATGGCACACAGTCAGATCCTAATATATTTACACATTTTGAAGTTATCTTACCAACTCCTTGTCTAGATGCTGGATAATCCATGCCTCTTCCGCTTCAAGACTTGGCACAAGATTGCCAAATATGGAAAGTGCTGCAATGAGGCATGACTCGATGTAGTCAACAACCTCTTGCAAATTTTCTAGTACAGTAGCTTGGGACATGACATTGTGTGGTACAGAGGTAGACGCCATTGCACTCTTGCTTGTAGAAGCGGATACTGCTATGTATCAGATTTTTGTGCCTTGTAAACAAAAGTGATTTTCAACAATTCCATTGCACGTGACTGTCACAAATCCGTTCTGATCATCTGCTGATGGCAGCAAGCTGCATCCATCAGTTCAATCCATCTCTGAATCCATCACATCAATCCGTCTCTGCATCCGTCACATCAATTGGTCTCTGCATCCATCACATCAATCGGTCTCTGCATCCATCATATCAATCCGTCTCTGCATCCATCATTTTCACAGCAGATCTCTTGCAGTTTGGGAGGGAATAAAATCAGGAAGCACCCGCCTAAATTTATCAATTGCCATCGAGGCCAATTCTTACCACATGGCCACCTTTTTGTGGGCATATGACTGGAGACCTCTTTTCTTCACTGACATACCACGCTTCAACCAAATATCTGCCTGGTTGAAGAAATACCAAACTGTCCACTCCATTTCACTCGTGACAAGCTGACATTCCTCTGTCCATCTGTTGCGTTGTGCTCTAGCACGTAGATAACGAACACGATTAACTGAAGAGATATGTTCACGAACGGATGTAATGATAATGGAAATGTTAACAAGAGGACTCACATTCAGAAATAGTTGCAGATTCATTTTCTGCATCAGAATTAGAGTGCCATATCCAAGATACCTTGATCCTTGATGAACCAGGAATGTTGGGATCTCGTATAGCTGTGCTTGCATTCAAATCCACTTTCTGTAGAACTGGATACTTTCTCTGAATGCTGGGGTCCGATCTCAGTTGCAGCAGAGCACTGCGGCATCGTGCATAGGCATGAGCCTTCACCAGGATTGAGGCCTGGATTCTTTGAAGAGATGCATGAGCTCAAGTTTTCACATTCTTGCTTGGGGCGACCCAGACGACGTGAGAATATAGGAATGATTTCTCTGCAATGAATTCCCGAAGGGCTTGCAGGAGCCTTTCAATTTGAATCAAGCACAGATTGCGCTCTATCATTGTTAATGGTGAGACATTACCCATGATCATAGATGGGAAGGAGATTTCAAAATCTTCTGGAACAACTACATCCATTGGTTCAAGGTTATCCACCGGCGGTACCAGCAGATCCACTGGTTGTCTATCTTCTGCCATTTCATTGTTGTCAAAGGCTCTGGGAACTTCATCCGGTTCCAGGGGGGCAGTCTGCCTTCCACCAGCAATAAACCTGCTCCTGTCCTGAGAAGCAGCAAGGACATTGAGTCGAACCCTTAATAGTTCTCTTTCCGCCTTGACCTTTTGCTGATCATCATTGCTTGCATGCCAATTCAAACGGCGAACCTGGTCCTGAATTGCAATTCTGAGCTTCCAATTAGTGAAATAGGTTGGGCCATCAGCAATACACCTTACTGCTGCTCCTCAATGTCAAGGGCAAGTTGAATCCAGAAGGAATGAATATCCATCGCTGCAACATCTGTTGAGTGGTTTCCACTGTCTGCTGCCATTCGGTCTTCACTTGCACTATTGAAGGTCATTGTACGAGCTTTCAGAATATCCATTGCTTTACGGTTTCCCTCCTCTCTGAGCCTTTCTGCCATAGCTATTCCGGCTTCCCAGCTTGTTAGTAAATCCGTTGATATTCTGACGGATCACTCGGTGAAATATTGAATGGCTGCATCTCTCATCTCAACAGCAGTCCTGTACTTTTGACATAGGAATGGAACCATGTCAAGCAGCTTCTTCCAGTTTGAGTCACACATGTGATCATCATGTGCCAAGGTAGCCGTACGGGCCATCTGTGAGACTTCATTTAGTGTAGACCAGAGACTTTCAATTATCTCCCCAGCCAAATGACCGGCCCCAGGAATGAAGGACGGGGCAAAGCAGAAAAAACAATCCTCCTTATGCCCATGGACATGAAGAAGTCCTATTGCAAAGTCCATGAGTAGATTATTTGGCAGGACTTCTCCGGCCTCGGCAAGCCGTTCAGAAAATTTGACACACTACTGGCATGCTATGTCATATACCAGTAGGAGACGCTGAATCCCATCCATGTTGGTCGTCTTAACTGCCTGTGTGATGGAAAAGTCTGTGTAAACCTGGCCTTCACCACGGGTCAAGTTTGTTACACTATTAGGAGCAAAGCAGCCGTGCCATGTACATGCCGTTGCAACAATACCAGTAATGTTGCATGACTTGTTCATCATCAGGGCCTTTTCAATAGCTTTGAATGTGTTTTCACAAGTGGCTCCCTAGACAGATGGAGGTCCAGCAGACGGCCGATGGACAGGATTGAATTGATGAGCGGATGGCAGACAGGTAGAGTTAAAGAATGTCACTCACCGTTGGCTGTTCCTTTGCGCGCTTGAGATAGTGGGTGAGCTCATCCCTCCTGGCCATCATACCACCACCTTCTGAATGCCATACATCATGAGCAGGATTAGAATGTCGGACGTGATCCGCCTTGAAGTTGCCATCCATCATTAAAGAAAGATTGAACTTCCACTGGACGGGATCTTCTTCCCAGTTGGATGGAAGATTGACTTCTGGTTGGGGACAAGTTGGACAGAATATTGCAAGTTCACCACGGTCTGGCGCCATGGGATGCCTCAATTCATCATGGCCGAAGCCTGCCCACTTCAACTTCTTCAGCCACCGCCATGAACGAGAAAGTCGTCGTAGCTCGCGGTAAAGGTTATCCACCTCACCAGAAGATGCAATCGGGGAAGTTATTCTTGCAATTTTCTGCCAGTACTGGTAGGCGGATGCTTTGCACTCTAGATTTGTCAGACGGAAGTTGTTCAGCACAGCCGTTGTAAAATATGTTTGTGTCCGATCAAATGTACTGGAGACCAGCTGCGAGCGGATGGTATCCTCCACCAAGACATCCATCCCAGAACACTCACATGAAATGACAGTGATGTAGTGTACTCCAGTTGTGTGAACAATCTGTTGTATTGGATTCCCAAAGCAATCATATCTGTCCATACGGAACCGATGTAGTGTACTCCAGTTGTGTGAACAATCTGTTGTATTGGATTCCCAAAGCAATCATATCTGTCCATACGGAACCCATTCGTGGCTGGCCAATCTTCTGGAATATCTTCTATTGGCACATTATTCTCTGGGTCCTGTTGCTCTTCCTCTTCCATGATTTGATCAAGGCTGGCATCCTGAAGTCTGCTCAGGAAATCTGAAGTCATGGATGGATGCGCTGCCAGATGTCCCGGATCGCTATCCGCTGATGGAAGTTCAACATCCAGTTGATATTCGAGTCGTAGAAACTCTTGCTCCTGAATGTCCTTTTTCTGCTTGTGGTCCTCAAGAGCCCTGACCCTGACCTTCCCTTGATGACAGTTTGCATGCAATGAATTGTGTTGGATATAGAAATACCCTCCAGTATCTGACATATTCATTGGTTGGAAATACCTACCATTCCATACTTCAGGTCGGTGAAACGGGTTGGAGTCGTGCATGTGGCAGAAACATCCACGACAGAATATTCTTGACCCAACGCAATCACGGCATCACCATCATGCGAGGTAATGGTCAGGACAAGCAAGGCAATCAGTAACGTCATCCACTGATTCATGACCAAGCAATCCATTGAGCAACTGTGGAACATGGTTGATGAAGTCATTAAGATAATCTGCCTGTGTCTATGTATGAACTTGAATAATTCGCTCTCAATAATAGCATACATTCAAATCACCTTTACATGCCTTATGGATACGGGCATTGTATCATCTACATCATCTACCGTTGGATTATTGTCCAAGTGTGCAAAGTTATCATCATCTGCAAATGCCGCAGGTGGTGCACCAGTTACAATGGGAATGGGACCCAGTGGTAGCCGTTGTGTTATGAGGACTGGCAACCCTCGTGTGTTCTGAGTGAGTTGTGTCCTTTCCTCAGCAAACGGGATGAGGTCCCTTTGTCTGATGACTGTTGTTTTTGGTCGCTTGCGTTTCTTTAGAGAGTTCAGGTTCATGATCAAAATATCTATGGCCAGGACCTAGCCATTGTATGGGATATTTAATGAGACCGCTCATCGATATCAGCAATATGCCCCAATTTGGACAGGCCAGATACCAGCAGACAGCGGACCCTATCCATCGAAGACAAATGGACACTGAACGGAAAATCTATATTTTATCATGTGATCCTTCAGTTGAGAACTGTGTGGTTGCAGAAAATTATATTGTCTACAAACATGAACCAATATTTTTACCGAAGAAAAGACGAGTGGAACCGATCAACCACCTGAACCAATATTTTCACCGAAGAAAAGACGAGTGGAACCGATATTTACAGCAGAAGAAAGATCTATCTTTGAACCATACAAGGAACTCTACCGCTTCTCAACTACTCCTCAAGCTCGGACTGCTATCTTGAAGGATAAAATTCTAACGGATATCTTCAACTACTGGGCCACTAAGGGGACAGAGCCAAAGACAGGGGAAGAGTGGGCAGAGAGAATCAAAGTAGGTACAGCAACAAATTGCAAAGAACTAGACATCATTTGCTTGAATAGAAGGTTGTCCAGTATATCAAGAATTGCTGGCGCCCTTATTACCAGCATAAAGATCCAAAGGTGCTCCTGAAAACTTCACTGCGAGATGTTGTCCAGCAGACAATGGCAAAGGAGATAAACGAGGAGATCCAGAACTTGTTGAGGGGTAAGGATCACAACGCCTCGGGATTGGATGCATTTGCACAATATAATGTGGCTGTCAAATATGTTATGCATCAACTCACACCGCAGGAGGAAAGTCGTTTATGGAAGATGGCGGCAGAATGAAGCAAAAAAGGAAATCCACCAGAAATTCAGTGCAAGTTGGTACTCCTTCCGTCCCCCATCCGTCCTCTATTCATTGTACATCCATCCACTTGATTCCACTTTCTAATTGTTGTCTCTCCAGGAAGGCCCGAAAGCACAGTTTGAAGCATGTGGACGATGCAGATGTGCTTCGATTTAGAGAGATGGGCATGTTGAGTTGGACTGTTGTTAGTTGGTATGCAGATGAAGGCATGACTATTAGAATGTATGTGGTGCCATCATTCTTTAAACAATTTTGACACCAATTATAGTCATAACAATATGTCATACTTGACCCATAATGTATGTGGTGCCATCATTCTTTAAACAATTTTGACACCAATTATAGTCATAACAATATGTCATACTTGACCCATGCTAACGATCCAGGACCAAATATATTTCAAACTCGGGCAGAATTGGAAATGCTTGTCTGGGACTATCTAAATACTCATTACAGTGAATCCTAGTTTTCTCCACCTTTGCTCATCATCTGATCACTCTGTCAGAAATTGTGTCTGGTTACCGGTATGAATCTGCTCCTTACAAGGCAGTGAGGACCAATGATCAGCAATTCATACATTCAAGGTATCTTCCAGAGGGTCTGATATTCCAAGATCCTCATAATCTTGGTCAGCCTGAGCTATTGCATCTGCTGAACTTCTGGAGAGACCGTCAAGGACAGTATGGATCCGGTGACACCTTCCGCTGGACGGTTTATCTCAACCGTCACAAGCAGCCAGTAGCTGCCGAGTACGGCACCCGAGCTGATCGTGAAAAAAATGCGGCAGCAGCAGCAGCACGTAAGGCTACACGCAAAAATGGAGGGAAAAATCGGAAACAGAGGCCAACACCATCAGCGGTAGTCAATGGCAACAGTAGGACCATTGCTAATGATGGAGCCGCTGATGGCAGATCCGCTTTAGTCACCGGATCTGCGGTAGTCGATGGCAACAGTAGGACCATTGCTAATGATGGAGCCGCTGATGGCAGATCCGCTTTAGTCACCGGATCTGCAGCCAACTTGGAGTGGCAACTGGGGCCTACACTTCCCCTGTCACCTAGCGTACCACACACACCACTGCCTGACTTACAGGAGGAACCTCCTGTCTTGCGCTCACCGCACACTCCCCAGCCTCAGCGCCACAACAGATCCACGGTTCACAACGAATCCCGACCAAATGTATCAGCTTCCGCTCACGACGAGTCCGCTCTCGACGAATCCGTTCATGACGGATGTGTTGATGATACAGCAGTGGTAGATGCTACTACCATCCACCTCTTACAACAAAGAGGATGGAGCCATCCAGACCCTCCAATTAATGGCCCTAGTGATGGTTCCCCTAGATATAGAGTGTCAAGAAGGGTGCTCGACATTCTTCAAGATGAGGACAATGACCAATTTGAAGGTGAGGGAAGGCCGGCATTACAAAACCAAAAGAAGTGCAAGGCATTGCCTAACCAATTGTCAACAAATTCCAAGCGACCCCGCAAGTCTCAAGCACAAATGCTACAGGAAGATGCAGCTCGATACATTGATATGTCTACACCAGCAAAAAGGAGTAGCAGCCGCACTAAGGTCATTCGACCAGTCCACTGTCATTGATGTGGGGAAGGGGGAAATGTTACATTACATTTTTGTAAACTATAGTCTTACAAAAATGTAGCAATGTCTGCAATGTCTATCATAATGAAAAAAAAATTGTACAATAACAAACCGTCCATCTTAAACCGTCCATCTTCACTTGTCTTCTGTTGCCTTCCGTCTCTCAGTAAGCCGACTGGATGATCGGGTCCGTTGCATCGGCGGCTGACTACTTCGGGAGTTGCTGCAAGCCCATCCCCTTGGGCCAGGGAGAGGGTCCTCAGCAGGTTCGTGCGGGAGACGTCCCTGAGAATGTCTGTTGAAGCAGGGACGGAGCGACGGTGAGAGCGAATAAGTCAGCGGCGTGATGGGATTGGTTAGTGGTGAGGGCAGAGGTGTTACCAGTGGGAACAGATATGTCAGCAGTGGCAGGGGATTGGTCAGCGATGGGGTCAGGAGTGGTTTCTTCCTCTTCAACGATGGGTCCAAGTCCACTGTGCCCTGTTGGATGCACTGCCACATCATCCTGAGCTGATGGACTGGAGGGATGGGTAGAGATGTGAAGTTGATTCTGCAAAGTGTCAACCACACCCCAAATATTGCGGATCTGCTCTTCCGTCTGACAGATCTGTCTGGCATGGTCTTCAAGTGTCTCATCCGCAAGAGAAACATTTGTTTGCAGGGTTTCTATGCGGCCACCGAGCATGTTGACCTGAGTCTGGTAGCAATGGAAGAAGTCCTCAATATGCGGTAACCAGCTCACCTCAGCTGTGACAAACCTGTCCCGCACCTGCTCCCCAACATTCTGCAATGCTTCCTGGAACCCATTCTCCATCCTGTCCAAACAGCTCTCCACCCCTGCCATTACACCAGCCACAATGTCCTCACTGTGACTAGACTCCATTTCCCACTCCTTGCCCTTTCCCTTGACCGGAAGAGGATCCGCTGGGCGGTTGGAGGTCGACAGTTGGGATGGACGGACAGACGGTTTTGATGGTCCCGTGATTGGACTGGCTGGTTCATCTGCTAACTATTGGTTAGCTATTTGAGCAGGAAAACAGTTTCATACCGTCATCACTTTCGATAGTCGTCACTGACTTCTTTCTCAGTGGTTTTTTCCCCTTTCCCTTGTTGCTGGGCTTGACGGTTTTCTTGACAATTGTTAGGCTGCATGTTCATTTGCGAATGAGCTGGCAGGGATTGCATGCGGTGCTGCCCTTTGTCCTGACACACTGTAGCCGCTTACTTGCGCAATATTGGCAAGGGGGGTTGAGGTGCTGTCCTCAGATACCTGCCCAACAGCATCCCTCCAGTAATTTCCCCCTTTGGTATTCTGCCCTCTTGTTCTTCCTCTTCCTCTTCCTCTTCATCCTCGTCCTCATCCTCATCCTCCTGCTCCTTCTGTCGACGATAGGTACCAGGAGGAGGTTGACCAATATAGGTCACCCGTTTTGGCTTCTTGGGATTTGGCAACGGACCAGACAAATCTCCTGCCGCTGGAGGACTCAGTTGTTTTCTCTTCTTCAGAATCGGTGATGGACCAGATGAATCTCCTGCTGCTGGCCTATGACCTATCCGGTCTTCTTGTGCCGGTGCCGTTGACAGACCGGCCTCAGTTGACAGATCAGGTCATTCTTTGCCCCCACTTGGTTCTTCCCCCCTTCTGCTCCTCTGAGTCCATTTCTTCGCAGCATCCTTCAACCGCCTGGTCATATCCTCATCAGAAAGCTTGCTCTGGAGTAGCAGGATAACTTCATTGATGAAACTTTTCTGGCATCAAGGAGGAGTTTCTTGTCATCCTTGACGTTCCTAACCATCAACCACATGTCAATCTACAGGACAATTATTAGTGCATATCTATTAGGCAGGAGTGCTTGCATCTTACCAGGTCCTTCTGCTGTGCTTTGAGTTGTCGCAGGTCTCCTCTGAGAGCAAGGTATAATACTTGAACATCCGCGTCAACAACCTGTTGGTGGAGTTCTTCATTAGACATGATGGATGGAGGATTAAAGAAATGGACGAGAACTTTACACGAAGCAAGTTCTGAAAATAGATATCATGTGACCCTGTTTAAATTACAAAAGAAGTTTGATTTATTGCTTGACAAATCTTACTTTGTTTATCTTACAGTTTAGTAAATAACAATTAGCTAAGCAGGTCAAAAATTGCAAACATTTTAATGTTTATTGCACTAAGCAGGAGTCGAACCCACTACTGCAATACATAATGAACACCAATGGATAATATTCCACTAGACCATTGATGCTTACTGTACACTGCTATAGTCTAAATAGATATCATATCATCCTGTTTAAATTAGAACCTTACTTTATTTATCATACGATGTAGTAAATAACAATTAGCTAAGCAGGTCAAAAATTCTAAACAGTTTGAAATAAATGCACTAGTAGGAATCGAACCCGCCTACTGCAAGACATAATAAAGACCAATGAATAATATTCTACTAGACCACCAATGCTTACTGTATAATGCTATGATGTAAATAAACATCAGTCTAATATTCTCTGTGTGGTAAAAAATTCTTGAGTTCGATGTCAATGCACTAGGAGGAGTTGAACCCACCTATTGCAAGATACAAGGAATACCCTACACCACAAATGCTTTGTGTATAATGCTATGGTGTAAATCAATATCAGTCTAATATTCTGCTACACCCCATGGTTTTCCTCTTTCCTGTATACTTCTATAGTGTAAATAAATATCAGTCTAATATTGTCAATTCAATACAGATGCACCAGTTGCAGTAAATTCTGTATACTTCTATAGTGTAAATAAATATCAGTCTAATATTGTCAATTCAATACAGATGCACCAGTTGCAGTAAATTCTCTATTCATTCAAATTTTGTATGAGTCTGTTTGTGCACTACATGAACACCGTCCTGACTTGTAGTAAGCGCCTGTGGTACAATGGAATATTCATAAATTGATATTTCATATTGTGCACAAGAGGTGGGTTTGACTCCTGCTAGTTCACATTATATAATAGCAGCAGGCTGCTGACATCTGCTAATGTCATGAATTTAATCCGTTGAAAACTCCAGAGATTTCTGCAGTGGCATAAGATGGATGAATTTGCATGTATGTTTATTCCAGCGCATGTGACAAGTTGATGATGCACTGTGGCTGACTACCTTTGTGCTGGTCTTTGTAAAAAAGGTAGCCAGCCCTGGTGTATCATCACTTGTCATGTGTACTGGAATGATCTCATGCACAAACTCCTCCATCCTATCCTACTTCAGTAATTTCTAGAGTTTTGGTTGGATCAACTACCACAGGTGCTTACTACAGGTCAGTACAATGTACATGTAGAGCAAAAATGCACCTGTATAAAAACACACCATTAGACCCTGTTAAAGTGGAGTAGGGAGAGTAGAACCCACTGCTGTACACAATATTGAATATCAATAAACAAATATTCCACTGAACTACTGGGACTGGTTGCACTGCTGACATCAGCTGGCTCACATGCTGATGTCAGCTACCGTCTGCTGGCATGCCAGTGGACAGCGGACACTCATGCACCCTTTTCCGCCCTTCCCCCTCTTTCTCTCCAGTGCTATCCTCTCCACTCCCCACACTACCTCACATGCCACCCCCATCCACCACATACACCCTGCTTCCCTCCTCCTCCTCACCTGATGTCCAATGTCTGCCATGTCTGCTGGCATACCAGTAGACACTCATGCTCCTCCCCTTCCCCCTTCCCCCTCTTTCTCCCCACCCCCACCCCCATCCCTCTTCCACCACCCCCCACACTCTCCAAGATGCCACCCCATGCAGCAGACATCCATGAACTCTGTTTCCTTCCCTCTTGCCCTGATGCCAGATGATGCTGGGAGTTGCTAATGAATTCCCATGGATGCTGACAGATACCAGTGGATATCTGGCAGATGCCAATGGATGTACTACGGATGCCAACAGATGCCAACAGATGCCAACAGATGCCAGTGGGTCATGACGGCTGCCAATGAACTCTGACGCATGCCAGCTGATGGCTGCTGATGCCAACATCTCTTTCAAGCCACAAAAACTCTTTTGAGAGGTATGCCACCCCCCTTCCACCTCAAAAAATCCATACAGGAACCTGCAGAAACGTAGGTGGGTGTCTGTTCATTG
Organism: Macrolepiota albuminosa; assembly: GCA_027475525.1. Taxonomy (NCBI): domain Eukaryota; kingdom Fungi; phylum Basidiomycota; class Agaricomycetes; order Agaricales; family Agaricaceae; genus Macrolepiota; species Macrolepiota albuminosa. Next base: position 452,090 of record JAMWFC010000107.1, read on the forward strand.
TGTTATCTGACCTTTGAATCTATTGGTTAGTAACGGACCTGTGGTGCAACGGTTAAATGTGCATTCCATTGCTGGAGGCTTTTCCAAGGCCGGAGGTTCAATTCCCCCCACAGGCATATGGCAGGCAAGATGAGTTACCTTTTTCTTTGATCCAACCAGCCCCCATGGATCTGCATAGGCCTCTGTGGATGTCTGCTAGTGCCCTACATAGACAAACTCGATCAAATTTAAGAGTGGCGTATTCTATGCATGTATAATGATATCCAGTGCTTTGTTGGATTAGTGAACTATATTGGTAACTTTTTACCAGATATTACAGCATACACTGGGCTACTGATGGCCATGACCCAGAATGGGTCCCCTTTTCACTGGAGACCACTGCATCAGCAGTGCTTCAAGATGATTAAGTGCATTTGCGCAAAGACGCCAGTAATCTGGCCAATTGATCCACGCATTGATGAGCCCATTTAGCTCATATGTGATGCATCAAAGACCGGGGTTGGGGCCATGTTTGGCCAAGGTAAAACATGGCAAACATGCCAACCAGCAGGATTTATGTTCTGTAAGTTCACTGCTGCACAGCAAAACTATGCTATTCATGAGTTGGAAGCCCTCCTAAAGTGAGAGGATAAGCTGATGGGGTATAAGATCCATATCATCACGGATCACAAGGCACTCGGGTTTTTCAAGATCCAAGTGCACCTATCACCATGACAATGTCACTGGATCGACTACATGTTGTGATATCAGTTTGACATCACCTATGTAAAAGGTGAATTGAACAAGGTGGCGGACTGCCTGTCTCAATATTTCGAGAGTGATACTTGAGATGACGTCCATGACGCACATGACTATGTCCAGATGGACAAACGCATTGACCCAGAGGGTGAGGACTTGCTCCTGCATAGGTTCCATAAAATCAAGGAACATACAGTTGAGCTATATGCCATGCAAGTGCAGAAATCACGTCACAGCAAGTGACTTCAGAAACAGCAAGAAGCTCAAGATATTGAGGCTCAGATGTTGATGGACCATGAGGCCCTTCAGCCAGGCAAAGGGACAAGGCAAGAGGTGCCTCCTAGTGGTGCTGAGATGACTCTCCAGCAGGCACTGGATTTGCATGATCATCAGCCTGCACCAACTGACCTAGGCAATGTGCAATTGTGCACACGTATCCAGCAAGAATACAAGGATGACAATCTCTTCCTAGAGATTATGAACAATATCCAAGATTTATTTTGTCAGACCCACTGGGTTCAAAGTCATCTGCATTCCCTGGGAGTGGTCATTGATCACAACTATCCCTGGACCAGGCCCACAAAGCAGTAGGCCACTTTGGAACTTAGAAAACGCTGGACTATGTGCAATGCTGGTACTGGTGGCCACAAATGGCCAAGGAAACAAGTCAATTCTGCTCAACATGTGAGCTATGTCAACAGTCAAAAGTGTCAACATTGAAGCTGCCAGGAAAGCTTTATTTGCTTTCTATTCCAGTCAAACTCTGGGACTCAATTTGGATGGACTTTATAGGTCTGTTCTCAAAGTTGAAGGGTTTTAACTACTTATAGGTAGTAATCTGTAGAATGACCAGTATGGTCTATCTTATTTTGTTGAGGACAACCATGACAGCCTCAGACTTGTCTTCGATCTATCTCAAGAAGATAGTACGTCTTCATGGATTGCCCAGCTTGATCATAACTTCCAAATAGTGGAAGGAGTTGCACAAGCTGCTCAGAGCAAAGTTGCTCATGTCGACGTTGTTTCATCTACAAACAGATGGCCAGACAGAACAGGTGAATAGAAATATTGCACAGATACTGTAAGTGTTTGTATATTCTGATCAGAAGGACTGAGTGGATAGATGTCCACTCATTGAATTTGCGATAAATGCGAGCATATCCAAAACCACAGGGTATCCACCCTTTGAACTCAATAATGGCTATATGCCATTCATGATTCATGAACTTTGCACTGACAAAGCTATTCATATTAGAGTTAAACAGTTTGTGTAAGGACAACCTCTAGAGGCTGTGGCTCAGACAATATTATGATAGCTACTCACCTGGCAGAGGAAGATCCAAAGAGAACAAGTCTAGGGATTCCCTATGCCAGGTTGGATGCTTCTGGGGCCTCTGAAGCATGGGAAACAACTGTACAGTATAACAAAATCTTAAAAACTTGAAAATTGCCTACACAAACAATTGCACAAATAAGGAGCAAACTCTGGCAAACTCTGGCTTATATAAGCAGTCTGGAAGCAGTGCTGAGCAGCCCACACTTGTCTAAGTATTACCATACATCAGTTGAAAAATAGGGCTATGTATTGCACTCAGATTCACGGTAAAATAAAGTATAGGCATTCTAAAATATCCTGAGTAATTTCGAATTTCATTCCGACATCTTATTTTTGATGCTTGAGAATCAGGCACATGAGAAGCAATAGTATTAACTTCATTAAGAAGAGTAAATACTTGTTTTTTGTCATCTGAAAGTGATTGATAATTATAATCTTTTTCTAATTGATTTGCTACAGAAAGAAGAGTTTCAGAAGAGATTGAAGTCAATTTTTCTGCAATAGCTTTAAACCGTGAGCTTTTTGTCACGACCCCTCCTCTCCGAGCCCACCCCGGGACACCCCCAGAACACCCTCCGGGACCTCCCTCCAACCCCACAGGACACGCCCCACCATCATGACCACCGACACCGCCATCACGCGCATCAAGGACCGCCATCAGCCATCACCAGCCCCGATCAATGATCAGATCACGCGACTCGTTCCGGCCATCGCGCATCACGCATCACGGCTCCATCCGCGCCAATTGATCGCGCATCCCACATGCGCGATCCCGGTATGCAGCCCCTGCCGCTACTCAATAACTCCCGGAACCCATCCCAGACATCCCGGAACCCCGAGACCTGGCCCCGTAGTACTTATAGCATAGTTCCCTGTTGTATTCGCCAGTCTTGATATTACATACACTGTTACTTTGCATTTCTTGGATTGTTGTGTGCCCTCTATTTGACTGGTACGCATTGACTGGCACGCTTGACTGGCACGCTTGGATCTTCGCGTGCTCTAAGACTGGTATGCACTTCGTGACTTTAACTTACTAACTTGGTATTGTCTTAGAACCTCAGTTCACGACTCGACCCCCACCAAAACCCCCAGTTACCACCACCCAAAACCCCCGGACTAAGTCCCCTCTCCTGGGATTTCCCTGTCCACGTCTTGAACCCCGGAGTCCTAGCCCTGGAGTTCCAGACACCTGAGTATCCGTGGGTCAAGTCCGCATTGTAAAGGCGATTGCTTTCCCGGAAAGCCCCCGACTCAGCGGAACCTGACACTTTTTACATGTAAACTTGTATAAAAATGGGCAGTTCTGCGCTGCATTATATTTAAAGCTACAAATATAAAAGAATAATAATAACGAAAAGCATGATCTGCTAGATCTATAAGATAATTTACATGAAGTTGCATACTAAGTGGTGTTGGTCGACTAGGATCATCAAAACCACCACATCCATAAGGAAATAAGGTTGGAAACATACCAGGAAATAAAACCGGGTTATTATATTCATTAATTTTATTATTTCCTTTATATATTATAAGATCAGGTTGTTCATTATTAAATTTATTATTATTTGATACAAGAGTTCGCAAAGCTGATGCAGTCAAAGAAGAACCTTGGATTTTCACACTTTCAGGATCTGAAACCCCCATACGTTCTAAAAGTACAGTAGCTTCATCATCTGTGTTAGATTTGCATATTTCTAATGCAGGATGATCTGATAAACCAGCTGTCTCTTCTTTAAAAGTTTTTTCAACAGAAAGTTCTGTATCATGTAGAAGTCTATCCTCCAATCCTGGAAGAACAGCATATTTTGGATATAAATCTACAATTCTTTTATCTAATTCAATGTTCTGATACAAGAGATTTTTAGCAACATTCTTTAACCAAATAAGGAAGTCCCAAATTTTTTGTTTGCGAACTCGAAACATATTTCTCATTGCTTTATCTTTATACTGACCTGGTCCAATAAATACAACAGATAATAATCCATTGATATAATCAGGAGTTCGAGGAAGAACTGAAGCAGTTGAAACAATATTCATGTCATGTGCACAAGTATTACCATGAAAAACTCGAGGTTGCTTAGGATCTGATGATTGATAAAGACGAGAAACATATGCACTACTGCAATAAACAGCACATGTCATTTCTTCAATCCACATTAGATCTGCAAATTCTTGTGGTAAATTTCCACGATATAACTTGTTTACTAAAGAAAATTTTGGAATCTGCTTCTTTCGCAATTCAGAATAACAGTCATTGCAAATTTGAATTAAATTTGGATTTGATTTAATACCATGAACATCTAACATCAACCCAGCATAATTTTGAGGCAAATGTATAAAATCATTATTGAAACGAGTATCAGAAAATTTTAGAACAGATAAATTAAGATTATAAAGATCACTACTGGAATCAATTGATATGGAATGAATGATTGACTTATCTCGTTGACGAGCACATACAGCACAAATAAGAGGAATAATCCAATTTGTTGCTTCACGATATTTATGTGCACAGTTCATAATAAGATTATCAGAAGGAACAGTTGGCCATGAAGAAATAATTTCACTTTGATGTTTTGCATTTATACTGATTGTAATTTGTTTTTGAAGATTTCGCTCTTTTTTTTTTTTATTTTGCTTTCGAACTTTTATGCTGGTTGTCAAATGTACAAATATATTAGTACTATATTCAATTTCTAACAGCAAACACACTGACTTGAAAAAATCAGAAGGAAATATAGTATAGGTTGGTAATAAGCAAGTAATGTATTGATGAATATCTGATATGTTGCAAGACATCAATGCTTTGCACCGAGAGCGAAAGCTTTCAATAATAGCTTTTACCATTTCACTATGTAATTTTGCAAAAGAAGGACGGCGAGAAGGATGAATACATTTTAAAATAGAACGCAATGATTTTTTTGAAAATGTTTGTGAAGGTAACAAGCTCACATTATTATCGTTCTCAGTATTTTCCAACAACTGATGCAATACAGGCTTATGTATTTGACAATTCTTGTAATGTAACAAAGGATTTTCAGGGATTAGTAAAGCGTGCAAAACTTTCTCACCAAATAACTGAAGAGCAATGTTATAAAAAAGTTTAGGCAGCATTTCAGAAGAAGAATCTGGAAAAAAAGAAGATAACTGCTCATTTATTTGATTTGATGTAAGAGTAAGACATTTCTGCCTATATTCCAAGAAGTGAGACAAAATAGTGCTAGCAAGAGCTTCCTTATTCCAACATTTAGGCATAATTAATTCTGAATTAAATGCAGATTTTAAGTCTTTACAGGAAAGTTCATTCAAAGATGCAAGATAATGATCTTGAGTATAATACAACCATGTGGGGTGGTTTTTATAGTGCAGATAGGTGCAAAATTTAAAGATGCAAGATAATGATCTTGAGTATAATACAACCATGTGGGGTGGTTTTTATAGTGCAGATAGGTGCAAAATGAAGAAAAATATTTGCAAGGATAAAAAAAAGAAGAACAAATATCGTAACAATCCAAAGTAATAAATATTCTCTCTCCAAGATTGCATACAGTAAATATTCCTGTTGTGTAAGTGACAATGTAGGAAGATGTGGAATTTTCATCTTTAAAAACATTAGTCAACCATTCAATCACAGAATTTGAAGAATCAAAACTAGAAGAATTTGGAAAGTATAAAGTATTATAATATTTTGGATATTCCTCAGGTAAAAACTCAACATGCGTAGAAGGGCAATCTTTTTCATCAAGTACTCTAGGTGCATGACATGGCAATTTTATTAAGGGAAACATGCTGTAATGATGTGAGAGTACTAATTTTAATGGTAGTACACAAAATTCAATGGTAGTGCACAAAATTCAGTGGTAGTACACAAAATTCAGTGGTAGTACACAAAATTCGGTGGGAGTTCACGTTTATTTCAGTGGGATTTCACAAGTACCTAATATAGATGACTAGATAAAAAAAAATACTACAACATCCACTAAAAAAACAGCATCAGTAAAAGAAAGCAAAATCAAAGAAAAAAAACAGTAGACAAAACGCACATAGGTGAAACTTGAAAAGCAATACTATAAAAAATATAAATGACACAAAAAATAACGATAGAAAACAGCACAGACAGGTGAAATCACAACGGACAAGTGGAACAGGAAAGTAGCAAACACACAACGTTGTTGGAACAGAAATGAGCAGATGACGTGCACTAGTGGTGGACAAGCGATTACAGAATAGCCAACAGTGCAATGCAAGAAACACACGGCATGAAATAGTAGTCAAACAAGCAGCAAGCAAGGAACAGCAGTGAACAGGCAGCACAAAATCGTACTGCAACAGAAAACAAGCACTACAGCAGACAGAGATTACAATAGGCAGACATGAAATGAATAAAGACGACACCTATAACAGGCTCGCAGACAGCGCTGCGGCAGGAAATGATTACATTATGAAGGATTAAAGCACTAGTAGTAAGAAAAACATACCAATATGACAAAATAGTCTGAATAGCGGTAGCAGACAATGGTAACAAAGACAAGTTTGAAGTCATGAATATTTACTAATGATTGAAAAAAGTAAATGAGACAATACAAGCACTAATAAGGAACCTTATAGAAACTTTTAAAACATCACATGATCTGGGGTAAATCTAGGGGAACTCGACCTTGTAAAAGATTATTAATTTTGTATATTTATATATTTTTTTATTTTTTTAATTCTCTTATTCTCTTTTTTTTTTTTTTTTTTTTTGGAGGAGCGTTACCTTGTTTGGTAGCTATTTGCAACTAACAAACTTTGCCCTTTGGGGTTAGTTCTCATAGCTCATAGCCCGCTAGTTTACAGACAGTCCGTCTGTTTTTAGGCGTCCACCCTGAGGAAATGCTTTATGCACACTCCTGGTATGGTAATTCTCTTATTCTCTCACTCTTATATATAATGGTTAGATCACGCGTATAAAGCTGAAAGTTCAAAATTCGATATTCCGACCTAATGACGTGTGATGTTGTCTTTTGACCAATCTCTCTGTACATCATATCTTTATAGTAAGCCCTTGCTGTAGTTCAGTGGAATATTTATAAATTGATATTTCTCTATATTGTGCACAAGCCATATCTTTATAGTAAGCCCTTGCTGTAGTTTAGTGGAATATTTATAAATTGATATTTCTCTATATTGTGCACAAGCGGCGGGTTCGACTCCCCCATAGTGCATCATGGTATTCCTTTGACCATTTTTGTTTTCAAACCATTATGTAAGTGCCCGTCCCCACAAACAATTACATAATGATTTTATTATTATTATTATTGTATATAGTCATCATCATTATTTGTAATATATACGTCTCTTTCTTTCCTTCCTGTCTTTTCTTAAAATTTTTGATTTCAAACTATCTTACCGCTAGCTTGCTCATAGGTCATGTTACTGCACAACTCTGGAAATGCTATATCCTCGTCGCTTCTTCTGCTATAACGAACTGGTACCGTCAGTCTATGTTGTCGTGTACTCACTCAACGGACATCTACTGGAGGCAAACACTATCAATCGCTGTGGTTCAACTTGGTACTTATTACTACTCGTTGCGAGCTAGAATGTTTTGATAGGTAAAATTCTGGCAATTAGTACAATGTAAGTATGACTTCAGCCTGTTCAATCTATGGATCTATGCAGCTTGAAATAGGTAAAATTCTGGCAATTAGTACAATGTAAGTATGACTTCAGCCTGTTCAATCTATGGATCTATGCAGCTTGAAACAAATCTTTTCTGCGAATGCAACCATGGAAAAACCGTTGTATTACTCGAACAACTATGCAATGAAGCCTTATATATACCAACCTGCTAAAACAACCAAGATGTTCAGTGACATTAAGTATGACTTTAGTGAATACTCACTCACTTATACAAAAATAACCGTACGTGGTCGATATTTCCTCTCAACATCACTTCATATACGTTTACTTTTTACTCACTCACTTATACAAAAATAACCGTACGTGGTCGATATTTCCTCTCAACATCACTTCATATACGTTTACTTTTTTTTGGTGTATAACGTTGAACAACGTCTTTACACAACATCCATGTCTGAACTTCCACACGTTGATGATATACAGTGTTGGCGCCCGTGCACGTCTTCCTACTCCTTCGGTGGAAGATGAATGAGAGAAATTGCAGATATTGGGTTCACCATTGTCACTAGACAGTACCTCGATGTTTTAAGTAGTTATAACGTCAAAAATCTAGTATTTTGGTGAGTTTTTCTATTTTACTTTATATTAGCGCTTTTTTTTACATATTGTATCTTTCTAATGTCAGCTCTTATACCCATCACGACCCCCGCGCACGACACCTCACCCTCAAAGGATTCGATACGAACCAACGATTAGTCGCCGCCTTTCACGTACATCGTAGCGACGACAATCAATACCTTGACGAAGCGTTCACTTACGCGTATTCGGGCGATTCATACAGCTGGACGGCGAAAAATATTATCGTCAAGCACGTCGTTCTCAACCACGTAACTCAACGCCATATTTTCAACACAACTTCGAAAATCGTTGTAAGTCTTCATTTTACTCTTCAAGTTTACTTCGAACTCATTTTATTACGAGTGCGCGTATGTTACAACAGAAAATAATAACGATACATCAATAGGTAGTATTACTTTCTTTTCGTAGGTAAGTTAACTTTGTTTTTCACGATTACAATCCGCTATATGTTTTTTTTCAAACAGATTTTATTTTATTTATTTATTTTATTATATAATATATTATGTATATCGTATCGTACCACTCAATGTATGTATCATATCATATCATTTATCATGATCATATCTATACATAAATTACTGTAATAACCATATATAATAATAAAGTAATAAAGAAAATAAAGAACGAAGAGAAGAGTACATACATACAATAAATAAAATTAATAAAATACAAGTAATAAAAGAAAAAGGAACATGTAAGAGTCGGGGACCGGCTCACATGTATGCCGCCACGATAATAATATTTTAAGTCGTAGCGACCCATGCGCCGGTCACCGACTCTTATTATATTTCTCTTTCTTTTATTATCAATCATTTATGTCTTACATATGATGATCATTAATAATAAATTTATTACATAAGCGTTTGTCTGGACGAACGCTTATGTAATCATTTGAGAACAGGTCTGCAGTGACTGTAATTTTCCTACACGGAGTGATAAAAAAAAACTTCTCTTTCTTTTATTATCAATCATTTATGTCTTACATATGATGATCATTAATAATAAATTTATTACATAAGTGTTTGTCTGGATGAACGCTTATGTAATCATTTGAGAACAGGTCTGCAGTGACTGTAATTTTCCTACACGGAGTGATAAAAAAACTTCTCTTTCTTTTATTATCAATCATTTGTGTCTTACATATGATGATGATTCATTAATAATAAATGTATTACGTATTACATAAGCGTTCGTCTGGACGAACGCTTATGTAATCATTTGAGAACACTGTAATTTTCCTACACGGAGTGATAAAAAATTTAAAAGAAAACTAGCCTTGAAAGTTATAAAAATACAATAAAATTTTCGGGAGTATTATTATGTACTCAGTCTAGATTTCAAGAGGAAAGAAGACTCAAAAATTGAGAGAGCCTATTGCACATTAAAATGTGCAAAAAGAGTTGCTAATCCCAACAGGCAAAAGTTCAGAGTTATACACAAAGAAAAAGCACAGATTCAGATCAGGTTCTATTGAATGTTGCTAATCCCAACAGGCAAAAGTTCAGAGTTATACACAAAGAAAAAGCACAGATTCAGATCAGGTTCTATTGAATGAACCAAGTAACAGACACTCAGACTCTGACTAGGAGAATAAACTTCAAGATTATTGGGGTACCTATACACTGTTCATTGCAGTCAGCAAGGCTGTGTAACACTTTCAGAGGATGGAACCGACAACCTCAGGAAAACTGGAACTAGCAGGGGTTGAACCTGCATCGCATGTTACCATTACACCATAGTCCCGTGTTACTATTTGCTTTTTGTTGTCAACTAGTACCATTCTAGCTCCAGTCAATAGGGGCTTAAGCATAACCCCAGGCTTTAACTAAGGTATATTGACACACCCTTACACTCTCCCCTCTAGACTTGTTCTGGCAAGTCTCAGGATCTCAAGTGCGCCCTCCTTGTACCTTATCCTGATCACAGACCATGCATCCGGTATTTCATGACTTATAGGTCCCAGGGTAAAGGCCACCTTATGTCAGCGGATCAACCTAGATCATGACGCAGGCTTGGTCACGAACATACAAGGCTAGCACAGCCACTGTAGTTCCGCCAAATGTAACACTTCCAGAGGATTGAACCGACAACCTCAGGAAAGCTGGAACTAGCAGGACTTGAACCTGCATCGCATGTTACCATTACACCATAGTCCCGTGTTACTATTTGCTTATTGTTGTCAACTAGTACCATCCTAGCTCCAGTCAATAGGGGCTTAAGCATAACCCCGGGCTTTAACTAAGGTATATTGACACATCCTTACAGTCTGTGAATGAAGGGAAGACACATACAATGAGAAATTCCTGAGCTTGGATAAGGAAATTTTAGGCTTAGCCATAACACTTTTTTGCATTGGATCAGAGAGTCTATATTATAAAAAGGGCGGCTTCCACCACAATCAGTCTGTATAGACATATTGGACCCTGTGATGTGAGGGTCAGTCATCTTTGTCTCAGGAAGTTCTTCATCTGTTGGCTCTGCAGCCATTTGATCTATCCTATTGTCTGGTTGTTTAGTTATGGGGTCCCACTTTACAGAAGGGGTGTTTAGTATGTTTTTTGCTCTATTTACACATGGGTGGGGGTGAAATTTCATTTGGTATTTTACATATAATGTACAGCCAGACTACATATTATATTACCGGATAGCTGTATATATGCATAGGAGGAAGAGAGAGAGAGAGAAGACTTATATATATATAGAAAATGAACTTGATACTTCCTATATGTCTGTTGGTATAGTATTATTATTTATGACAAATAGCTGCTGAATAACAGTAAGACATGGTAACAAAACAGACAAGTTTAAAGTCTCGTTGATAAAGTCGTTGATGATGATTTTTGAAAAGAGTAAGCGAGACAAAATATACTAATAAGGAACTTAATAGAAACTTCTAGAGCATTCCAGAACATCACGTGATCTGAAATGAACTTGTGAGGAACTGAGACGTTCGAGCTTGTAAAGAACCCTTTCTCTTACTTACATAAGAGAGTCGGGGATGAATCAAACTAAAGACTCAACTACTGGTGCGACTTCACGTGTACGTTTCGTGAGAGCGGGCTCGATGCACTTTGGACGCTTGGAGACACACTTACCATCTCACGGACGTTCACCCAACTGATTTCGTGCGCACTTTTCCCCAGGCAGGATTACAATAACGCACGGGTGAAGGGTTTCAAGGAGGCATACAACTATGCAAGCAATACGCTTCATATGACGCTCCTTGGACCTGTAGTTTTCAACATCATTCAGCATTTTGTTGAGCTTGGGAATGAGATCAAGAAGCGCATTGTATGCTTCATTATCATCATCTACATACAATTTTCTCAATCTTTTTATATGATGTGTAAGTTACCCTTTCCCCTTCATCTGCACCCAAGTAAGTAATATGTTTCCAGACGCTTCCCTTGCCTCAGCCTCCTACACAAATTCAAAGCCGCGCCTAATGAAGCTGTTGGTCGTCCACTTCTATCTCACTATTTCCACCATGGATATTACGTTGCTTTAGGCTTTAGTCATCCTCATATCCAAAATTGGTACAAAATTGGACACCAGTGCATGAGCAGGAAATTTTTCGGCAGGTCTGATAATGAAGATGTCTCAGCCCTCGAGATCTAAGTCCAGCTTGTGAGGGGCCTGTCGGATTAGTCGCATGGGGTTCTGACGGAGAGTAGTATTATATTCAGATTGCCTGTGAGTACTGCTAGATGTCCAGATGTTGCACTAATGAAGGAGCCAAAGTATTTCATATATTTGTATGTGGCTCGCAGAGATAGTTTGAGGAGGCTGTCATGTTGATATCTCATCCCAGTTAGTTATAGATCTTCACCTCCCCTGTCTGGATTCTAACCGGTCTCAGTTCATTCATTACCCTCTTGAGCTCAACTCCATGGTATCCAGGATTCAACAGATTATCTTTGAGGTCTGTTCTTGTATTAAACATTCTCATCATGAGTTACCTAAATCGGTCTGAAATTGTTAGAATCCTTGCTCCGAGTACCTATAGTAATACAGACTTGTGTTAAGCCTGATCCTCAGTCCATAATAGAATGATTGAGATTCTGTACCTATAGTAATACAGACTTGTGTTAAGCCTGATCTACGGGTACAGTAAGTAATGCGTTTGTGCTGTATCTGTGCAAATGGCTCACCCTCAGTCCATAATAGAATGACTGAGGGTGGCTTTGTGTAGCTATGTCGTATAAGTACCTATATGCTGCTTTGTCCACTTGTAACAATGAGATATGATATATGTGAAATAGTAAAAGGGTGGCTGGCACATTTACGGTACCTTGTGTTGGGATCGCAACAGAAACAACCTTTGACATGTATCAATATTGACGAAGACATTAATAACTGGAGCTAGGCAGCGATTTTGGAAGAAGTGGGTCACTCTTCTTGTTGAATGTAAGAAATCTCTGTGGGAAGAGCCATGCTCTCGTTGTAGCATTGTATGCTTTTTCACAAGCAAGTACAACACGTGAAATGATTTATTGATACACCTGTCTTAAATCAGAGACAGAGGCTGAGGAACAACAAATATATAAAATGTTTTAGTCTATTAAACAGTTGTAAGTCCATACAAGATAGCTGAAAACTGTAAGCTCTTGTAACGGTCAAAAACCATAGACCAGGACACACACACACCTCAGAACGCCCACTACCACACCACCAGACCACCTAGCGAGCACCCAAGATGACAAAAGCAATGACAAAACAGCAACACAGCAGGATCTGATGGCAACACGATCACGGCCTAATCATCGAGATCAAGCCTATCAGACAATTGTGAACCAATCATGATCAAAATTTGACACCCACCTTGTCATTCTCTCTACCTCCCATGTATCACCACTACTCTGGTAACAACACCACCAATCCCACTGCAGTACCACAACAAAAGCTCCAGGAGAGGAACAGAGAGGGGAGGGAGAAAACATGAGCAGGAAGGAAAAGGGAGGAAGGATTAGCTGCACAACATGATGGACAAACCATTAGCCTCAACAACAGCCCCGGTAACACAGCAACCAGGGCCCAGAACCAGCACATTCATGACCTGGACATGTAGCCACAAAACTACAAGAAAACATGAGGGATATAGGATGGTCCGTGCAACAGGGGAAGGAGTATAAAAGGAGGACAAAAATGGGGGAGTCAGGCAAGCAATCACCTTGCCATGGCTCAGAGTCTCCAGAGAGTGGACATCTTAGGCCTTAAGCATATTGATTCACTTTGGGTTGTAGTAATAATACTATTTGCATCCCAATTTTGACACCTGTAGTTCTCATGAATCCTGTCTAATTAGACAGGGAATATAACTTGATTTCCACGCCTTGTTAGGCATGATTTTTCCATATCCTCTCTTCCTGCAATAATTCACCTTCAACGTTTAACTTCATTCCAGAACTTGTTGACCTGGCTCTAATTGCTGGTGATGGCTAGGCCATCAGCCATGTTGTCATTGGCCGTTGGCATTGGGCGCTGATGTATCACTGATGTGATGTCAGCTATTTGTTGGGACTGTCCAGAGATAACGCCAACACTTGATCTCACCCTCTGCTTATTGTCCAACACAATGAGCTCACCTCCTCCACTTAAAACTCATTGAAAATTCTTAGAAAAAAAGGGTCAATATGTCTCATCATCTAGCTAGTGACCTATTCACTCAAAAACTTAGAATACATTGATTAAGTAGTTGAATTCAATTGTTTTGATAGTTCATGAATATGTACAGTAAGATAGGCATTTACAATGTCAAAAAACACAATGTCTCTATGTGTCAGGGGTCAAGAACTTGAAGGCATAAAGGCAGGCATATGCAGCATGTGTGGAGGTGCACACAGCATGTCAAATTGCCTTAAGTGTAGGGTTTCTCCATCTCTGCTGTCACCATTTCAGTTCTCATTGTTGTCCTTATCATTTATCATTGTCAATTAAATCGGCACTCTTATAGGTCAGTGGCAATTGTGATACAGTTTTCCTCTTCTTTGTAGGCTCCCCCATCTCACTCTTTCATGATTTACCCTTGTCTGAGTGCTCCTTCCTCTTTCTTCCAATGCAGACCCCTTTGCTGTGGGCATTGGCAAGTTTTCATTTATGTTTCTTCTGTTCCTCCTTAGTGAGGAAAGCCCATTGACACTCCCTGTCTTTCAATGCCCATTGTAGCAATTGAATATCATCTATTGTCAAAATATTGGAGAGGCTACCAAATGTTATCTGTGATGGCCAACCAACAATATGGACATGATATTTCTCCACTGCGGTGGTTTCATAATTTAGGTAATTCATCTTCATGGTCTTGTTGGCAAGTATCAAACCTGACCAGCAGTGAGTTTTCAGTCTTCAAAGCTTTGTTATGACTCATGTAATCCTTCTAGAATGAGTGCTATGCATTCTGCATGCATTGAGGGCAAGATATCTGCCTTCACAGCAGCTATGTCTTTTCAGCCCCAGCAAAATCAAAGGTTTCAAGACACTTACATTGGTTCTCAAGGCACGCATACATCTCAAATTTAGCCATCACCTCTGCAAAATCCAACTTCAAAATCTCTGGAAAGAACTTCATCACAGTGTTGTCAGAGGTGGCTGTGAATAATGTTGTAGTGTCCTCAACATGGCTACATGAGAAGAATGTGAATGATCAGACCCCAGTACAAAGATAGAGGTTTTTCATTTGTGTGCCATATATCAGCTTATGCCATTTGTGGTGAGGGAAAAAGCTCACCTCTTTAGTAATTGAGGCTATGTTTTGATGAGCATCAATTGCAGAAGCATGGCATCCTGCACATGACTTCTGAGACTTGAGTGCCCAATGTTCAACAAGCTGATCAATTAGTTCCTTTTTACGTGCCTCACTCATTGATGATGGGCAGGTCATGGTCTTGGCTGATACTTTGTTGAATGTCTTTGAGTTTCAAACAATCTCCAACTAAGCGATCTAAGAGATAGAATGGGTAAGATCAGCCAAGGAAGAGTAGAAAGATTTGAAGAGCTTACTTTTATTAAGCTCTTGAGATTTGAAGTAGAGAATCGTGTTTGCAAGAGAAGGGCAACACATCGCAGTCAAGGTTCCAGCATGGGTGATTATCTTTCTAATACAGTCCTCATCCACAACATATTTCCATGCCATATCTTGAACAAATGTCTCCTGGTCTTCAAAATATGCATTGACCTCCTGTTGGACAAGTTTGAGGTTGGACTTTATGTTTTTTTTTTTTTTTTTCAAGAGAGTACACGTTCCTGCAGCAGCATCACTGGCAGATAAATGTAACTTGTGAGGTTGAGATTGTGGAGGTTGGACAGGTCAATCAGGATTGCACTCAGCCCAAGTGTTGTTGGAACTGAGAGCAACTGTAGACATCTCACAATGTAGGACTAGTACTTCTTTGGTGTTTTTCCCATTGATCATTGATTTATGATCATGGGAAGAGAAATTTAATGGAATTGAAACACATGACAAGTTGAAATTCTGTTTGTTTCTTTTGCTCTGTTATTCTTGAATTCCTCTTTTCCTCTCCTTCTTCCTCTGCATCTCTTTATCCTCCCCTATTGCAAATACAGATTCACTTAGCCAAAAGTAAGTTTTACACTGATTTCATTGAACTATTGAGTTGTAATTTCTGTCAGGGCCTACACAATTTACTCCCCAAGTTTTGAAGTCACAAAGCCGGCCTGGTACCTCCTCTGGCCACACTTGACAATACTTATGAATCAACAACCACAGCTTCTGTGCATAGGACTAGTGACCATGATGTGCCCGACCTTGATGGCCTTCAAATTGATGATGCATTTGACTGGGCTGAAGAGCAGCATTTGTGCAGGAAGGCCAATCCTTGCCAGCCAGATAACCCTTGCTCCTGGGACAAGAAGGCATACATTGTATTTTGTGGGCATAAATTAGAGATTTTTGAGACATGGTGAGTGGCAATTTGTACTTTTTGATGTTCTATCAACCTGTACTTCCATAGGCCTGGAATTGCAAAAAATGTATTTGATCTCTCCAATGGCAAGACCGGTTGGTAGAAAGGTTATTAGACTTACCAGTCAGCACTTGATGCATGGAATCATGCAGTTGAAATGATCTTACCTGTCTCATTGAGGACTCTCCACAGTCTGTCGGCACACCGCCATGCTCCACTCGTTCAACCTCTCATTCAACCCCTTGTTCAACCCCCCAGCATTCAAGCACATCATCATGTGCAACATGGTCACCCCTCTAGTTTTCAAGCACACTGCTACATTGCCAACAGGTAAATGACATAGAGGACAGCCTCTATGACAATGACTTAGTCAATGAGGATAGCTCTGCCTCTGCTCCTTCAATTTCTCTTCCATGCATTCAGAAAGTGTCCACGTTCTCCAAGCCCACATCCTCATCATGCTCAACACATTCTCCAAGCCCTTCCCAGTTCCCCTCTAAACTGTCTTTTTTGCAGCGTAGGCAAGGCCCACCTTCTACCATGCACACAAAACAAACCTCAATCCCCAATGAGGAGTTCTATTGGGTCGTTGAACATGGAGATTCACCTGGCATTTATCATGGAGAATGAGTCTTCTGTTTATATCTCATTATTATCTTCCTGCTCACCCATGTTTTTGTATCAGAAGTGTGGCGCAAGTGGCCATCGGCAGCTATCCAGACCCCTCTCTCATTTCAACATCAAGCTTGGCAGCGGCAAGCATGTTGTTTATGTGTAGCTTCATGGCAGGTGACATTTCTTCTGAGTGATTTGCTCTTGCCTGCTGTGTAATCTTCTCACATTCTTTTTCTGTGCTTTTAGTAGTGTGTGTAATTATAATGTAGATCCTTCTTTCCCCTTTTAGCACTTCCCTGCATTCCATGCTTCTTTTGACATCCCTCCATGCTTCTTTTCCTTTCCCCTTTCAGTCATGTCAAATCAGGCATTGTCAGATCTGATCTTGATCTAGATCATCACAAATTGATCTTTTCCTTTCCCCTTTCAGTCATGTCAAATCAGGCATTGTCAGATCTGATCTTGATCTAGATCATCACAAATTGATCCTATTTTGTCACTTCTGCCAGCTCCCATGCTTCCCCTCCCCATTACAGTGGTTGGACTATTATTGAGTTGATAGCTTGAGCTGGTCCCTCCCCTTTGTTCTGTACTGTCTGTGTATTTATTGGGGTGTTTTTGGAGATATAATTTGTTGAGACTGCTACCAGGAGGCTTACAGTTTTCAGCCTTGTGATTAAATGTTTATTTTGACTTCTGGTGCATGTATTGTCCCTGACTGCTGGTACAGCATTGTATCATCTCCCCCCCACCAAATAAAGACTGTCCTCAGTCATTCACAGCTCCAGATTAGGTTAAGTCCCATTTCTTGCCATCATATCAAATTTTTTGTCTGCACCTCCTGTAATGTTTGCAGGTTTTTTTTGCATGTTTTTGCTGTCCTCCCTGTCGCTCCAAAGGCCATTTAAACCCTCCTTACTGTCCACCACATCCTCACTTCACCATCCCCCATGGCTCCTCCCACTGGTTCCAAAAGGCCTCTGGTTTCTGACCCATATTCTCTCCTTGAAGGTGCCATCATCTGTGACAAGGAGCAGCACATCAAATCTGTCAAGCACATCTCTGCCTTTGTTACTGCTGTCACCCATCTTGCTGAGCAAGCCCTCACCAAAGAGACACCAGGCCTGGTGGCCCGGCACATTGGAGCTGCTAAGTTGGTGTGTTGTTTCTATTTTTGGCTTGTTTCCAAAATTAAACTTGGCACATTGCTCTGGATCTTTATAGATCACTCCGATTTCCCCCTCATTGCTGAGCAGACCTGCATCTATGATTCTCTCTACAAGGTCCAGGAGCACATCGACCATTGTCTTGCACACTCCTCCTCCACCATTAAACATTGGTGCATTTTTGCTGACTCCATCCTTAAATTAATCAACGACCGCCATACTGCCAAAGAAGCCAAACAAGCTGCACAGGAAGCCAAAAGGCGCGCTGAGGTCACTCTTTGCTTTTTCTTCTCATCCTCTCTTTCTCATCCTCTTCTTTCTCTAGACGTGCCCCGTGAGGACGCTCACCATGCCCATGACCATTGCCAGGAGTATGACAGCAACGTAGAGATGATGAGTGTGTCATCTCCCCATCCTGTCAAGCGCAAGACTAACAACGTGAGTGTGTTCTTCTATTTCTAGAAACACAAATTGATGAGCTCTTCACGTGATTTGCTCATTTCTCTCTCTCCCTTCAGCCTACTCCCAAGGTGACACCCAACTCCAAGAGGCCACAGCTTCAATCCTCTGTTGGTGCATCTCTTTTTCCTTTATTACACAAAACCGATTTCATTTTTGCTATCTTAGCCTCATACTGTCCTGACAGCTCTTGTGCCCAGACTCTACTCAACAAAACTAATTGCATTCTAGCCAAGGACGGCAAAGTCTCCTGCACTACACTACATGACTACCTTCAGGTACTTGACGATGCCGCCTGTCAGCAACTTTTTATGCTAAATCTTGCACAGCAACGTTTCAAGCAACTGGTTACCCGTTATGAGGCCGTCTGGACCGCACTGGACAACTAAGCTCTTTCCGATGTGGAGATCTGCATTGGAGAGCTTTAGGTCAGCTCTCCTTCGAAATCGGTTCATCGTCCACTTACTCTGCTCTATTTTTATGCTCATCACCTCTATTTTCCCAGCCAGCCATTGAAAGCCTGGATGTTGAGATTCCTAGGCCAGATCCCAAGGCTGACAAGGTAGCCACTGCCATTGAGGCAGCCTTGTAGACTACCTTACCCTCTGCTGTAGTCTACAGCCCCCAATAAATGCTTATTTCCTGCTCAAACTCATTTACGACGCCTTAGTTTTGTAACGATGCAAGACTGATGTCAGAGTGCTTCTTCTTTGATTGATCATGATCAGCCCTGCTAATCTGCTGATCTGAGCTTTCTTTTCACTTCCTGAGATCCAATCACCTGGAGAAACTGACTTCTTTTTGCCTCCCTACCTCAGACCATGGTTCCACTGTTTGCTTCCTTTTTTATCCGATCGTGTGGGGTAACTCTTTGTTTTTTCCCCCCACACTGACTGCTTGGTGCGTCTTTGTCTGCCCCTCTATCTCTCTGTGCTCATTTCCTCTTGTCACAGACTACCTGGACACGTATTTCTAAACACTAAACATGCTTCACTAATCCTTCTCATCTCTCCAATCACGCGGAACCACAGCAACTTCCACCAAATTCCAGTACTCAGACATGTCTGAGACATCATGGCTGTCTCAGACTCCTTCTGGTCCCTGCACTCATGTATCCCCTTTCGCTCTTTTTTGATGCCTTACTTGTACACATGCAGACATTGTCTGTAGTCTGTCTAACCACGTGTTTGCCTCTGGCAGGATGCATTTTCTTAAGACCCTTTTCTCTCTTTTACATCCTAGCCACATGTGGCTCCCCTCAGCAGTTCTGCTGACTGTGCATTCAACTCTGGCTGAGCATTTTTGCATAACATCTCCAGTTCTTTGTGCTATGCCATAGACACAGAGTCCTGTCCCTTAGTTTGTTTAATACAATTCTTGCCATGCTCCCACCATTCAAAGTCTTGCACAGACAGACTCAAAGCCCAGACTTATTACAACATGCTGCCGACAGTACGTGTGACCACGTTATATAAGCAGGTGCACTGATGATTTGATTATCAAATCAGATGCACCAGCTGACATCAATGTGACCAGTACATGGTCACATTTCAACAACGTGTGACTCAGCACGTCAGCAACGTAACAATGCGTGCTCATTGTGCCAACTCTCTTCTTATTCCCTTCTACACCAACCAACTTCTTCCCAAACCCATGTAGTTTGTTTGTAGCAATTGTACCAGTTATTGCAGAATGCCAATACATGTTTTCTGCCCTTTCTCACTCTAATTCTGCCAGAATCTAAGGAAGACTGAGTTATTCTTCCTGTTCTTCTCCTAAGTGTACACCCCTGAGATAGAGGTCTTCTTCTACTTGTCCTTCCTGCCTTTCCTCTCTTAACTCTTGTAGTTTAGAAGGAGTAATATCAATCCATTCCTCTATGCTAGTGGGCAGAGTGATTTGCTGCCTAGCCTTGTAAGGTATAACCCTAAAGGCAGCTACTCTTTCTTGCCACACAGTACCATCCAACTCTGCCACTATATAGTTGCCTCCCTTAGTCCTAGTCAACACTACCATAAGTCCCCAGTAGCGAGCAGACATTTTCCCACTTATAGAGATTTAGCTGCCACTACATTTCTAACCAGTACTAAGTCTCTTGGTTTGAACTTGTACTCTTTAATAGAAGCTTCATTTTTTCTTGTGAAGTTCTCTGCCCATCTCAGCTTCTCCTTGCTAACTCTAGTCCGCATGTCCTCCACATGCTGGTAGTGCTTTGCCAGTGCTTGAGCCCTAGGCCAATTAAGTCTTCTGTAGACACTGGTCCATCAGGCCAGTCTACCAACCAAGTGGCTTCCACTAAGTCCAAGGGTAGTATAGGATGTGCTCCAGTTACTAAGAAGAATGGGGAACACCCAAATCTCTTTCTAACTGTAATCCTGTCTGCCCACATTACATGCCAGAAGAACCAGTACCACTTGGTTCTGTCTTCACAGGCTTTGTACAAGGCCTGCCTCACATCCCAATGTGGTCTCTCTATCCTTCCATTAGCTCTAGAATTATAGGGAGCAATAGTTATGCCCTGTATCCCATACTTCTTAGATAGCCAATGTACCACTTTTGTGAACTGCCCAGCATTATCTGTTACAATGGTGCTTATACAGCCCCATCTACAGATCACTTCTTCAAACAACTTGTGGTTATCCTTCTTCAAAGGTCTACCCTCCATCCATGAGGTTAAAGCACACCTCCCATGTACAATATACTTGCACCCATTTGAACTTGGTGTCATATGCATGGTATCCAAGTGTATGGTTTCAAATATACTGGGAGTGTAGGCTACCACAGGCTGCCTGCATACTGCAACTTTCTGCCTTACTTGGCAAGCATGACAAGTGTCTATATACCACTTTACATCAGCTTCCATTTCTGGCCACCAAAACCTCTCCTCCAGTAAAGCCTTAGTTGCAAAGGTCCCTCTGTGACCAAGTGCATCATGAGCAGACTTTAGCATATACATCCTCCTGTCCTTCTCTATGACTAGCTTGTGCTTCCCCTCTTCTCCTCTCTTGTAAAACCTTCCCTTGAGATCAAAGAAGAACTGCCTTGCAAATCTAAGGAATTGACCTTCTTTCACCTCTCTGGGTACCTTTCCAGGATGCCTAAGCCAGTCCTGTACTAGGGGTAAGAGGTTATCTAAGGCTTTCCCCTTCTCAGTTCTCCTCTCTTCCTGGTACTCTTCTACAGTAGAGGCAGAGGGCCTTTCTGGCAGCAAGAGTGTAGATAAAGTTAAGACTGCTACTGGATTCAGTGTAGTCCCTGCTTTAGTACTCTGCTCTTGTAAGCCTAAGGCTATCCCTTGCTCTCTGTCTCTACCCAACTCCACTTCCTCCTGTACATCCTCTGGAGTGACTGCTAACAAGTAGCCTCCTCTTGTATCAATCTCATCCATGAAGTCTTCTAACTTGAGGGGAACATGTTCCTCCCAGCCAGGTACTTTGTTAATCTCATCTGGGTACTCAAAGGACATTGGCTTTGGATCATCCAGTAAAGATGGGTCTACAGGGGCATACTCTTCATCTCCTGGTTGCTTCTCCCTGCAAGATAGACCATCCATACTGAAAGTCTTTCCTGGCACATGCCTCAAGGTGAAGTGATATATAAGTACAGCAGCGCATTATAGTAGCATTAGGTCTAATCCCTGGGTTGCTCAGCATGCCCTTGAGGTATTTAGCATCACTCTCAATGATAAGCTTTCTGCACCCTAGTAACCAATAGCTGCTAACTTGTAATGCCCTCATAAGACCATACAACTCTCTCTTAGGTTGTGAAAACCTAGCCTCCCTCTCATTCAAGGTAATGGACCCCAGTCTAGCACAAGTCCTCTGTTTTGGATTTGTACTGTCTTCTTGGAAGATCCCAAACCCCACAGCCATCCAAGAAGTGTCTACTGCCAAGATGACAGCTCCTTCAGACTCATAGTCTATAGGTCTTAGAGCTGCACAACTTGCTAACCTCCTCTTCATCTCCTTCATGGCCTCCTTCTGTTTTTCTTCCCAGACAAAAGCCACATCATCCTTAGTGAGCCTATTAATAGGCAGGGTAGGGCATCCCAATGGTATGTGTCATACATTGTACAGGAGCTCGCTTTGTGCTGTACTATACGTGTCCAGTGGAGTCCGCTACACTAGAGCGGAGCAGTCCCCACAGTGCCGTGGACGTGTCACAATGTGCTGTATGACATGGTCCAGTGGATTGATAAAAGGTGGGCACACACATGTGCATGCAGGCCTGGCAGATGCCAGTGGACACTAGCGGACGTCAATGTGCATTAGCGGCCACTGGCAGGCATCAGCCCATGAGTGAAAACCTCCTCCATTGGTGGATGTCATGGCATGAATAAACCCTCCTCAAGGTTCCCCACTTCCCTCCCCTCTCCCTTCCTCCCCACAATAACTCGTGGCTGTGTGCCTCTCCTTCCCTCCTTTTCCCACCCCCAACGCCAGCATACGTCCACAAAAGGGCCCTGCAGACCTACACAGGCCTATGCAAGCCACCAGCGGACATCCACGCAGACATATATCGACAGACTCAAACTTACGTGAGCCCATGCAGGCCTGTGCAGGGCACCAGCGGACATCCACAGAGGCCTATGCAGGTCCATGGGGTCTGGTTGGACCAAGGAAAAAGGTAACTTTGTCTTGCCCACCATATACCTGTGGGGGGGAATAGAACCCCTGGCCTTGGGAAAGCCTCCAGCAACGGAACACATATTTAACCATTGCACCACAGGTCCATTACTAACAAATAGATTTAAAGGTCAGATAACACAATGAATGGATGCCCACCTACATTTCTGCAGGTTCCCTTATGGATTTTTTGAGATGGAAGGGGGGTGGCATACCTCCCAAAAGAGTTTTTGTGGCTTGAAAGGGGCATTGGCAACAGCAGCCATCAGCTGGCAATCAACTGGCATCTATCAGAGTTTGTCAGCAGCCATTGTGACCTGCTGGCATCCAGCATCAGGGTGGGAGAGAAGGAAATGGGGTGCATGGGCGTCCGCTGCATGGGGTGGCGTCTTAGAGAGCGTGGAGGGTGGCGGAAGAGGAATGGGGTGATACGATGCTGTACCAGCAGTCAGGGACACAACATGCACCAGAAGTCAAAATAAACATTTAATAATAAGTAATAGTCCAACCACTATAATGGGGAGGGGAAGCATGGGAGCTGGCACAAGTGATGAAATGGGATCAAATTGTGGTGATCTGGATCAAAGATCAGATCTGACAATGATAGGACTGAAAGGGGAAAGAAAAGAAGCATGGAGGGATGTCAGAAGAAGCATAGAATGCAGGGAAGCACTAAAAGGGGAAAGAAGGATCTATGAATGGGATCGTGCTAAATGGAGCTCAAGCAAATGGGGAAGTGGCAATCAGAGACATCCAGAGGAATGATGGAACAAGAAGTTGAATGGTGGAACTGGTGGCACCGAAACATGCCTCCCAAAAGGGAAATTGGACTATCAAATATGTTCTGGAGGCTGGGGAGTTGACAACAAAGAGTCAGGTGTAGATAGTGGTTTGTGCACCAGGAAAACAGTATAAATAGTCCAAGTTTAGTAGAGAATAGACAGGCATTTGATAGGCAAAGGCTCAGTGGTTCCCAGGGAGTGAATCACCTAGGCTAGAGTTTATTGAACCTCTTCTTGGAAGTCTATTGGAAAACAAAGGCTCAGTAGTTCCCAGGGAGTGAACTGCTTAGGCTGGAGTTGACTGAGAACCTTCTACTGCCCACCAGAGTATTTGATATTCTGAGAAGCACCCAATACACCAAGTTTATCATCAAGCAACAGTGTGGATTAGAGGGAACTTTCTGAGTTACCAATAAGCCCCAGAACTACAGTAATACTTGCCACCAAGTACTACAGGGGGTGGGGAGAAAGAAGGGGAAGGGGGAAGGGGAGGAGCATGGTGTCTGCTAGTATGCCAGCGGACGTAGCAGATGTCGGTAATGCAAAATGTAAGTTTTAATTTATATTAAGTTGCCCCAAATGGAATTGAGCAAGACTTAGAATTTAAATGTAAAACTCCAGTTCACTAGGTTCTGGGGGTTTTAGTTACACACACGCACATGTTGTAATAAAGCTATAATTTTTAATTGATTTTATTTGAATGAAACTTAAGTTATCACTCGAAATGGGCTCAAAAAGTATTATTACTATTGCCTGAAGTCAATCTAATCGCTCGTAGGCCTAAGACGTCCACTCCCTGGGGACTCCGAGCCATGGCAAGTTGATTGCTTGCCTGACTCCCCCAATTCCATCCTCCTTTTATACCTATTTCCTTCGAGCACGGACCAGTGTGTATCTGCGTGGTAGCGAGTTATTTATCGTGTTTTTGGGTTGCTTGGCGACCCAGCATGGCCTATTGCTGGCCTGGGCCCCCGTTACAGCGTTTGCCATTGCTTGTTAGCAAGGCTAAACATTTTCCCTCCCTTTTCATTGGCTAAACCTTGTCTCCTTTGCTGTATCCTTCTCTCTACTCCTTTTCTCCGTGGTCCTGGCTTTTTCGTCGTTGTTTCGTGGTTGGATGGGCATGCGATGGGGTTGGAATAGCATAGCAGTGGCACGCAGGTAGTTTTTAAGAAGAACAATGTGTGTACTCGAGTTTCAATCATGATCAGCTCATGATTGCTAGATGAGATCAATCTCGGTGATTTAGCCGAGATCACCATCAAATCCTGCCGCTGCCTTAGTTTGTCGTCAGCTTCATCATTTTAGGTGCTGGCTGGGTGGTCTAACGGTGCGCTGGTTGATATCCTGAGGTGCGTCTCGGTCTACAGTTTTTGACTATTTCACAAGAGCTTACAGTTTTCAGCTTAATCTTGTGTAGACTTGGGACAATTAAATAACAAATAAACATTTTGTGTATTTGTCGTCCCTTTCCTCTGTCTCTGTCTCTGATTTGAGACAGACCACATATCATCGGATGTCAGGTCAGGGGGGAGGAGGAAAGCAGGGTGCATGTGGTGGACAGGGGTGGTGTGTGAGGTAGTGTGGGGAGTAGAGAAGATGGCACTGGGAAGAAAGAGGGGGAAGGGTGGAAGAGGGTGCATGGGTGTCCACTGTCTGCTGGCATGCCAGTGGACAGTAGCGGATGATAGCTGATGTTGGCATGTGAGCCAGCTGATGTCAGCGGTACAACCAGTCCCAGTGGTTTAGTGGAATATTTGTTTATTGGTATTCAATATTGTGTACAGCAGTGGGTTCTACTCCTCCTACTCCACCTTAATGGAAATAATGGTGTGTTTTTATATGGGTGCATTTTTGCTCTACATGTACATTGTACTGACTTGTAGTAAGCATCTGTGGTAGTTGATCTGACCAAAATTCTAGAAATTACTGAAGCGGGATAGGATGGAGGAGTTGATGCATGAGATTATTCCAGTACACATGACAAGTGACGATACACCAGGGCTGGCTACCTTTTTTACAAAGACCAGCACAAAGGTAGCCAGCCACAGTGTATTATCAACTGGTCATGAGCACTGGAATGAACACATGCGCAAACTCGTCCATCTTATGCCACTGCAGAAATCTCTGGAGTTTTCAACGGATCAATTCATGACACTAGCGGATGTCAGTGGCCTGCTGCTATTATATAATGTGAACTAGCAGGAGTCGAACCCACCTCTTGTGCACAATATGAAATATCAATTTATGAATATTCCATTGTACCACAGACGCTTACTACAAGTCAGGACAGTGTTCATGTAGTGCACAAACAGACCCATACAGAATTTGAACGGATAGAGATTTTACTGCAACTGGTGCATCTGTATTGAATTGACAATATTAGACTGATATTCATACAGAATTTGAACGGATAGAGATTTTACTGCAACTGGTGCATCTGTATTGAATTGACAATATTAGACTGATATTGATTTACACCATAGCATTATACACAAAGCGTCTGTGGTGTAGTGGAATATTTCCAATTGGTATTCCTTGTATCTTGCAATAGGTGGATTTGACTCCCTCTAGTGCATTCTGTGGTGTAGTGGAATATTTCCAATTGGTATTCCTTGTATCTTGCAATAGGTGGATTTGACTCCCTCTAGTGCATTGAGATCAAACTCAAAAATTTTTGACCACACACAGAATATTAGACTGATCTTTAAGTAAGCATTGGTGGTCTAGTGGAATATTATCCATTGGTCTTTATTATGTCTTGCAGTAGGCAGGTTCGATTCCTACTAGTGCATTTATGTCAAACTGTTTAGAATTTTTGACCTGCTTAGCTAATTGTTATTTACTACACAGTATGATAAACAAAGTAAGGTCCTAATTTAAACATTAGAATTTTTGACCTGCTTAGCTAATTGTTATTTACTACACAGTATGATAAACAAAGTAAGGTCTTAATTTAAACAGGGTGACATGATATCTATTTAGACTATAGCAGTATACAGTAAGCATCGATGATCTAGTGGAATATTATCCATTGGTGTTCATTGTGTGTTGCAGTAGGTGGGTTTGACTCCTGCTTAGTGCAATAAACATTAAGACATTTGCAATTTTTGACCTGCTTAGCTAATTGTTATTTACTAAACTGTAAGATAAACAAAGTAAGGTTTTGTCAAGCAATAAATCAAACTTCTTTTGTAATTTAAACAGGGTCCATGACAGTGGTTAGACTATTGTTGAGCTGATAGTTTGAACTGGTCCCTGCCTGTTGTTCTGTACTTTTCTGTGTATTTGTTGGGATGTTTTCGGAGATGGTTATTTGTTGAGACTGCTACCAGGAGGCTTACAGTTTTCAGCCCATGATTAAATGTTTATTTTAACTTCTGGTGCATGGTGTGTCCCTGACTGCTGGTACAGCGTCGTATCAGCAGATCTGCCATATTCGGGGTATGGTTGATACTTTGCAGAGTTGACTTCACATCTCCACCTGTCCCTCCAGTCCGTCAGCTCAGGATGATGTGGCAGTGCATCCAACAGGGCACAGTGGACTTGGACCCATCGTTGAAGAGGAAGAAACCACTCCTGACCCCACTGCTGACCAATTCCCTGCCACTGCTGATGTATTCATTCCCACTGATGACACCTCTGCCCTTGCCACTGACCAATCCCATCATGCCGCTGACTTATCTGCTCTCACTATCACTCCATTCCCACTTCAACAAACATCCTCAGGGATGTCTCCCACACAAACATCTCCATCATCCCCTTAACCATCTTCCGTCCCTCCGCCAGTCCCTGCCGAGGACCCTCTCCCTGGCCCAAGGGGATGGGCTCGCAGCAACTCCCAAAGTAGTTGGCCACCAATGCAATGGACCTCATCATCTAGTTGGCTTACTGAGAGACGGAAGGCAACAGAAGACAAGTGAAGATGGATAGTTTAAGATAGACGGCTTATTATTGCATTGCTTTTTTTTGCTATGACAGACATTGCTACATTTTTGTAATACTATAGTTTACAAAAATGTAATGTAACATTTCCCCCTTTCCCACATCAATGACAGCGGACTGGTCGAATGACCTTAGTGTGGCTGCTACTCCTTTTTGCTGGTGTAGACATATCAATGTATTGAGCTGCATCTTCCTGTAGCATTTGTGCTTGAGACTTGTGGGGTCACTTGGAATTTGTTGACAATTGGTTAGGCAATGCCTTGCGCTTCTTTTGGTTTTGTAATGCTGGCCTTCCCTCACCTTCAAATTGGTCATTGTCCTCATCTTGAAGAATGTTGAGCACCCTTCTTGACACTCTATATCTAGGGGAACCATCACTAGGGCCATTAATTGGAGGGTCTGGATGGCTCCATCCTCTTTGTTGTAAGAGGTGGATGGTAGTGGCATCTACCACTGCTGTATCATCACCATATTCGTCATAAACGGATTCGTCGAGAGCAGACTCATCATAAGCAGAAGCTGATACATTTGGTTGGGATTTGTTGTGAACCATGGATCTGTTGTGGCGCTGAGGCTGGGGAGTGTGTGGTGAGCATAAGACAGGGGGTTCCTCCTGTAAGTCAGGCAGTGGTGTGTGTGGTATGCTAGGTGACAGGGGAAGTGTAGGCCCCAGTTGCCACTTCAAGTTGGCTGCAGATCTGCCATCAGCAGCTCCATCATTAGTGATGGTCCTACTGTTGCCATCGACTACCGCTGATAATGTTGGCCTCTGTTTCCAATTTTTCCCTCCATTTTTGTATGTAGCCTTACATGCTGCTGCTGCTGCTGCATTTTTTCATGATCAGCTCAGGTGCCATATTCGGCAACTACTGGCTGCTTATGACTGTTGAGATAAACCATCCAGCAAAAGATGTCATCAGATCCATACTGTCCTTGACAGTCTCTCCAGAAGTTCAGCAGATGCAATAGCTCAGGCCAACTAAGATTATGGGGATCTTGGAATATCAGACCCTCTGGAAGATACCTTGAATGTATGAATTGCTGATCATTGGTCCTCACTGCCTTGTAAGGAGCAGATTTATACTGGTAACCAGACACAATTTCTGACAGAGTGATCAGATGATGAGCAAAGATGGAGAAAACTAGGATTCACTGTAATGAGTATTTAAATAGTTCCAGACAAGCATTTCCAATTCTGCCTGAGTTTGAAATATATTTGGTTCTGGATCTGCTGGTAATATTGGGAATCCATTCCTATCCAGATTAAGAATGAGGTCATGGCATGTAAGGATAGGAGGAGTCAAATCATGGGGTGATTGCATGTTAGACAGCATGTCTCTACCAAGAAGAGCAGACATGTAATCCATCATCTTCTTATTGAGGTCACTAACAAGGTCAGGAAAGGAGTCTTGAAAGGTAGGTTGGTTAGCATGGGTCAAGTATGACATATTGTTATGACTATCATTGGTGTCAAAATTGTTTAAAGAATGATGGCACCACATACATTCTAATAGTCATGCCTTCATCTGCATACCAATCAACAACAGTCCAACTCAACATGCCCATCTCTCTAAATCAAAGCACATCTGTATCGTCCACACACTTCAAACTGTGCTTTCAGGCCTTCCTGGAGAGACAACAATTAGAAAGTGGAATCAAGCAGATGGATGTACAACAAATAGAGGACAGATAGGGGATGGAAGGAGTACCAACTTGCACTGAATTTCTGGCAGATTTTCTTTTTCACTCCATTCTGCCACCATCTTCCATAAATAACTTTCCTCCTGCAGTGTGAGTTGATGCATAACATTTTTGACAGCCACATTATATTGTGCAAATGCATCCAATCCCGAGGCGTTGTGATCCTTACCCCTCAATAAGTTCTGGATCTCCTTGTTTATCTCCTTTGCCATTGTCTGCCGGACAACATCTCGCAGTGAAGTTTTCAGGAGCACCTTTGGATCTTTATGCTGGTAATAAGGGCGCCAGCAATTCTTGATATACTGGACAACCTTCTATTCAAGCAAATGATGTCTAGTTCTTTGCAATTTGTTGCTGTACCTACTTTGATTCTCTCTGCCCACTCTTCCCCTGTCTTTGGCTCTGTCCCCTTAGTGGCCCAGTAGTTGAAGATATCCGTTAGGATTTTATCCTTCAAGATAGCAGTCCGAGCTTGAGGAGTAGTTGAGGAGTGGTAGAGTTCCTTGTATGGTTCAAAGATAGATCTTTCTTCCGCTGTAAATATCGGTTCCACTCGTCTTTTCTTTGGTGAAAATATTGGTTCAGGTGGTTGCAGGAGGGCAGACATGTTTGTAGACAATATAATTTTCTGCAACCACACAGTTCTCAACTGAAGGATCACATGATAAAATATAGATTTTCCGTTCAGTGTCCGTTTGTCTTCGATGGATAGGGACTGCTGTCCGCTAGTATCTGGCCCATCCAAATTGGGGCATATTGCCAATATTGATGAGCGGTCTCATTAGATATCCCGTACAATGGCTAGGTCCCGGCCATAGATATTTTGATCATGAACCTGAACTCTCTGAGAAAATGCAAGCGACCAAAAACAACAGTCATCAGGCAAAGGGACCTTATTCCATTTGCTGAGGAAAGGACACGACTTACTCAGAACACACGAGGGTTGCCAGTCCTCATAACACAATGGCTACCACTGGGTCCTGTTCCCATTTGGACAATAATCCAATGGTAGATGATGTAGATGATACAATGCCCATATTCATAAGGCATGTAAAGGTGATTTGAATGTATGCTATTATTAAGAGTGAATTATTCAAGTTCATACAGGCAGATTATCTTAACGACTTCATCAACCATGTTCCACAATTGCTCAATGGATTGCTTGGTCGTGAATCAATGGATGACGTTACTGATTGCCTTGCTTGTCCTGACCATTACCTTGCATGATGGCAATGCCATGATTGCGTTGGATCAAGAATATTCTGTTGCAGATGTTTCCACTGCACGCATAACTCCAACCCGTTTCACCAACCTGAAGTATGGAATAGTAGGTATTTCCAACCAATGAATATATCAGATACTGGAGGGTATTTCTATATCCAACACAATTCATTGCATGCAAACTGTCATCAAGGGAAGGTCAGAGTCAGGGCTCTTGAGGACCACGAGCGGAAAAAGGACATTCAGGAGCAAGAGTTTCTACGACTCGAATATCAACTGGATGTTGAACTTCCATCAGCGGATAGCGATCCGGGACATCCGGCAGCGCATCCATCCATGACTTCAGATTTCCTGAGCAGACTTCAGGATGCCAGCCTTGATCAAATCATGGAAGAGGAAGAGCAACAGGAACCAGAGAATAATGTGCCAATAGAAGATATTCCAGAAGATCGGCCAGCCATGAATGGGTTCTGTATAGACAGATATGATTGCTTTGGAAATCCAATACAATGGATTGTTCACACAACTGGAGTACACTACATCACTGTCATTTCATGTGAGTGTTCTGAGATGGATGTCTTGGTGGAGGATACCATCCGCTCGCAGCTGGTCCCCAGTACATTTGATCGGACACAAACATATTTTACAATGGCTGTGCTGGACGACTTCCGTCTGACAAATCTAGAGTGCAAAGCATCCGCCTACCAGTACTGGCAGAAAATTGCAAGAATAACTTCTCCGATTGCATCTTCTGGTGAGGTGGATAACCTTTACCGCGAGCTATGATGAATTTCTCGTTCATGGTGGTGGCTGAAGAAGTTGAAGTGGGCAGGCTTCAGCCATGATGAATTGAGGCATCCCATGGTGCCGGACCATGGTGAACTTGCAATATTCTGTCCAACTTGTCCCCAACCAGGAGTCAATCTTCCATCTAACTGGAAAGAAGATCCCATCCAGTGGAAGTTCAATTGTTCTTTAATAATGGATGGCAACTTCAAGGCAGATCATGTCCAACATTCTAATCCTGCTCATGATGTATGGCATTCAGAAGGCAGTGGTATGATGGCCAGGAGGGATGAGCTCACCCACTATCTCAAGCACATAAAGGAACAGCCAACGGTGAGTGACATTCTTTAACTTTACCTGTCCACTGTCCACTCATCAATTCAATCCTGTCTGTCAGCCATCTGCTGGACCTTCATCTGTCCAGGGAGCTGCTTGTGAAAACACATTCAAAGCTATTGAAAAGGCCCTGATGATGAACAAGTCATGCGACATTACTGGTATTGTTGCAACAGCATGTACATGGCATGGCTGCTTTGCTCCTAATAGTGTAACAAACTTGACCTGTGATGAAGGCCAGGTTTACACAGACTTTTCCATCATACAGGCAGTTAAGACCACCAACATGGATGGGATTCAGCATCTTCTACTGGTATATGACATAGCAATCAATGTATCAATATTCCATTGGACCACAAGTTCTTACCAAAAATCAGTACAGTATTCATGTAGTGCAAAAATCAGTAAATAACAATTAGTAAAGCAAAGTCGAGTCATGTCTAATGTGCACTAGCAGGATTCGAACCCACCTCTTGTGCACAATATGAAATATCAATGTATCAATACTCTATTGGACCACAGGTCCTTACCAAAAATCAGTACAGTTTACATGTAGTGCAAAAATGCAGCAGTATAAAAAGACACCATTATACGTCATTATGGTGGACTAGGGGAGTCTGGACTAGGGGAGTCAAACCTGCCACTCCACACAATACTGAAAATTGAGTGGGTCGAATCAACTACCACAGGCGCTTACTACAGGTCAGTACGATGTACATGTAGAGCAAAAATGCACCTGTATAAAAACACACCATTAGACCCCGTTAAGGTGGAGTAGAGGGAGTAGAACCCACTGCTGTACACAATATTGAATATCAATAAACAAATATTCCACTGAACCACTGGGACTGGTTGCACTACTGACGTCAGCTGGCTCACATGCCAATGTCAGCTACTGTCTGCTGGCATGCCAGTGGACAGCGGACACTCACGCACCCTCTTCTGCCCTTCCCCCTCTTTCTCCCCAGTGCCATCCTCTCCACTTCCCACACTACCTCACATGCCACCCCCATCCACCACATGCACTCTGCTTCCCTCCTCCCCCCTGACCTGACATCTGATGTCTGCTACGTCTGCTGGCGTACCAGTGGACACCCACACTCCTCCCCACCCCCATCCCTCTTCTGCCACCCTCTATGCTCTCTGAGATGCCACCCCATGCAGCGGATGCCCACGCACCCCATTTCCTTCTCTTCCACCCTGATGCTGGACGATGCCAGATGATGTCAGATGATGCCAGGGGTTGCCAATGGATACCAGCGGATATTGGGCAGATGCCGATGGATGTACAATGGATGCCAACAGATGCTGATGAATGCCAGCAGGTCACGACAGCTGCCAACGAACTTCGACAGATGCCAGCTCATGGCCAGCTGATGGCTGCTGATGCCAACGCCCCTTTCAAGCCACAAAAACTTATTTAGGAGGTATGCCACCCCTCTTCCACCTCAAAAAATCCATAAGGGAACCTGCAGAAACGTAGGTGGGTGTCCATTCATTGTGTTATCTGACCTTTGAATCTATCTGTTAGTAACGGACCTGTGGTGCAACGGTTAAATGTGCATTCCATTGCTGGAGGCTTTCCCAAGGCTGGGGATTCGATTCCCCCCCACAGGCATATGGCAGACAAGACGAAGTTACCTTTTTCCTTGATCCAACCAGACCCCATGGACCTGCATAGGCCTCTGTGGATGTCCGCTAGTGCCCTGCGCAAGCCTGCATGGGCCCGTGTAGGTTTGAGTCCATAGATGTACGTCTGTGTGGATGTCTGCTGGTGGCTTGCATAGGCCTGCGTAGGTCTGCAGGGCCCTTTTGTGGATGTATGCTGGCATCAGGGGTGGGAAAAGGAGGGAAGGGGAGGCATGCAGCCATGAGTTATTGCGGGGAGGAAGGGAGAGGGGAGGGAAGTGGGGAATCTTGAGGAGGGTTTATTCATGCCATGACATCCACCAATGGAGGAGGTTTTCACTCGTGGGCTGATGCCTGCCAGTGGCCGCTGATGCACATTGACGTCCGCTAGTGTCTGCTGGCATCTGCCAGGCCTGCGTGCGCATGTGTGTGCCCACCTTTTATTGATCCACTGGACTATGTCATACAGCACATTGTGACACGTCTGTGGCTCTGTATTCTATGGCACTGTGGGGACTGCTCTGCTCCAGTGTAGTGGACTCTGCTGGACATGTATGGTATGACACAAAGCAAGCTCCCATACAACATATGACACGTACCATTGTGATGTCTCTATGTGCAATAGGTTCTGAGATCTTGGCATAGTCCTGGATGAACATTCTGAAGGTACCACAAGTTCCCAAGAACTTCCTAACCTCAGAGACATTGCGGCAGTCTCCCCAACTCATGACCACTGCATATCTCTTTGTCTCTGGCTTGCGCCCCTCATAAGAACACAGGTGTCCTACTACAGTGATTTCATCTGCACATAGTACTGACTTAGTTCCTGAGAAGGTTCCTCCAGCATACTTGATGCGCTGAACAACTCTATTGACATTGTTCAGGTGCTCCCATACAAAGCGCCTAATCCCTTGATTCTCTGCAATAGTCTCATACCCTCCTCCTTCCAACTCATACCTAGTCTCAGGTCCTCTTATTGGAACATCATCAATATAAGGCCAAGTGACATGAGGTATCTCATCCTGCAAGATATAAGTAACATCATCATGGAAGATGGGAACTGAATTAGTCCATCCCATTGGCAATGTCACCAATCTCAGAGCTCCATAAGGTGTCTGAAAGGTGGTATAGTCTCTAGACTTAGGGTCCAAAGTCCTTTCATCATATCCAACATAGAGATCACACATCCCACCACATGCTCTTCCAGCAAAGTGGTTGGCCAGTTCTTCTGTAGCAGGAGGTACTCCAGAATGAGCTATAGTGACCTTGTTTAGAGGTTCTAAACTGTGCACAAGCCTTAGACTTTTCCCATCCTTCTTCAGAACAGCAAACCATTGTGATCTATATGAGGAGTTTGACCTCTCATAAACCCCTGCTTCCAACTTCCTCTTAATCTCCTTGCACAGATCATTGTACTTCCCAGGAGGTATGGGTCTGTTTTTCAACACCCAAGGCTGGTGAGGTACTACTGGCATAACAACAGGTGGGAAGTATTCCTCTTTGAACTTCCCCTTCTGACTGTCATTCCATGCAAAGGCCTCATTCTGCTGCATCATCAACTGGTGCAGTAACTTCCTCTCTTCTGGCCATAGAAACTCCCCTTCATGTGCTTGGTCAATAATCTGTTTGCACTCCTCTGTGTACCTCCCAGTAGGCCTGAATTCAGGTGGATGTGGACTCAAAGGTGGCATGTCTTTTAAAGGATCACCAGTGATATTCCTCTCTATCCTGAACTCCTCTGGTGTAGTACCCAACACAGGTCTAACTTTCTTGGCAACAGGCTTATATTTTCCAAACACTTGTACAGTTTCCTCCTGGCTTTTCTCCCCCCCACTCTTTAACTCTTCAGGTAGGTAGCTAAGCTCTCCATTCAGGTAAGCTCCCAGCAACTGCCCTGTCCTTTCTCCTTCTCCTCCAGTAGCATGGTAAGCAGCCAAGTACACATCTCTGAGTTCTTGCTGCTCAAAACTCTTCTCCTTGACACAGTACCCCTTGATCCAAAAACCTTCCTCCTCACTCCCTTCTATCATTACTGCAGCCTCTCCTTGATCTGGAATCAACTCCTCAAGGCTGAAGCTTTTCCCAATTCCTCTTTGTTGCCACTAGGGAGTGCCTTGCCTCTCTCATAAGTTGGTAGTGCAGTCCTCTTTCCAATATTAGGATCTCTGATAGTGATAATGGCACTACCATCCTTCAAGTTCTGCACATTACTCTCAGTGGCTGTATCAAATGGCCTTCCCAGTACTACTGTATATGCAGGTTTCTCAAATATATGCACTTGCAAGTACATTGTGAAACCCTCAGCAAACTTGAAGGGCACATTCTTGGCCATCCCCAAAGACTCATTAACCTGTTGATTGGCACTTTCCATGTGCAACCTTATGTCAGGATCCCAAGTCAATCTCAAACTTAGTGCCTTGTCCAAAGCCATGCACATAATCTGAGACCCACTGTCCAATATAGCTTCTACCTTAGCTTGGTCATTCACACTAGGATACAGAGACCTCAACACTTGCAAGTCTCTGGCTACATAGACCACTTCTGGCCTATTCCCTGGTGGAAGCTGTTCCAAGAAGGTAGCCACACAATCCTCATGAACCACTGATCCCTTTGGAATCCCCTCTTCTTCACTCTGAGAGATATGGTACCCTGGTTGAGGCAAGTCATCTATGTTGACCTGGCCCATTACAGAAGCACTTCTATCCTCTTGTGCAAAGACCTTGGCTGCTGTCCACTTGGTAGCACCTTCTCTCCTTCTCCAAGTCTTCTCCAGAGCCTCCTGTAAGGCTGGCACCTTCAACAATTCCCTTGTAGAAATTGTCACCTCATTGTCCAATATTTTGCTGACAATCTCATCCTCCCTTCTCTGCCAAACCCTGGGCTGGTACAGCTCTTTCTTGTCATTTTGAAATTTTACTATTTTCTCTCCATTGACAGCAGGCACCTGCTCAAAGGGCAGGTTCCCTTTGCCTACTTCTATAACTCCCCTTTGCCTTTTCAGATCACTCTCAGGTGGTAGTGGTGTCCTCAATTCAGGCTGGACCCTTCCATCTGCCACCATACTTGAGTTCTCTAAAAACCCTCCTGCTTCTGCTGCTGAGTCCTTTCTCATAAGTCTGAGTCCTAGTAGTATCAGACTTGCCACCAAGCTCTGCAGCTCCTCTATCTTTTTCTCCAAATCCTCTTTCTCCTTGGGCACTGTCTGCACATAGGTAGCCACACTAGACACCACTGTTACTGGTTCCTCTACCCAGCCATAGAAGGCAGCAGCCTTAGGATCCATGATAGCATTGACCCATTCTTTTGAAGACACATTAGGTGGACTCCTTCCCCAGAAGGTAACCTAGGCTTGCCTTCAAAAAGAATAAGCTTGCCCTCTTGGACTTGAGTCCTGAGGTATTCACAGTCAATGGTCCTATGTCCCAGCTCCCAACAATGGTAACAGTTTATTTCTGCAGCTGAACTGTTGCCTCCTTGAAACTGGACAGTCTGTAAGGCCTGAGCAGGAATCCCCATCCTATTCTGCAGACCTCACTGCATGGGAGCCTGACTCTTTGCCTTCCACTCATTGTTCATTGTCTGCATGAACTCCCTCAGACTGCTCGTTTCCTTCCCCAGAGCCATGACTCCATCCTGGAGGTTGGCTAACCTCCCCTCAGTCTCCAAACCTGGCTCTTGCTTGACTTTGATCACCCCTGGGACCTTCTCCTGTGGACTGTCACTGTCCCTGAATGAGGTTCCAGAATCAACCAAAATAGCCACCACATTGATGATTTCCTTCAGATCATATCTATCATCCTTGTGTCTCCTCCTGGTTATGTCACTATAATGACCATATTTTTGCAAGGCCTGAGCCAGAATAAGTTCCCTGAAGGCTGGGGTGAAGCACTTAGTGAACTTCTCAACCAGTGCCCCATTCCCAAGCACCCCCTTCAACTTCTTGGCTTCAGCCCTAAACTTCCTGACCAGTGCATGGATCTCTTCTGTGTCATTCTGTCCCAACCTTGCATGCTCTCTACAGATCCTGTCAAGTACTGCCACACTCCCCTCATCAGAGATTGCCTCTGGGTAGGAATCTTGGACCTCCTTGACAAAGACCTCCCAACTTGACCCCTCACTAAAACTGTCCAATCCCCTCCACTCACTGTCTGTCTCTGCATCCACATACTCTGTCACCCTCTCCTTTCTCTCCTCATCATCATTAATCCCTGCAGCCTTGAAGAGGCTCTCCATCTTTCTGAGGAAGCACCTGACTTCAGTGGGCTGTGTGTGGGTGAACCTAGGTAGCATCTCTGCTTGTAGACAGAGGCAATTTTTGTCTTGTAACTTCTGGCATATTTGATAGATTTGTACTTTAAATTTTGATTGTTTTGGATGTTGGCTTTCTTGATCTCAAGATTTGTTCAGGGTTCCCAACACTATTGAGTGTGGTGGTCTTGCTGCTCCTGGTAGTGGGCTTGTGTGCTTGCTCCCTAGGACTGACCTTTTGCTTGGACACTGTCCTCTTTAGCTTCTCTGGGGTTGACCCTCTTAGTGCAAATGAAATCTTGAATTAAGCTTGAGGTGAACCTGACTTGCTGGTCCACAAATGAACTTGATGACAGTGTTTCTTGTTGGTAAACTTTTTAAGCCAAAGCCCCTCGCGGTGGGCTCCAGATGTAGTACTTGGTTGCAAGTAGTACTGATAGTTTTGGGGCTTTCTTGAAGTCTTAGAAAGTGACCTCTAATCCACACTGGTGCTTGATGATAAGGTTGATGTATTGGGTGCTTCACAGAATATCAAATATCCTGATGGGCAGAAGAAGGTTCTCAATAAACTCCAGCCTAAGTAGTTCACTCCCTGGGAACCACTGAGCCTTTGTCTACCAATAGACTTCCAATAAGAGGTGTCCAATAAACTCTAGCCTAGGTGATTCACTCCCTGGGAACCACTGAGCCTTTGCCTATCAAATGCCTGTCTATTCTCTACTAAACTTGGGCTATTTATACTGTTTTTCTGGTCGAGCAAGAAGTGTGGTGTTTCAGGGAGTAGAATTGTGGCTCCACTGCATCCAGATGTGCTTATTCAAGAGAAAAAGTCTATCCAGGTAGCGATCTCTTTAGTATGTCGTATTCTATACTTTGTCATTGCACTTTTCCCTTACTTAGGCATAAAGAAACCTATACACTTGACATGCCTATGCTCCAAGGAGGTGAGACCATTGCTGCCTCTCTGTCAGGGGACTCCTCATTTCTTCCTTTTCTCACTCCTTATCTCTTCACTCTCCTTCCATTCATTCTCTTATTTCTTCTGACATTATTTCATTTTACTATTTCTATTCTTTCAACACTATCTGTCAGTACAACTCTCAGCCCTTGAGATGCTCTGGTTCTTTAGCCACCATTCAGACAAGTGTGGGCCCACTCAGCACCGCTTCCAGACCGCTTATATAAGCCAGAGTTTGCCAGAGTTTGCCCCTTATTTGTACAAGTGTTTGTGTAGGCAATTTTCGAGTTTTTAAGGTTTTGTTGTACTGTACAGTTGTTTCCCATGCTTCAGAGGCCCCAGAAGCGTCCAATTCTAATACACTTTGGATCTCCCTCTGCCAGCTGTGTGACTGAGCCACAGCCTCTAGAGGTCGCCCTTACACTCTCTGGTTGAGCAAGGCCTAATTCCATCAGCACCATATCATCCAACCATTGTATTCTCAACATGAACAATTGAACTTCTCTGGTTGAGCAAGGCCTAATTCCATCAGCACCATATCATCCAACCATTGTATTCTCAACATGAACAATTGAACTTTATCGGACCTGTCAGCTTTGCTGCCCTTACTTTGCTATACAACCTTTTGTCAAGTCTCTCTGTGATCTACACAGTGTTCCTTTCAAACTACATCTTAGCAAGCAGTTCTCGATTGCCTATGACATTTACCTATCTATACATGAAGAAACGGAAAGACATGTTCAGGTGCCCCTCAAGCATGACATGCAATGGTGGAGACTTTGTCATGCCTGCCCAGCATGTACCTACAAAGTAGAGGGGGAAAAGAAGATAGTATTTGAGATCCTTGTGAACATGGATGGCAATGACTCAATCAAACGTATCATTTGTCAAGGGCCGGCATTTGAAGATAAAAATGGTGAGGTGACAGCTGGAGCATCAAAGGAGCTGCAGGACAATTATGAAGTCAGTGGTGATTACTACCTGAGCCAGGAAAAGGTAAATCAATGGACTAAAGATATACTTGAAGAGATGCTACCTGTTGGCAACAACTCAGCAGAAGGTGCAGAAGGCAACAAGTCAACTCCATGTGCTGAACAATAGAAGAATATGGTCAATGAGCTTACTGCATGGATGTGGGGAATATTTGATGAGACTGGCATCTTCCTTGCCCTTTGTTGACATGGCTTTGTGTTGTTGATAATTGACATAGTTCAAAGTGGGGAACTGTGAGTTCTTTTCTCCATTGTTCATCACATTTCTCACCTGTGCAGTGCAAAATATCCCTTGGCTATTGTGAAGGAACATTTAGAGGCATTTGGTGTATGCATTGGTGCAGGATACGACATTGGCTGCAAGTTTGGCACAACACTTGCCAACAGCCCACTTGAGCCACTTGCCCGTGAACTTGAATACAAGACACTAGTTGGCAGCTTCCATGGACACACACACAATTGACGGTGCCAGCTTGCTTTCCTTGCTAAGTACATGAAAGGTCTGGGACTTGAGGACTTGGAGGGTTGTGAGCGATTCTTTTTCAAGTCCAATGCCTTAGCCTCATCTGTACAATATGCAAGCATCTTTTATCAAAAGCAACGTATCCAGGAATTTGCAAAGCACATGGATAAACAGGAAACATACTGAAATCTCAGTAAGTCACTTGTTATGCTGATAGGCTTCTACTCGGACTGAGCGCATCAAGGGACATTATAGGCCAACTGATACTTGATGTACTCAGGACTCTAGCGACCAGTTGGGAATATAGAGCAGCTCTAGCTCTGGCAACCTACTACAGGATTTAGACATTTATCCTAACCCCTAGCTACCAGGCCTTCAGCACACTCCATTCACCTATCCCAAGGACAAAGGAGGCTCATAACATATAGCGCTAACACAATGGCAGGAGAGGACTCTAACTAAACCACAATCACTTCCAGAAGGAGCCAGCAGCAGGCGCTGCCATTTGACGAGGCATTTCAATCAGAAGTCAAAAAGGATCAATTATGGCAGCACTGGATATATTTAAATCTGACATCTGGACCTGTCAGGAACTGATACAATGTGTAGCGCTGACATTAGCGCTCATGGCGTCTGTTGAGGATTTTCTGACCATATCCCGGAACAGCCTGGCCAATCAGAGTTATAATAAAAGTGAGCAGACTCATGCAATTCTAAGCCAATATAGAGTCGCTGCTGGTCGCCATGGGTCATAACGCCGTTGGTTGCCGTCATCCATGTGCAAAAGGTCGCCGTTGACAGGTCACCGTTAGAGGAAACCACGAGGAGAGGCGCTAGGAGGTAGCGCCGTAGATGGACTTGTATCTTGGCAAACACAGTAGCGCATAGTATATAAAATAGCTACTTTACATGTATATAACAATGAATCGTAACCCATTGGGCACACAGTTACACTTAGCATTCAAATTGCACTAGCTTCCTTTGACTTCATCACTAAGTCGGGTGCTAGCCTCGTCTATCTCGTCTTTGTTGTTTACGGTGCCACCTATGGGCACAATACGCTGCACAGTACGCTGTACTACTCGTCTTTTCTTCAATATCTTTGCCTAAACTACGACGCTTACCATCTGCCAGGTAGCCCCCGAAGCGCTATAATCTAGCGCATTGTTTCACCACCTCCACTCGAGAACACCAGGACCCTGTCAGGACTCCTCACAACTACGCACGCCATGTGCTGGAGACGGTGTTGTACTGCGTATATGTCCAGCACACCCAACCACAGTTGGTGTCATCAACACTTTGTTGATATGCAGAACTGTTCAATTAATTGGCAATGGTAAGCACATTTCTCATCAACAACTATGATCAAGTGCTGAGGTTAATTGATGGTTTACCCACATTAGAGAAGCAAATGAAAGATCAGAAGGTGGCTGGCTTTGAGATCTTTGATAGATGGTTGGCAGAGGAGAAGGAGTATTTGTTAGGTCTGTCAAGGGAGCCTCTGCAGGAAACACTGCAAATGGAATATTATCAAAAGTTGGTTAATCTTGCAGACAGTCAGTACATCAATGTATACTTTCTTTGTTGCTTTATTTACTGTCTCTTCTTATAGGAAGAAGTTGAATGTGGCAAAATCCTAATGGCTTATCATTACTCTTGAAACCCATGATTCATGCAATTATACCTGGTCTATTGAGACACAGTGGCACCATGCTCTTGAAAATCTAGAGAAAGACCTCAAAATTGTTCAAGACCTCAAGATCAAACTGGGAATCACAACATGATGGACTCCAATGAGCCCTGAGTGGGATATGGCAGTGCAAATAGTAGCTAAGCACCGCTATCAGCAATGTCTTGATGAGCTGAAGGGGTTAGTAGTGGCAAGGATATTTGATCTGACAAAGATGAATCTGTCACAAACTGGTGCATTCTATAGGTTAATCAGTGACAATTGCAGTGTTATAGACAATATTAGGCTACAAGCTACACAAGCAAATTGGCAATGCACTCAAGGCTAGTTCACAGACAATACAAAATGCACTTGACCAATACAATACTGCTGCCCACACCCTTTCTCTCCCACATTCAGAGCTTTTCTGAGATGTCATAGTAGAATATGCATTTCTTGCAGACTTTGACCTGCTATTGGACACCCATGAGGATGTATGTGATCGCTCTTGGGCTGCACCTGCAGTGTGGATTCTGATGGATGAGTATTTCAAAATTCAGCATGCATACAAGGAAATTGACCAGCTAAATGTTGAAATACAATGACTTGTCATGTATGTCCATGATGAAGAGACATACCTTCAGATGAGAGAGAAGGCCATTGAAGCTGAAGACAACATACTTGCTCATCAGATTTTCCTACAATGACAACGTCTCTATAAATTCAATGTTCTTCACATGCAGTGCATTCACAAACTAGCTGCTCATCCCTGCTTCACAGGCTCTATTTTGCCAGGTATTAGAGCAAAGGGTCAAGACCAGAGAGGGGAAGAGGCAATGGAGGTGGATAGTGAGGGTAGCATCAGCAAGAGCAAAGACGGTGTCAATAATGATTGTGAGGACATAGACAATGACACCAATGCTGACACTGAGGGTGATGACGAAGATGACAATAACAATGACAACAACAACAATGACAATGATGCTCAACTTGCTGAGCAAGTGCATAATGTCATTCAAATTGCCACAGACTTTTAGTTCAGACCCTTCCTCTCTCTATCCAGCTTTCAGATTGAAAAATAATGGTATATATTGTGTCAAGTAATATGCTGCTTTTTTTCCAAGAATTTCCAATGAGTTTTAAGTAGGGAAGGTGAGCTCATCATGTCGGATGATGAGCAGAGGATGGAATCAAGTGTCAGTGTTATCTCTGGACAGTCCTAACAAATAGCTGACATCACATCAGTGATACATCAGTGCCCAATGCCAATGGCCGATGACAATGTGGCTGATGGCCTAGCCATCACCGGCAATTAGAGCCAGGTCAACAGGTTCTGGAATGAAGTTGAATGTTGAAGGTGAATTATTGCAGGAAGGGAGGATATGGAAAAATCATGCCTAACTAGGCATGGAAATTGAG
The DNA here is from genome assembly GCA_027475525.1 of Macrolepiota albuminosa. Classification (NCBI taxonomy): domain Eukaryota; kingdom Fungi; phylum Basidiomycota; class Agaricomycetes; order Agaricales; family Agaricaceae; genus Macrolepiota; species Macrolepiota albuminosa. The sequence goes on from JAMWFC010000107.1 coordinate 495,361, forward strand.
TTATATTCCCTGTCTAATTAGACAGGATTCATAGGAACTACAGGTGAATTTTGAGTGTGAATATAATTTTACATTCAAATTAAATCAATAAAAATTATCATACTTTTACAACATGTGTGCACATGTAACTAAAACTCCCAGAACCTTGTGAACTGGAGTTTTATCTTTACAACTAAGCCTTGTTCAATTTCACTTGAACAACTTAAGACTAAAGTAAAACTTACATTTTGCATCATCTGGAGCCCACCATGAGGGGGCTTTTTGTTGCACAAACAAACACTTTGTTGGACTTCCATTTGGAGTCTAAACCTCTAAAAAGAAACATTAGTTTTGCCCTGCCAGGTTCTTGGCCCAGCATGCCTAAAGTTGCCACACCAAGGGCAAAAATCATTATTTTTCCCAGGAGAAGAGAAACTCATGCATTCTCTGAGGGCACAGCTGCTAGTCTCCCAGATCCAGATGCTGTACTTTGTAAACAAAAACTTTGTGACAGAGAAGTACATGCCTACCCCACCAACACCTAAGTCTTCATTACCTGAGTCAACTAGATTGGCCAGCATTATGGAGCAACCCACCCAATACAAAATGCCATTGCCTGAAAGCAGAAATGCACCTAAGCTCAGAAATAGTGAGCCTGCTGAGGTTCACAGGTTTCTGCAAAGAATGCAGTCACTCTTTCATCATGCAGGCATTGTGGAGGATGGAGAGAAAAAGAAGAGACTATTGGAAAATGTGGATGCACAAACTGAGCAAGAGTGGAGAGGGTTTGACAGTTTTGAGAATGAGTACTCTTGGGCTACTTTTGTGAAAGAGGTTAAGGAGTCATATCCTGAGGCCATAAATGATGCAGGAAGTGTGGCAAACCTGGATCGTATATGTAGGGAGCATGCCAGATTAAGCAGAGAAGATGCTCCTGAAATACATTCTTTAATAAAAAAAGTTCAGGGCAGAGGCCAAAAAGTTGGATAGTGTTGTGGGAAATGGAGTGTTAGTAGACAAGTTTATGGGGTGCTTTACACCTACCCTAGCAGAGTTAGTGGAAGAGAGACTCATCCACAAACATGGCCACTACAGGGATCCTGCTCATAATTGCCACAAAGACAACAAGTATGACTTGTCTGAAGTGATAGCAGTAGTGACAGCCTTAGTGGATGGAACAGCTATCAGAAAGGCTAGAGGAGAGACCACCAACAAGGAGGTGGGTGGAGTAGTGGTGAAGAATGAGGAAGCAGAAGAGAGGATGGCTCATCTGCAGGACTCTATGATCACTATTGGAAAACAGGTTGGCAGCATCCAGAGTGCTATGCAGGCCCTGCAAACTAGCCAAATGGACATGAGGAATGCCTTCTTAAATACCAAGTTGGCAGCATCCAGAGTGCTATGCAGGCCCTGCAAACTAGCCAAATGGACATGAGGAATGCCTTCTTAAATACCAAGAGCCACCATGGAGGGCCAACAGAGAGGCCTGCTCAGGCAATAATGCCTACCCCTGGGAGAAGCACATATTGCTTCTACTGTTGGGGAACTGGTCATCATATAGCTGAATGTGAGCAGGTTACATCAGATGTACAAAAGGGATAGGTGATCCTAGTAGATGGGAGGACTAGAATGCCCAACAGAGCTCCTCTACCCAGAGAGCCATCCAGTATATCACCACATGATAGGGTGATGAAGTTACATGACTCTCAAGTAGGGTTATACTTTGGCTGGGCTGAGGAAGCTCAAGACATCCCAACCTACTCTACTTACACCAATGCTGTGAGAGATACTAGGGATGACATGTTGGAGCGCATCCAGCATGGAGAAGCAGACAGGCTGGGAGAACTGGAGAAAGGCTTTCAAAGACTGACAGAAGTTATGTCAGTCTTAGTCAATACCAGACATGCTCCTAGTCTGGGGGAAGGGCAACAAAGAGGGTCCAAGGATTTTTGAGGAGCTCAATGAAGAAGATGGGGGAAGCTCCACCAGGAATACTCACATTGACAGAGAGACAGTGACAAAATTCCTGGAAAGAAAAGCTAACTTTGAGAATTCCACCCAAAGTGGCACCTAAGTTGGACTTACCTTTTGAAAAGGTGCCAGCTTTGAATGAGAGACAGGAGGTACCAGTGCAGGACACTGGTAGGAGTTCCATTCAGGAACTAGGAAGGAGTTGGAGAAGATGGTTGAGAAGCTGTGGGAGGTACCAGTGCCACTAACCACCAGAGAACTTCTGGATGTGGCACCTGGTTTGAGGGAGGTCATGGTACAAAAGTTAGTACCAAAGCCTCCCAGGCCTAAGGAACCCAATATTCCTAGGACAGCTGTTTGAGGGAGGTCATGGTACAAAAGTTAGTACCAAAGCCTCCCAGGCCTAAGGAACCCAATATTCCTAGGACAGCTGCTCAACATCTAACAGCAGTGGAGAAAGAGCCTGATAAGGTAGATGTTAATGATCTACCTCTGGCCACCTACTTCATTGCAGATGGAACACAATCTGGCTTGCCTACTGGTGCAGTAGTGCACCAAGACTGTGTTGCCACTTACTTGGAAAATATCCCTGCAGGTGAAAAGCCAGTAGTGGTATATGTAGCTAGGGAATTGCAAGTTGATCTCTCAACCCAGTAATCAATTAAAAGGGAAGAGCAGAGGCAATTCTAGATAGTGGGTCTCAGATAGTCTGCATGGCTTTAAGAGAGGCTCTCAATCTAGGATTGACCTGGGATCCAGACATGAGGCTGAGGATGGAGAGTGCCAATCAGCAAGTGAATGAATCTGTTGGTTTAGCACACAATGTGCCATTCAATTTTGCTGAGGGATTCACTATCTATCTGTAAGTGCATATTTTTGAAAGTCCTGCTTATACTGTCTTATTGGGTCATCCATTTGACATTTTGACAGAGAGCAACATTCAAAACTTGCAAGATGGCAGTGCCATCATCACTATTTGAGACCCAAATACAGGTCGTTGAACTGCCCTGCCTACTATTGAAGGAGGCAAAATGCTAAAGGCAGGGGCTGCTAGGGAGAATGAAGCAAGATTTTGAGTCTTGAGGAACTGGTTACAGACCGGGGAGAGATTGCAATAAGTCTTGCTGAGACTCAGGAGGGAGAGATAGTGGTAACTGGATACTCTATGGAACATAGTAAATTCAGTCAGGAAGCGTTGAGAGATGTGTACTTACATGCTTTTACAGCAAGCAAGAGGTGTGAAGAGAAGGAACAGCAGACATTGTCAGCATATTTGAATAGGCATTTAGCTCAAATACCTGACAGTCTGGAGGAGCTGCTAGTACAAGAGGAAAACTTAGAGTCAAAAGCAGGTGTGGGGGAGACCACCCAAGTATTTTCTAAGAAGTACAAACCTGTGGCTAGAAAAGTTAAGCCTGTACTAGGTACCTCACCTGAGGAGTTTAGAATTGAGAGGTGCATTACTGGAGACCCACTGGCAGACATGCCTCAGCTGGATCCCAACCCACTGGAGTTCAAACCCACAGAGAGATGCACAGCTGAGTGCAAAGAAGTCATTGACCAAGCCCATGGTGATGGTTTTCTTTAGCCAGAAGAGATGAAAGCAGTGCATCACCTTATGATGCTGCAAAACCAGGCTTTTGCATAGGATGATTCTCAAAGAGGCAGGCTGAAGGAGGAATTCTTCCCTCCAGTAATCATGCCAGTAATTCCTCACACCCCATGGGTGTTGAAGAACATTCCCATTGCTCCAGGTCTTAGAGATAGAATCTGCAAGATGATAAAGCAGATTGAGGCAGGGGTCTATGAACCCTCTAATTCCTCATATTGCTCCCAATGGTTTACAGTATTAAAGAAGGATGGTGAGAGTTTGAGGATAGTCCATAGCTTAGAGCCTTTGAATAAAGTAACCATAGCACACTCTAGGTTGCCATCAGCAACTGAAGAGTTAGCTAGTCACTTCTCAGGCAGAGCTTGTGGAGGAATCTTTGACTTGTATGTAGGATATGATGAGAGGGTACTAGATGTGTGCTCTAGGGATCATACTACATTCCAGACACTATTTGGGGCTCTGAGGTTGATTACTTTACCAATGGAATGGACAAATTCACTGCCTATCTTCCATGATGATATTACATTCATCTTGAAAGATGAAATACCACATGTAACTTGGCCATACATTGATGATTGCCTATCTTCCATGATGATATTACATTCATCTTGAAAGATGAAATACCACATGTAACTTGGCCATACATTGATGATGTACCAGTCAGAGGACCACCTCACAGATATGAGTTGTCAGATGGTAGCTGTGAAGTCATACCAGAGAATCCAGGCATCAGGAGATTTGTATGGGAACACCTACTCAATGTGAATAGAGTGTTACAAAGAATCAAGTATGCAGGGGGAACTTTCTCTGGGAAGAAGTCAGTAGTATGTGCAGATGAGATTGTGGTTGTTGGCCATAGATGCTTTTATGAGGGGCAGAAGCCAGAAACCAAAAGATTTGCCATAGTAATGGGGTGGGGTGACTGCAGGGATAAACATGAAGTAAGGTCATTCTTAGGAACCTGTGGTACCTTTAGATCCTTTATCAAAGACTATGCCAAGGTAGCAGCACCTATCAATAAGCTTACTCAGAATGATGTACCTTTCACTTGGGGAGAAGAACAGCATTCTGCAATGGCACAAATGAAAAAGTTGCTAGCAGAAAGTGCTCATTTAAAACCCATTGACTATGAGTCAGGAGGTGCAGTAGTTTTGTCAGTGGATACATCCTGGATGGCAGTGGGTTTTGGAATCTTCCAAGAAGACCCAGACAATCCTAAAATGTGCTCTTTGACTTCGTCGCCTGGTGGACAAGATATAGAATGTATTTGTACTGGCTTTGCTTTATATACAAATAAGTTTTACAGTATTTGCTACAACGTGGGTGGGTGAGGACACCGACTTGGAAAAGGCGAGCTCCGACCTGCCGCAAGGTTCTGCGCAAGAAAGAACAGAACCGAGATTAGCCGCGATTTGGGCAGGTGGGAAGGAAAAAGGGTAGTAAGGGAGGATACTATACCGCTTGCCTGTTTCCGATTCCCTTTTGTTCATGGAGGCCACTACGCTTGTTGAAAACTGATTGCCTTTCTGTGCTCATCACTCTTCTCTTACCTCCTTTGGGTGGGTGGGTGGGGAAAGATATTTTTCTTTTCTGCGGGAAGACGCGATGCTAAGAGACGACGAGACCACTGAGGGTGGGAGTCGCAGGGAAAAAGGGATTCCCGTGACGACACAGCCACCCTCATTCAAAGACCACGCCCTTTCCGACGCTCGAACCTCACATCTGACAGGGCAACCATCTTTGACTTCGTCGCCTGGTGGACAAGATATAGAATGTATTTGTACTGGCTTTGCTTTATATACAAATAAGTTTTACAGTATTTGCTACAACGTGGGTGGGTGAGGACACCGACTTGGAAAAGGCGAGCTCCAACCTGCCGCGAGGTTCTGCGCAAGAAAGAACAGAACCGAGATTAGCCACGATTCCCCACGATTGTTAGGAGCAAGCGACGCATAGCCGTAATAAAGTGCACCGGGGAGTCTCCGCCGCATTGCTTTGGCCGCGAGCAATGCGATACCCCCTCTGACTAGGAGGGGCTCCCTGAAACTGGTGTAAAAACTTGTGCTCACCTGGGCTTACTATTTTCTGAAGGCCAGCGTCAATTTTAAGAACGATTCGTGCAGCGTGGGTACAGCTTGCAAATATGGTGCTAGTATTTGCTCGTGCTTTGACAAGTACCCGTAGAACGCATCGCTGGACCAACGCCCGATGGCTTTCATAGCCTCGAAAGGTACCCCCCTCATGAGGTACTCTAAGGTTGCGCCAATTCTGATGCCGTGACCCTGCAACGGTTCTAGGTTCGCAGCTTTTGCGGCTTTGGTAAGCACTTCCAAAAACTTTTTCTTAGTCAACGCTGCGTATTTTCCTTTTTTATTGCAATACGCAAATAGAGGGCCGCCCGACGGCGGTGAGTTCACTCTTAAGTGAGTTTTGAGAGCGTTTCTGGGGTCCGAGACTCCGCTCTGTGATGCCCACGACACGGTCTCTCCGTGGACTGCTGTTTTCATCCTGGGCAGATGGAAGGCCGTTGTTTCAAGACCTGTCCTGTCAGTTGATTTGTGCACGTTACTCGGTTTTACGTGCACGGAGGGGTCGAAAGAGGTTAAGGTTGGGACTGTGAATTCCCCCAGTCGGGCGGCACTGTAGAAACACGTAGTGGCACACGCAAACACGGCTACGTTGAGCGGGTTTGGTACGGTGTCGCTAATGCCCAGCTGTCTATGCATTGCCTCAAGAAAGGCTGGCGTGCAAGGACTTCTTTTCTTTCTCTTTGCGGTTTTGGGCGTAAGTCTCTCTGCAGCCTTAATCAATGCTCTGATTTGGGGCTCGTCTATGTTCCAGGCCACAGCATGCAGCAAGTGCCACGCTTTCACTCCGGCCAAAAAATTTTCGATGGCCGATTTCGAGTATGCCCCTGCCAGGGCTGCCACGAACGCCTCCAGCACCTCTGCTGTAACGGGAGCTCTCGCTTGTTCTGGGATGCCACGATAATCACAAAACACGTGGAATAACAGCAAACCTGTTCCGTATGTCTCTTTAGTTGATAGAGCCCAGGCCTGGTTCATCACCTCAAAGACTCTTTTTTCGTCATCTTCGGAGATTCCTGGTTCTGCCTCTAGTCTAGAGCTAATGTGAGTTCCGTTAGGTGCTGTCCAGAGCCTCAGCCTCTCTTTTGCCGTGATATGCGGCCTTAAGGCAGACCATTTGGGCTCTAACCCTGAGGCATAAGGTTGTGGTCGACGGTGGCTCACTCTACTTTCTGCCATGATTGGCACATTGAAACGCTCATGTGTCTGTCCAGTGCTGTGCGTACGAGATCCACTCGTCGATTTGCTGCTCTGAGATTTCTTTGCGTGCGCTGCCTTTTGATAGACGTGCCGATCCACTGTCTTTCTTGGAGCCCGTGTGTCAGTGCTCAACTTTTGCTCCGAAGGCAGGCTCGCCTTCGATGTCAACCACGAAGTTTGCGATTGTGCTGGGAATTGGGACTGCCGGAAGGAGTTGGCTCCATTCGTAGTATATTCCTCTTGATGGTGCGTCTGCTGGGTTATGCTCGCTCTGAACATACCGGGTGCATATGCTGATTCCGTTCTGTCTACAGATGGTGTGCACATGCTTGAAAACTTCGTTGATTGCTGCATTGTGGCTCCGCCCAACCCACCACCCCTCCACAACCCCGCGGTTGTCGCAGTGGACCTTGAAACATCTCCCCACATCTCCTCTGCGAATAAGGGAGGATACCACAAAGAGGAAGCCGACTGCCTCTGCCCACCCAATATCTTGTCCCTTGTTTTTCCATCCTTCAACCAGCTTCCATGCGCGCCACTGGTTACCGATTGTGATCCCGATGCCTGTGGATGAGCTGGCGTCAGAGAAGGCTTGCGCGTTGAGGTAGGGTTGCGGTTCTGATATTCTCTTCTCCACTGCTTCAGATAGTAATCGCTTCCACCAGAGCAGATCTCTGGCAGACCGTTTTGGTGGGGTACGCAGCATGAACAGACGATCACCGAACACGCCCATGAAGGCTTCCAGACTGGTGAGGTAAGCTCTTCCTTCAGGTACAACACAGCACGCGTGAAGGAGCTTTCCGTACAGTTTCTGAGCTTCTTCAAGTGTGTGAGTCCGGGATTTCTCCCAATCAGCGATAGCTTGTCTGTATTTGTCTCTTTTTTCCTGGGGAATATAGACCTTTCGGGCTTCAATGTCCCAGATGAACCCAATGTAAGGCACTGATTCACCGAATGGCACGTCCTTCGCTGTTTTCCAGGGGATTCCAAGCAGGTCTGAGATTCAATCGATGTCTTGCATGGCGTAAGAGAATTTTCGGTCCGCTTCCGAGCGAGGCAGCAGATGAGACAAATCAGAAATTGGACACAGCATGTCTTCATCATATTCATCATGCTCGTCACTGTCATTCTTGGCACCCTGGTACAAAATTCTCCCTCTTTTATGTACTCTACCCCCACTTGCCAAAATCTCATCTGCCCATCTCTTCCTGTCTGCGTTGTGGGAATGGACAAATTCCTTGCGGATTCGGAAGAAGATATGATCGTCGACCCATTTTGACAGAGGTCCGATGCCATTCGCTCTGATAATCTGAACGCCTGCATCACTGATCCGACCATAACAGCCGCATCCCGAGGCCAAGCCGAAGCAATCCATGGTGTCGATGGTGTAATTGTCATGCCCGCGGAGTTTAACGACGATTCCCACCCATTGAGAGGGCTTGATGGGGATGGTTCTGTAGGCCTCTTTGATGTCTCGGATGGCTGCCTGTGACCCGGGGGGTAGTCTAGATATGAGAGTGTAGATTGACTTAAAGGTACCCCAGGTACAGGGGAACTGAGACGAGTCAATATGGGGGGTAGTCTAGATATGAGAGTGTAGATTGACTTAAAGGTACCCCAGGTACAGGGGAACTGAGACGAGTCAATATAGCTGTTGATGGATTGCAGGGTGCCGTGAGAGGGCTGGGGGTGTGGAAACGACAAGTTTTGAATGAGTCTGAATTTGCTGGGTTTGTTGGGCTTCGGGATAATACTGAGGGGAGAGGTCTGGAATGGGCCGAGAATGTCTTCGACTTGTTCCTTTGTGAAAGGTCCGAGATATCGACCCTTCGCGAATTCTGTGCTAACGATTTTGTCGAATTCGGTGGCCAGCACTTCCACTGACTCTTTGTTGTTTGGGATGAATGTGCGCGTAATTTGGGGAATCCCGGCATCCAACCCATGCTGTAGATCTTGTGCCAGGTTTGGAAAGAGATCTGATAACCCCGCTTGCCGCAATTGATCCTCCCAGGCATGGTACTTGTAAGGCGACCGGAACTCAAAGAGATTGCGCGAGACCGCAAGCTTGAGCTCCATGATCTCTTTTCCTGCATCCTGAGCACTTGTGCTTGTGGTTGTGGGACATAATGCGGCACCCCCGAGGCTTCTGCCAGTCTGTACACAGCTCCTTGCCCTCGGGGTTGAGAAGCCTGTTGTTTTTGCTTCTTTTGACGTAAGCGGTCTGCCCGTTCCAAAGATCTCGGGCTGAGCAGTTCCAGATGTCGTGGGTGTGTCGACCGAGACACACCGCGCAGGCTGCGTTGGTTGGCTTGACTCCATCGGAGGAAGAGCCTGCGCAGGCGTGAAAAAACTCGCTGCCTTTCTTATCTTTTTTGGCTTTCGAGGAGGGAGAATCTTTGCTCTGGTCTGTAGAATCAGACCTCTTTCTCTTTCCTCGTGCTGAGTTTGCCGCAGACGCGACATCACTCTTCAGCGAGTTCAGCTCTGGTTTAGCATTACGCGAGAATAAATATTGCACGCCGGTGATGAATAGACACCGGTTAAGAGACGAGTTATGGCATGTATTATGGCGCCGGCAGAATGCATGAATGTTTGCATCGTACCGTTATGCAGTAGCGGCACACAACGAGCGTGAGCAGCAAAATTAGAGCGTCAGGCGGCAAACAGACATTGTCAAACGGTTGTGATTTGACACACAACGGGCAGAAAATTACCCTTGCGCAGAGACAAGACCGACGCCACCCCAAAATTTTGCGCAGAGGTAAATGATAATGCAAGGTGACAGTGTAGTCAACATGGAGGTTGTGAATAATTAAAAGAAATGCAATACGTGAGTTCACTGCGCATACCGGAGCAAAAACAAACTGGGGCCATGAACGCGCTCCTCTTTGCATCGTACACCTGATCCTTTAGGGTTCTAAGTGCTCGATCATCAATGAGCCCTAAGTCGAATATCCCGTCTCGAGGTGGGTTCTTGATCTGGCGGTGCCACTCTCTGCACACTCGTGCCTAATAGAGTATGAGCACCTTTATGCCGTCTGCTCCCTCGTTTCGCAGCTTATGATTAGTTAGCCGGAAGAAGAAGGTGTGCATGGCATCCACCATGTTGTTGGGCCACTTCTCTTGAACGATGTGTTCCAGAAAATTCGTGGAGGCAATACATACTTGTTCCCAAGATAGGTCCTTGTCTTGGGTAGCCCTACCTCTGGCTTTAAAATTCACTACTGGTTTCAACGCTAAAATGTCATCTTCTTTCGCCAACGTGAAGACGTCGTTAGAGGCCACCAATTCGTTCTTGGCCGCTTCAGCCCTGCCTTCTGGGGTAAAGTAACTTAACTCAATGTACTCTCGCTCCCTCAGCTTTTTAATAGCGAAGCGCGCAGGCGGATATTCGATTACCTCGGGAACCGGTTTCCCGACTACTAGTCTCGGCCCTTCGTCCTCGCTTGCGGGCGATTGAGCTCTCGAACGTGCGGAACGTAGGGTATGTTCCTCATCTTGACCCCTAAGAGGTTCATCTCTCGTGATCCCTTGATCTCTCAACTCTGCTTCTCTGTCTTCTCGTTCCGCATCCCACACCGCTTTTCTACATTCTAAAGCCTCTTTCCAAGAGTCCAGTAGGATACCAGCCGCTTGTTTGTCAGTCATTCCCTCCCTGTCGTGCTTTACGGCTTGTCTAGTGAAACTGAACTTGTCTTTCAAAAAGTCTGGGGGAACCTCAGAGTATGGGTTAACCGTAAGAGTGATCATTGTAAAACCAGAAGTGTCTACAGGCGTGTTCAGCTAAACTTAACTCTGTTTTACGAGAAAGATATTTTTCTTTTCTGCGGGAAGACGCGATGCTAAGAGACGACGAGACCACTGAGGGTGGGAGTCGCAGGGAAAAAGGGATTCCCGTGACAACACAGCCACCCTCATTCAAAGACCACGCCCTTTCCGACGCTCGAATCTCACATCTGACAGGGCAACCAACTTGTGCCAAGTTAGGATCTATTACCTGGAATGAGAGAGAAGCTAAATTTTCTCAACCAAAAAGAGAGCTGTATGGTCTCATGAGATCTCTGCTAGCCAACAAGCATTGGTTAATTGGTCATAGAAAACTAGTGATAGAAACAGATGCCAAGTATCTTAAAGGGATGCTAGGAAATCCAGGAGTAGGACCCAATGCCACTATCATGAGATAGATTAAGAATCTCCTATTCTACCACTTTACCTTGAGGCATGTGCCAGGCAAAACATTCAGTGTGGATGGCTTGTCATGGCGGCCTAAACAGCCAGGAGATGAGGAGTACCCACCAGTGGATCCTAAGTTAATGGATGAACCCAAGTCTATGAACTATGAGTATCCAGACCAGATCAATAATGTACCTGGTTGGGAGGACTGGAAACATTTGGAACTTGAAGAGTTTGCAGACCAAATTGATACTAGAGGGGGTTATCCAAACATGGTAGCTACTGAAGTGTCAGATTTTGAGCAAGAACTTAGTAAAGCCAGATCTCAGGAGCAGGAGCTTAGAGATGGAATCTTGAGTCAAACACCAGGGACAAGCATGAATCCAGTAGCAGTATTAGCTATGACCATGCCTCTGTTGCCAGTGGAAGACCAAGGAGTTAGAGTAGAGGACACACAAACTTACCTAGAACACCGGAGAGGTGGTGAGGGTGAAGACTGGGATAATCTGCTACCCACTGTTGAGAGTTGGTTGCAAGACCCAGGTACACAACCCAAGAATCTACAAGGCTGGGATCTAGAGAAGTTTAAGAAGTTTGCTAGGCAATTCTTCTTTAACAAGAAGGGGAGATTGTATAAGTGCTGTCATGAGGAGAAACATAAACTAGTAGTCCAAGTTGATAGATGAATGTTCATGCTTAAATCAGCCCATGATGCCTTAGGATATAGGAGAGCCTATGCCACTAGGATGTTCATACAGGAGTGCTTCTGGTGGCCTTGCATTGAAGGAGATGTACAGTGGTATGTTGGGACTTGTCACAACTGTCAAATCAGACAAAAGACAGTAGTCAACAGGGAACCAACTGTAACTTATACTCCCTCCATCTTTCAAACAATTCAAATTGATACCATGCACATGACACCAGCCTCCAATGGCTGTAAATACATAGTACATGGCAGATGTGCCTTGTTTTCTTAGATGGAAGGTAGACCCCTGAGGAAGGAGAACCATAAGACCATTGGTCAATGGTTATTTGAGGATGTGATTTGCTGCTGGGGCTGCATTGCAGAAATTATCACAGATAATGCCAGACAGTTCAAGCAGGTCACTGCCTGGTTGGAAAAAAAGTATGGGATTAGAGGTATTACTATCTCTCCCTACAACTCTCCAGCCAATGGTAGGATTATTGAAAGGCCTCATTAGGATGTCAGGCAAGCTTTGTTCAAAGCTTATGAGGATTGGGATTGCACCAAGTGGTTCTGGTTCTTCTACCATGTAATGTGGAGTAACTGCATAACCATTAGGCAGAGATTTGGATGCTCACCATACTTCATGGTCACTGGTGCTCATTCTACTCTACCCTTGGATCTAGCAGAGGCCACCTGGCTGGTAGAATTACCAGAAGGACCCCTGACTATTGAGGAGTTGATTGGATATCATGCTAGAGCTCTAGCCAAACACCATCAACATGTAGAGAAAATGAGAGAGCAAGTTGGGAAGGCTAAGCTCCAATGGGCATTGAAGTTTGCAGAAGAGCATAAAAGCTCAATCAAAGACTTCAATTTTAAACCATTGGACTTGGTACTAGTTAAAAACATGACTACTGAAAGTTCATTCAGTGCTAAGATGTTGCCACAATTTCATGGGCCTATAATTGTAATTGCCAAGACTCAAGGTGGTAATTACATTGTAGCAGAACTAGATGGGTCAGTTTGGCAAGCACAGGTAGCTGCTTTTTGAGTTGTACCTTACAAGGCTCACAAAAAGCTAACCTTGCCTCAGGGCATAGAAAAGTGGGTGGATGTTACACCTGCTAAGCTAAAAGAGCTAAGGAAAGAGCTACAAAAACCTACAGAATTAATCACCAAGGACATCTTCTTTGGCACAGTAAGGCTCCATGAACCCACTGACCAGGAGCTGGGTCTGCCTCCAACTGGTTAAAATCCAGAGAGATGAACTATATTTCTAAAAGGAAATAACAATAGCTCAGGCCTAGTCTGTATTGAATGGTATAAGGAGAAAGGGTGTGGACAGTAGGAAGGATTATTCAAGAAGGAAACTAGTCTAATCAGGCCAGCTACCACTCGAATGCAGAAAAAGTCCTTGATTTTCAAGTCAATAAACTAACTAAGTTTACAATAAGACATGGGCACAAAAGTGCCAATGTTTGAGTTGGACCTAAGAGTTATGGCTTGATAAGGATTAATGTATGAGCATAAGGTGCCAGTGTTCTAGTATGAACCTAGTCCATGATCTAAGAAAGAGTCAAGCATTGACATGATACATCAACGCACGAGTTTTCGGCAATGAGCCTATGAAGCAAAAGAAGTCAGGGAAGGAAGCAGGAAGGGAAAAAAAACAAGGACATACCTCCTCAAGTTCTTTCCCATGCTGTTTGTGATGTTGTTCACCAAGAACAATGATGGCATCAGCAAACAAAAAAAATGCCTTGACATCACTGGACTCTTTGCTGGCACTGCAGTCCAGCAATGGCAAAACACCAGAAAATGCCTCACAGAGGACTTTCTCATCAGAGAGCCAAGGATAGTGAGTTTTGTCCAATAAACACTAAAAAAGGGGAAATAAGAGTAGGAAAGAGAAAGAGAGGGAAACACACCCAGCCAATGCTGCCCAAAAACTGAGTCCTGTCAGCAGGAGTGCCTGGAAACACTTTAACCATAGAGCAGAGGCCTGTGGCAGCCTCAGCAAACAAGGGAAGCTTCCAAACAGAAGTGATAACCTTATTTGTGTCCTGTTTTACAGCATGCTGAAGTATGCTGTAGAAATCTGGAGGGCCTGACATAGTACACATGGGAGTAGCAATGGGCTTGGGAAGCAAAGTCATAATAACAACTTGAGGATGGACTTTAGGAGCAACCATCTTGCAAGGAGCAGTAAGAGGAGCCATGAGTCCTGCAAATGGCCTAATAGGTTGTTTTGTACTGTAGCAGCTATGATCAAGGGAAAGAAAATGAGAGGGAAGTGCACAGAAGGTAAAGAGAAAATTTTTTGCATGTGGAAAGTTTTCCTGCCGAAGCCAAGAAAAAGTTGAGAACACACTCAGGTTGGTGTGCCTACTGGGGGCAGTCAGTAGACAGAGGCTGAGGAACAACAAATATATAAAATGTTTTAATCTATTAAACAGTTGTAAGTCCATACAAGATAGCTGAAAACTGTAAGCTCTCATAATGGTCAAAAACCATAGACCAGGACACACACACACCTCAGGACACCCACTACTACACCACCAGACCACCCAGCGAGCATCCAAGATGACAAAAGCAATGACAAAACAGCAACACAGCAGGATTTGATGGCAACACAATCACAACCTAATCACCAAGATCAAGCCTATCAGACGATTGTAAACCAATCATGATCAAAATTTGACACCCACCTTGTCATTCCCTCTATCTCCCACATATCACCACTACTCTGGTAACAACACCACTGATCCCACCGCAGTACCACAATGAAAGCTCCAGAAGAGGAACAGAGAGGAGAGGAAGGAAACAGAAGCAGGAAGAAAAAGGGAGGAAGGATTAGCTGCACAACACGACAGACAAACCATTAGCCTTGATGACAGCCCCAGTAATGCAGCAACCAGGGCCCAGAACTGGCACATTCATTGTCACGAACCACACCTACGCCACCCCGACCCCCCAGTAATTCCTGCCTGAAACCCCTCCTTTGAAACCCAACCCCCCAGCGCGTCCCTGGGACACATTGGGCCAAGACCAACTAGATCCAATGCCACCCTGACCAAGGCCAGCCTGGCCCAACCCGATGCCCAGCCCCTGGATAAGGCCTGAAGCCCTGCCAACACGCCACGTGCCCTGGACACCGTCCCAAGCCTCAATCGATCAAGCTGGGGGCCGCCCCCCCCCCACTTGACGCCGCCCTCCCAGCGCCACTCCCGAACCTGGGCAATACACCGCAACCCATCTACACCCCTGGGACCACATGTCTGCAGAGGACTGACACCTGGACAATACACCGCACGGGATGCACCACATGGAGGGGGGGCACGGACCTTGCCCAGGGGACCCAGAGCTCACCTGGCACCTGGTACTTAACCCGCAGCTCATAGTATGTTACGGTAGTCTTGATATTGCTATAACTCCCGTCTCTACACTTGTCATCTATCTACTTATTGAATCTACTCGTTTTCTTCCAACTCAGTCTTCTGGTCTTAAGTCTTACTTCCTTCTTCTCTGTCCCCCAGTCTCGGGTCGCCCTCGACCTTTCCCCCTCAGTATCTCCTTCACCTCCTGGCTCCGCCTCCACTTTGCCGTGTCTTGGACTCAGCCTGGGACTCCATCTATACAAGCCTCACTTTCGACTCCCCACGTACACTCCGGAGCGCCCCCAGAGCCCTGCCAGCTATCTCCAGAAGCACACCCCCAGCTCCCAGAGTTACCTGCAGATGTTGAGTCTGCCTAGTAAGGCCGCTCACAGTTGGGAGCCCCCGTCGTCAGCGGAACCTGACATTCATGACCTGGACACGTAACCACAAAACTACGAGAAAACATGATATAGGATGGTCCATGCAACAGGAGAAGAAGTATAAAAGGAGGACAAAAATGGGGGAGTTGAGCAAGCAATCACCTTGCCACTGTCAGGGAACTCCTCATTTCTTCCTTCTTTCACTCCTTATTTCTTCTGACATTATTTCATTTTACTATTTCTATTCTTTCAACACTATCTGTTAGTACTATTCTCAGCCCTTGAGGTGCTCTGGTTCTTTAGCTACCATTCAGACAAGTGTGGGCCCCTCAGCACCACTTCCAGACTGCTTATATAAGCCAGAGTTTGCCAGAGTTTGCCTCTTATTTGTGCAATTGTTTGTGTAGGCAATTTTCAAGTTTTTAAGGTTTTGTTGTACTGTACAGTTGTTTTCCATGCTTCAGAGGCCCCAGAAGTGTCCAACCTGGCATAGGGAATCCCTAGACTCATTCTCATTGGATCTCCCTCTGCCAGGTGAGTAGTTATTATGATATTGTCAGTACATATTCTAATACACTTTGAATCTCCCTCTGCCAGCTGTGTGACTGAGCCACAGCCTCTAGAGGTTGCCCTTACAGCAGAACAAGTCTCTACATTTTGGTCTGGGAGCCCCCTTCAGCCTACTTGAGCCTCTCTTGCCCCTTTAGGTCACTTCCCCACTGGATTACTCCCTGCCCCTCTGTTGCTTCTATGACCCAACCAGCCCTCTCAGACACTCCCCTGGATGCTTCTGCTCCTCAGGATGATGCCTGGGGTTGCTTGCTTGCTCTGGAGACTCAGGTGCAGACTACTCAAGCTTCCCTCACCCTCCACACCACCAAACTTGCTGGATTATATCAGGCCACAGACACCATCTCCCATTCCCTTCAGGCCCTCTTAGAGCACCTCCCTCTCACTCCTACCCCTCTCCAGGCACCTCCAGTTAGGGCTGACACACCCCCAGTCCCTTGCTTTGGGGCCTCCTCCCCAGTTCATGTCAATATTCCTTGCCCAGCACTCCCAGATGCATTCAATGGTGATTGAGCAATAGGCAAGCATTTCCTGCAGTCATGCATCACCTATATTCAGCTCAGTGGTGAGGCTTTCCCCTCTGATGCTCTCAAGATCACTTGGGTTCTTTCTTACATGAAGTCTGGATGAGCTTTGACATATGTGCTATGAGTCTTTTGATGCCCTGGAGGAGTGGAGAGTTTTGGAAGTTGGGATCAGTTTGAGAAGGAGTTTCAGACAAAGTTCTTCCTCTTGGACCCTGCTAAGGTGGCAGCCCTCACTCTCCGAGATCCTCATCAATATGGGCAGGGGAAGTGGACCTTAGATGAGTACATCAACTCCTTCAGAGCTCTTGCTGAATAGGCCTGCTATCGAGATGGTCTTCAGCTCTGTCTCACCTTCTGAGATGGCCTCCTTCCCTCTCTCATGGACCGGATCAACAGCATGGCTGAGATGGTCTTCAGCTCTGTCTCACCTTCTGAGATGGCCTCCTTCCCTCTCTCATGGACCGGATCAACAGCATGGCTGAGGGACAACCTGATGACACAAGTATTGAGACCTGGTATCAGGTAGCACATAATCAGTAGCAGCTCATGGAGTTACAACATGAGCTCCACTGTGGAACTGCCCCTTGCTCCACCTCACAGGCATCTTTTTCTGCTTGTCATCCTATCCAGCCTTCCCTTCCATTTTGTGCTCCACCCCCAGCTCAGGTACCTGTGGCACGTCCCCTTCCTCTCAGAGTACCTATAGATGTTGATGCCTCTCGTCAACATTCCTCCCTTCCTCTCCTCTGCCGTCACTGTGGGAAGCCTGGTCACTTCACTCGATATTGTCCTCAGGGGTTGGAGGTGTGCTATCTCTTAGCCTTAGAGCAGGAAGAGCTTCTTCTCCAGCTCCTTGCTGCCTGAGACATTCAAGGAAACCCCTCCCCAAATGTACAGACTGAAACAGAACCTTTGGAGGAGTCCTTGTGTCCTGTGGAAGCTGTAGCAGAACCATTGGATGAGTCCTTTGGTTCTACAGAGGAGGGTTTTCAATAGAGCAATGGATGAGTTGTACGCCTCCACTGCCTGGTGCTAATCAGTTCACATGTCTATCAGTAGAATCTTCTAATATACCGCTTCCCATTCATGATTCTCTGACTGAGACTGTAAGCACCCCCTCCGACATACAAAATACCCCCTTGGTCCAAGCCTCAGCTAAGACTTCCTCTCCTCCTCCTCCTGTCCAACAACCATGTGTCCCAGCTTGGGAACAATGCCTTTCTTGTCATTATGTTGTTGCCTCCACTCCTTCTCCCAATTCTCTGCATCTGAATGTGGAGATTGAGACAACTGACACTTAGCAGACTTGAAGTGTCATAGCTCTCTTGGACAGTGGTGCTACTGGACTCTTCCTGGACACTAATTATGTGGAACAACACCAGCTTACTACCCGACCCCTCTCTCATCCTATTCCAGTCTATAACATTGATGGCACACTCAATGAAGCTGGATCCATCTGCTTAGTGGTAGATTTAGTCCTTCGCTATCAGACTCATTCTGAGTGTGCTGTCTTTGCAGTCACCAGCCTACTGAAATTGACTGGGCCAAGAGTAAGGTGAGCATAAGCCACTGCCCTTGATGGTGTTCCACCTGTGCCAAGGAAGTTAGAGAGGAGCATAGAGAGTCAGTCTGTGAGCATGCTGCTATCTGGGCTTGCTGAGTTGGACACCTCTCCTTGCAGACCTTGACCTACTGAATCCTCCCCCCTTGGCATTCCCTTATAGAGAGGCCCTCTATTAGGACATTTGAGATGTAGTGAGTGAAGCCCAGATAGAAGATGGACATGAGGGTAAATTTGGGTGCACTCCTGATCCAGAGTCTCCAGACAAGGCTATTGAGATAGGTGATAGGATTTATGCAACTACCTTATGACCTCCACCAATGGTAGCAGAGATTAGAGCTAGCCAAACTACTTTCCAGTGGCTAGCTCAGGCATTTGCTGCCAACTCTGCTCCTAAGTCATTCCAAGATGCAGTTCCTCATCACTTGCAAGACTTTGAGGATGTTTTCTCTAAGGCATCATTTGACTCCCTGCCAGAGCGTAAGCAGTGGGACCATGCAATTGAGCTTACGCCCAATGCTGAGCCCTCTAGCTGCAAGGTCTATCCTTTCTCTCCCAGAGAACAAGATGAGCTTGATGCCTTTTTGCAGGAGAATTTAGACTCTGGTCACATCCATCCCTCAAAGTCTTTGATGGCCTCTCCAGTCTTTTTTATTAAGAAGAAGGATAGATCTCTATGTCTGGTTCAGGACTACCAGGTCTTGAATGTGATGACTGTGAAGAATCCCTACCCCTTACCACTCATTTCAGAGCTTGTCAACAACCTCCAAGGTGCGTGCTACTTCACCAAGTTGGATGTCTGCTGGGACTACAACAATGTGTGCATCAAAGAAGGTGACAAGTGGAAGGCAGCATTCCAAACAAATTGTGGACTCTTTGAACCTCTGGTAATGTTCTTTGGCCTCACTAATAGCCCTGCCACCTTCTAGACCATGATGAACAACATTTTCTGAGACCTCATAGTAGAAGGTGTTGTGTGTGTATACCTTGACAATATCCTCATCTATACCAAGGCTCTAGAGGAGCATTGTCAGATTACACGCATTGTACTGGAATGTCTTTGCCAACACCAGCTCTATTTTAAGCCAGAGAAGTGCGAGTTTGAGCAGACTAAGGTTGAATATCTTGGACTAATCATCTCTCATGGAATGGCTAAGATGGTCCCAGTCAAGGTGGCTGGTGTGGCAGAGTGGCCAGAGCCTAAGAACAAGGAGGTTCAGGCCTTTCTGGATTTCACCAACTTCTACCAGAGATTTATTCAGGACTTCTCACATCATGCCCAGCCCCTCTTCGATCTCACCACTAAGGACACTCCTTGGCACTGGGATGCAGCACAGCAGACAGCCTTTGATGCACTCAAACAGAGAGTCACTTCAAAGCCTGTCCTCCTATTCCCAGATGACGACTCTCCCTTCCGTGTCAAAGCCGATAGCTCAGATTTCACTACTGGAGCCATTCTCTCTCAACAGTCCAAGGGAGGATGGTAAGTGGTATCCTGGCCTTCTACTCCAAGAGTCTCAATGCTTTGGAGCAAAATTATGAGATCTATAATACGAAGATGCTGGCTATCATTTGGTCATTTGAGGAGTGGCAACATTTTCTTGAGGGTGCTAGGCATAAATTTGAGGTGTGGACTGATCACAAGAACTTAGAGTACTTTTGGACGGCCAAGAAACTTAACTGCCAACAGGCTCAATGGTCCTTGTATCTGGCCAACTTCAACTTTTCTCTGCATCACAAACCTGGATGAGCATGAGCAAGCCAGATGTGCTTTCTAGACGAGCAGACCATGGTTCAGGAGCTAGTGACAATGACAATATTGTACTCCTGAAGCCAGAACCATTTGTCATCCATGCTTTAGAAGGTGTGGTTGGCCAGGGAGAAGAAGTGAGCATCCTTTGAGACATCCGACAAGGTAACTGGAAGGGCACTCAAGAAGATCTGGTAGCCAAGGCTGCCATGGCCTTGCATGCTCAAGAGAAAACTGGAGTGAAGTCCATCTGCACTGATGAGTGGTCTTTAGAGAATGGTCTTCTCATTTTCCAGGGATGCATTTATGTTCCCAAACTGCAAGACCTCCATAGGCAGATTGTAGACCAGCATCATGACTCTTGAGTTGCAGGACATCCTGGCAGATGGAAGAGATTAGAGCTGGTCTCACGGAATTACTAGTGGCCTCAAATGTTGTGGTATATTGGCTCTTACACCTCTACCTGTGATGTTTGCCTTTGGACTAAGCCTCATTGTCAGCCTCCTATTGGACAGCTTCATCTATTGCCTATTCCAGCTGAGCGTTGGAGTGTGGCCTCAGTAGACTTCATTGTTGAGTTACCAGACTCTCATGGATATGATGCAATCATGGTGGTAGTGGATCTCTGTGGCAAGCATGCTCATTTTATTCTAATACACACTACTTGCTCAGCCATGGATGCCACTAATCTGTACTGGAAGCATGTCTGGAAACTCCATGGGTTGTCAGATGCTTATGTCTCTGACCATGGACCTCAGTTTGTGGCAGAGTTTACTAGAGAACTGTATTGCCTTCTCCATGTCAAACTCCACACTTCCACAGCCTACCATCTCCACTCTGATGGCCAGACCAAGCATGTCAACCAGGAGCTAAAACAGTATCTCTGGCTCTTCTGCAATGAAGGACAGGATGACTGAGATGACCTATTACCAGAGGCAGAGTTTCAATACAACAATTGTGTACATGCTGCCACCCAGATGTCTCTCTCCTGGGAGCCACAAGAGAATATCCATGCCCCTGCCTTGGTCTGGAAATTCTATCAACAGCATCTCAATGCTCCCTGGGCAATCAGAGGCCTTTATTCTCTTTCCAAGGTAGACCAGGCCATTCAGAACTACTTCTATCCAGCACGTCAAGATGCCACACTCTAGAGGGGGAGTGATGTCAGGGGACTCCTCATTTCTTCCTTCTTTCACTCCTTATTTCTTCTGCTCTCCTTTCATTCATTCTCTTATTTCTTCTGACATTATTTTATTTCACTATTTCTATTCTTTCAACACTATCTGTTAGTACTATTCTCAGCCCTTGAGGTGCTCTGGTTCTTTAGTTACTATTCAGACAAGTGTGGGCCCTTCAGCACTGCTTCCAGACCACTTACATAAGCCAGAGTTTGCCAGAGTTTGCCCCTTATTCAGACAAGTGTGGGCCCTTCAGCACTGCTTCCAGACCACTTACATAAGCCAGAGTTTGCCAGAGTTTGCCCCTTATTTGTGCAATTGTTTATGTAGGCAATTTTTGAGTTTTTAAGGTTTTGTTGTACTATACAGTTGTTTTCCATGCTTCAGAGGCCTCAGAAGCATCCAACCTGGCATAGAGAATCCCTAGACTTGTTCTCTTTGGATCTCCCTCTGCCAGGTAAGTAGTTACTATGATATTGTCAGTACATACTCTAATACACTTTGGATCTCCCTCTGCCAGCTGTGTGACTGAGCCACAGCCTCTAGAGATCGCCCTTACAGCCATGGCTTGGAGTCCCCAGGGAGTGGACATCTTAGGCTTTAAGCATATTGATTTGCTTTGGGTTATAGTAATAATACTATTTGCATCCCAATTTTGAGTGTGAATATAATTTTACATTCAAATTAAATCAATAAAAATTATAATACTTTTACAACGTGTGCGTGCATGTAACTATAATCCCCAGAACCTTGTGAACTGGAGTTTTATCTTTAAAACTAAGTCTTGTTCAATTTCACTTGGACAACTTAAGAATAAAGTCAAACTTACATTCCGCATCATTATCTATATAGTACAGATGACCTTCTTTGACAGACAATCGCAAGCCACAAGGTAATTCTTTTCAACTCTGGTGACAGAAATAATACGTTCTAGACACATAATTAGGAATGTTATACATGAATGGTTGCATGCCGGCAAGCACAACAGAGGCTGGATTATCAGCCAAACAACTAAGCAAGAGAAATACAAATGGGCCTATTGTTATGGAACTTACCTTAATATCAATAATATGTACTTATGTGGATATTTACAGTTGTCATCCGGTGGATATCGCTTGCTTCTTCAGCACTTTGTCAGGATTAATGCCTATCGTTATGGAACTTACTTTACAGGTGCTAGGACATGTGACATGCTTTTAGTTCCAGCCCATTTTGGTTCAATGCTGTTCCCCTCATATAATGCTGGGAAACATACCATCCTACAGTTGTGCTTCTAACAGAGTATGTCTTGTATTCTGTCAATGAACCTTGTAGTTCTCTTGAACAGTGAAATGGTTGTTGCTTAGCATCTGCGCTGACTTTTGATTGAGACAAACTTAGTTTAACAGATAGCTTATAGCCAACAAGAATTGAAAAGAAGCTCATTCCCGCTGCGAGCTATTGGGTTTTTCAAGGCTCTCACGAGCTGAGGATCGAATCTATTGTCATCCTTGGTACTAGCAAGGCAACTACTTGTTTCTTGATTTCCGCTCACTCGTCAGCACTTAGTATTCAGACTTGACAAATTGTAGTATGACTGCTCCTCTTGCTGAATATCTGGATGGGAACTCAATGTCCAAGTCTCCCAGCCGCAGTGGCTTACCTTCAGACTCTGGCATTGAGGTGGATGACTTGGCATCTCATGGAAGCAGCCATAGCGATGTGACTGCTGACATCACAGAGGAGGTGAAAACATCCATTCCCTTTGCAACCCAGCAATTGGTCAAAACTGTTCTGCAAGATCGCATAGTCGTTGCAGTTTGAGGCCAAGTAAAGAGTTGACATGTTTAGGCTTATATATCTTATAATTCATTGTCGCAGGTTTATGATCTGACAGATTTCATTGAGCGGCATCCAGGTGGGCAAACTATCTTGCATGCGGCTGCTGGAAGAGATGTGACCCCAATATTTGAGACATCTCATAGCTCTCTTTCTGCGAGAACACTCAAGTAAAGATTTTTTATAATAAAATGTCTTCTAGTCCATTTAAGACCCTTTATTCAATAGGAAATTCCATGTCAGCCATCTTTTAGGCAACGAACTTCCCACTTTCAGACTGCCAAATGAATTTGCCAGAACTGTGCAAAAGGTGAGCTTTGTAACGCACTTCCTGTCGCTATAGAATGCTCATCTCACGATTACCATGAAAGAGAGTTAACAATTATTTCAAGAGAACCGGACTAAATCCCAAATATTCGCACTGGATGCTGCTGCGGTATATGACAGCGATAGCTGTAGTAATAGCAACATATTACAACATGTACTAGAACACCGTTTTCACCAAGAGCACAACACTGACACTGGCTTGATGCATCATTTGGGGTTGGAGCTATGCTGGCTTCTGCATGTACTGGGTACATGATGGATCACACGGTGCTTTTACCCACAAGCCATGGGTCTGGGATGTCATGACAAGGAGTTATAATTTTGTCATGGGAAACTCTCATCTAAATTGGTTCTATCAGCATGGTATGATCTGTGATTTAGTGTACATTTTGACTCACTGTTTGTATTGATAGTCATGGGTCATCATCCATATACTAATATTGAAGGCGCTGATCCCGATATCGCTACGTGACATAATGATGTCCGAAGAATTAAAGTCACACAGAAATGGAATTTCTGCCATGTCTATCAATACATCTATTGTCCAATTATCTACTGTTTCCTATCTTTCAAGGTCAAACTTACAGACTACAAGCACACATATCAATTACACAGCCAAGAGAATATTCAAATTAATTGGCCTACCAACACGCAACATTATGTGTTCATGCTAGGAAAGGTACGTCAGGAATTCAAACCATTAGTGCAGATCCTGGAATCTAGGTTTTTCTTTATAGATATTCTGGGTTTTCCATCAATTCATAATACCTTATACCTTCTCTACCAACAGTGCAAGCCAAGTTCTTGCTACAAATATCTTTGTCGAGTTTGTTCTTTCATGGACCCTTGCCTTGATTTTCCAGGCCAACCATGTAGTTGAGGAGGTAAAATGGCCAGCAATTGGGAAGGACAGCATTGTAGAGGATGATTGGGCAGAATTGCAAGTGGAGACTGCCCAGGATTATAGCCATGGCTCGACTTTGACGGCAATCTTGACTGGTGGTTTGAACTACCAGATTGTACACCATTTGTTCCCTCAGGTACGTCTGCTTTGATTTATGCATCAATGTTTGAGGAGCGTCCTTAGTTGGATCCCAAACAGGTCTCTCAGATTCACTATCATGAACTGGCTCCCATTGTCGTTCAAACATGTAAAGAATTTGGTGTTGACTACAAGGTCTGTCAGAACATTTAGGAAGCAATGGGTGGACATATAGGACTATTGAAGTATCTTGGAAGTGGAGAAGCTGCCTTTGGGCATACCAGCCATGATGATATGCATTACCAGCACTAGTTTCTATTTGACTTCTAACATTCACTTGAATTTCATAAGCTGATTAATTCCTTGTGCCCAATGATAGAGTGTTACTGTCTGCATGAATGCCACTTGACTAACAGGAGGCTCACAATCTCTACAAATTCAGTTTGGCACAGCTGTAGCTTGTGGCACATCATTGTGGTCTACTTTCAATAAGTGTTGTGATCTCTCACCAGTTTGTGGAGGTAGCTTCGGTCAATCAGCCAGCAAATAATCGATAGAAGCGGTCAACAAAACCTTTTCCGAATAAGAAGTTGCAGCTTGCATACAATGAAGATAATACACCAGAATAACAAGAAATATAATGTATATACTATAGTACATAACAAGATAGTTGTAACCGGAGTTACGGGTTAGAACTATCTTGTGTGTATCACACAAGTGCTAAATCAGACCGCAGTATCGGATTGACTAGTACTTAGAGTGAAAACAAGATGTTATCTTACGTAACACTCTATTAAACGATTATAGCGTCGTTGACGCTTGGAACACGGATGACTCCGTTACATACCCCCCAATGAGACCGAATACTCAGTCTTTAGAAAGGGAGGTAAAGCGAGATGAAGGATGCACGGTAGTGCAAACAATAGATGAATACACGTGTATGGCGTGGCTGCAAGGCGTTAGCACTCATGCGCAGTGTAGATGTGTAGTCTGGACACAATAGAGAGCAGTCCTTATCAGACAAGGGTGCAGGGTGCGCCAGCAGTAGATAAAAAATGGTTTTGTATAAACAATTAAGAAAAAACAAAAAAGAGTGACCCCTCCTCTGGGTCCGCTGTATCTACACGTGACTCTAGAGTACGTATCAGCTGAAATGGTTCAAGTGAAATACTCAAAAGTACATACACAATAAAGTATACATGGGTCTAGGACCTGGATGACGATGCTCCCGCAACCGTGCCTGTCTCAGTCACCATTGCCTCCTCCTCCAGTGCGACGTTAATTGTGGGAGGGGGAGGCGCCAATTCTGTCCTTGGTGGGGTTATAGGCCCCTCAACTGCAGGCGTGTCTACCACCATAGGCTCTGTTAGTGCAACGTTAATCGCTGAAGCTGTGGTGGTGAGCGTACCCTGCTCTGCCGTGCGTGACAGGAGATTGACCCGGCCTGGGTCCATGTCCGCTGTTGGCAGGTCATGTGCTGCCAAGCGTTTTAGGAGGTTGACCCAATTCGGGTCCATGCCAATCAAGTAATAGAGGCCATTGGCCTCAGGGTGCTCTCCTCGTGATGCTTGAACATAAGATGATAGTGATCGTCTTCAGTCATCTCCCACCATCCATCCCATTGCAGGATTGCGGCAGGGGTGCCATACTTGGAGAGGCGCTCCATGCGCTTGTCATCGACCTGTTTGAAGATGTCCATTGACATCGTGGGGGAATGGAACTGCTGTTCCAGGAAGACTATGCCGTATGTGTATGCGTAGTCCACCCATTCCAGCAGTATCCGGTTGTGTAGAAGGACGCGTAACACGTCGTCGTCGGAGAAGTTCCGTGCATGGTCATCGGGCACGTGAACTTGGTGAATTTCGAGCTGCGGCCCACGTTGGGGCTCAAATGGCTGCTCGGGGAACATGGCATCATACGAGGCAATTGCCTCTCGATAAAGCCCTGGACGGGCCACGACGAGGGTCATGCGCCGTACGATCACCGGCTTGGCTGCGCTGTTAGCGCACAATGCTCGACATAAGGCAAACCCAAAGAGGGTCCGCCAGTGCATGCGATAGGCATGATCCACGGCGATACCTTGATAGGTATTTTCCAACCCAGGTCGACCAAAGACCAGCGCATACTGCGCCAGTTGGTCGAGGTTGAATGGTGTGGCTGGATCCTGAGCATGCATTACGCGCAACGCTGTGGTGCCACCATCTTTCGTGCGCAAGAAGCGCCCCAGAATGTGTCGTTGCTCAACAAGAGCGAGATCATCAGGGCCCTGCATCGGGTTGAAAGTTCTTGGTACTTAGGCTCCTTCATCAGGAGCTGCATGGTTCGATCATGCAGAGCCTCAACTGTTCACTGTGCGATACCTTGATAGGTATTTTCCAACCCAGGTCGGCCAAAGACCAGCACGTACTGCGCCAGTTGGTCGAGGTTGAATGGTGTGGCTGGATCCTGAGCACGCATTACGCGCAACGCTGTGGTGCCACCATCTTTCGTGCGCAAGAAGCGCCCCAGAATGTGTTGTTGCTCGACAAGAGCAAGATCATCAGGGCCCTGCATTGGGTTGACAAGTTCTTGGTACTTAGGCTCCTTCATCAGGAGCTGCATGGTTCAATCATGCAGAGCCTCAACTGTCCACTGTGCGAACATCTGGAGCTCTGTGATCAACATATACGCAACGATTCTGTTGCGACGCGGGACGTGCACAT
The DNA here is from genome assembly GCA_027475525.1 of Macrolepiota albuminosa. NCBI lineage: Eukaryota > Fungi > Basidiomycota > Agaricomycetes > Agaricales > Agaricaceae > Macrolepiota > Macrolepiota albuminosa. The sequence goes on from JAMWFC010000107.1 coordinate 522,243, forward strand.
TTGCATAATACTTATAGAGCCGGTCCAGCTCTAACGGAGTGCAGGGAAGACCGCGTGGGGCGTGCTTATACACAATCGTGCCCGGGATGTGGGCAGGATGGCCAGAGGAATACTCATATGACGCCGCTCTATTGGCATCAGCTCCCATCAGCACCGTATTTGTGGCATACGAATAATAGGTGCAATGGCTGAGTGCTCCTCTAAAGCACGAGTTCATTCGCTCGATATCGAGCGGACCCCACACCTTCACCCCCAAGCCATCGGGGATCCTCCCCGAGAATTCATCCTCGGCCCTATACTTCTGGGCCTTTAGCTCCTTGGTGCAAATCGCCTTCTTCTTTGCAATGCGCTTATTGCGCAATACTCGTTGGAATCAGTCCGCGGCCGATTCCCCCTCCTCCCCGTCCTCCTCCTGCTCCGAACTCGACTCTCCATAGTCACTCTCTTCGGACAGGGATGGTACTGGTTTTTTGCCTTTTTCAGGCCTGGTCTTCCCTCTTGAGGTCGCCACCAGACCATCATACTGCTCCGGCGTACGGGGGTCTGGGGTCAATACGACCACGGGATACTTCTCTGGTGGGGCCGGTACAAACACCGGCAGCATAAATAACATCTGGACTTCTCCTGCTCGTGCAGGAATGCCAGCAGGAAAGAGTATAACCTCCAATTTGGAGGCATCGAGAGGCGGCTTGCGGCCGCGGTGCTGACGAGACGGCCCCGACTTAGTCAGGGCGGACGATTCTGGTTGTGGCTGAGCCACTGGAGGGGCAGGTGCATTTCGCGCCAGAGTATTCCCTCCAGGCCCAGCGTGAGGAGTGACAATAATAGGTGCTCTTGGCGCCACAGCGACGGTTTTGGGCCCCCTAGGTGGGGCCCGAGATGATGCGGCTTCCCGCTGACCCAGGGACAGACCTGCCAAGGGTTCACTGACGGCAGCCAGCGACTCTGAAGAGGCCTGCGGGCCTGACTCGGGTAACTGCAATGACAAAGCCACGGGCTGAGCAGGCTGCTCATGGCGCACGAATTGCGCTTCCGACGGCATCCTTGCCCGTGGAGGGTCGACTGGTCAACTGGGCTGATATCTAGCCCTCTTGACTGTCAGGGGACTCCTCATTCCTTTCTTCTTTCACTCTTTATTTCTTCACTCTCCTTTCATTCACTTCCTTATTTCTTCTATCATTCTCTCATTTTGCTGTTACTACTTTTTCAACACTATCTGTTAGTACTATTCTCAACCTTTGAGGTGCTCTGGTTCTTTAGCTATCACTCAGACAATTGTGGGCCCTTCAGCACCGCTCCAGGCTGCTTAGATAAGCCGGAGTTTGCCTTTCTGACTTCTAAAGTCCGGAGTTTTCCTCCCTTGTTTGCACACTTGTTTGGTTAGTCAATTTTCGAGTTTTTAAGGTTTTGTTGTACTGTACAGTTGTTTCCCACGCTTCAGAGGCCCCAGAAGCGTCCAACCTGGCATAGGGAATCCCCAGACTTGTTCTCTTTGGATCTCCCTCTGCCAGCTGTGTGACTGAGCCACAGCCTCTAGAGGTCGCCCTTACATTGACCTCAGCAGTCGATTCCTCACTCGTGGCAATTTTGCGCTTAGATGCGTGTTCAATCTGCTCCAGCGCTGCGACGTGCTGCCTCTTCATCAGCTTGATCTGGTCGAGCAGCCCCTCCATCACCATCATGGCCAAACTGTCCTGCAGGAAGGACGCAGTTGCAGGGACTGGCTGTCCTGCTGCTTCCAGTCTGCCCAACAGCACGTCTGACCCAGCTACAATCTGCGCTTGTGGCGCAGGCTCCCCATATGACTCTTCCACGGGCCGGTGCGCCCATGGTACTGACGGCAGCCCCGTCACCACACCCGCATACGTCGGATACGACGCAGTTGCACGTGACGATGGTTCCTGATAGTAGCGCTCACAGCGCGTGCTGTTCTCCAGGCGCCCATAGCGCCCTTCGTCATTGACCTCCATCTCTTGCGAGTGGAGGGGTGTCTGGTACGGAAGCGGCTCATCACAGCCTGGATAGGCCACCGCTGACTGAAACTGGCTTGCCGCCGGATATGGCGGCTGCCTCTGGTACTGATCGGAGTAATCACGGTTTTGTATATTCGGGGGTCTCCCCCTTCCACTAGAGCCTTGCTGGCTCTGATCACCCTTTTGCGGCCCCAATAGGCCATTTTAACTAGACACGTAGACTACGTGTATTGGGACTGAGAAAAGAAAGAAAAAAAACAATCTCCCAACTCCGCTAGTGGTGTAAACAACCACAAATACATGTGTATTGGGACTGAGAAAAGAAAGAAAAAAAACAATCTCCCAACTCCGCTAGTGGTGTAAACAACCACAAATACATGCCACCCAGCCTCTCACCAGCAATCAAACATTCCACCACCACACGCGCATTATGCGCGTTTTGCTAGCTGTTGAGGATGTTTCACGCCTTGCAACTCTAGATACCTGTCCATCGCTGCAAGGTCTTTGCAGTTCACTAGTGGTTCCCAGGTAGTATCACCTAAGCTCCACCTCACCTCGAATTTGAGGCTTCCTTTTGTCCACCGGTGACCGATGAGGTCATCTACAAACCACTCCTGGTCATTGCCAGTTCCAAAGTCATATGGCTCCGGAGTTGCACGGTTAGGGAAGAGCGCATCACTACTGACCATATACGGTCGCAATAGCGACACGTGAAACTTGGGCACTATCCTGCACGCTTGCAGCGCCTGAGGTAGTTCCAGCACGTAGTTAGACATACTCGGCTCCGCCTCGAGGACCTTATATGGTCCAATCCACTTTGGACACAACTTACTCGCCCTGCCTTTTGGCAGGTTCAAGTTCTTCGTCGAAAGGTACACTAGGCTCCCTTTCTCAATGTCCGGCTCATCACGTCTGCGATTATTCGCATGTTTGGTCTGCCATACACGCGATTCTATAATTGTGTCATGGGCATCTGCCAGATTCCTTAGCGCGTTGCGTGCAAACTGCTTTACTCCCACATGAATAACTTCGTCTGTACGAAGTTCACGAATCATGGATGGCATGTAGCCATTGTTGAGTTCAAAGGGTGAGTACCCTGTGGTTTCCGATATACTCACGTTTATCGCGAATTCCACGAGTGGACATCTATCCACCCAGTCCTTCTGATCAGGACGTACAAATGCTCGCAGTATTTGCGTGATATTTCTATTCACACGTTCAGTTTGACCATCCGTTTGCGGATGAAACGATGTCGACATGAGCAACTTTGCTCCTAGCAGGTTGTGCAGCTCCTTCCACCATTTGGAAGTGAATTTAGCATCTCGATTGCTTACGATCAAGCTTGGCAATCCATGGAGGCGTACTATCTCCTTGAGATAGATCCACGACAAGTCCGACGCTGTCATGGTGGTTCTCACCAGAATGAGATGGACCATACTGGTCATTCTGCAGATCACTACCCACAGGTAGTTAAAGCCTTTCAACTCGGGGAACGGACCTATAAAGTCCATATACTGGTCATTCTGCAGATCACTACCCACAGGTAGTTAAAGCCTTTCAACTCGGGGAACGGACCTATAAAGTCCATCCCAATCGAATCCCAAGGTTTGACTGGTATGGGTAGCGAATGAAGCTTTCCCGGTGGCTTCAAAGTCGATACTTTCGACTGTTGACATAGCTCGCATGTCGAGCAGAATTGGCTCGTCTCTTTGGCCATTTGCGGCCACCAGTACCAGCGTCACACATAGTCCAGCGTTTTCTGAGTTCCGAAGTGGCCCACTACTCTATGGGCCTGGTCCAGGATAGTCGTAATCAACGACCTCTCCCGGGGAATGCAGATGACTTTGGACCCCATGGGTCTGGTAAGGTAGACAAGCTGCTGTTCCACCTTGAAGCGCGGATGCGCTTGGATATTGTTCAGAATCTCTATGAAGAGATTATCATCCTTGTATCCTTGCTGGATACGTGTGCGGAATTGCGCATTGCCTAAGTCGGCCGGTGCAGGCGTATGGTCCTGTGACTCCAGCGCTTGCTGGAGCGTCATACCAGTACCTCCCGTTGGCACCCCTTGCCTTGTCTCTTCACTTGGCTGAGGGGCCTCATGATCCACTAGCACCTGGGCTTCAATATCGCGAGTCTCTTGCTGTTTGTGCAGTCGCTTACTGTGACGTGTTTCCTGCGCTCGCATGGCATGTAACTTGACCCTATGTTCCCTGATTTCATGGAATTGATGCAGAGGCAAATCCTCGCCCTCTGAGTCAATACGTTTGTCCGCCTGGACATAGTCATGCGCGTCATGGACGTCATCTCGAGTATCACTCTCAAAATATCGAGACAGGCAATCCGCGACTTTGTTCAATTCACCTTTTACATAGGTGATGTCGAACTGGTATCGCGACATGTAGTCAATCCAGCGACGTTGTCATGGGGACAGGTGCACTTGAGTCTTGAAGAACTCTAGTGCTTTGTGATCTGTAATAATGAGGATCTTATATCCCATCAGTTTATCCTCCCACTTTAGGAGGGCTTCCAGGATGGCGAGTGTTTCTAACTCATGCACAGCATAATTCTGCTGAGCAGCAGTGAATTTACGGGACATAAATCCTGCTGGTCGGCAAGTCTGCCACATTTTACCCTGGCCAAACATGGCCCCAACCTCAGTCTTCGACGCATCGCAAATGAGCCAGATGGGCTCGTCAATGCATGGGTCAATTGGCTGGATGACTGGCGTTTTCGTGCATATGCGCTTAATCATCTCAAAACACCGCTGATGCAGATGCATGGGTCAATTGGCTGGATGACTGGCGTTTTCGTGCATATGCGCTTAATCATCTCAAAACACCGCTGATGCAGTGGTCTCCAATGAAACGGTGACCCATTCTGGGTCATGGCCATAAGTGGCCCAGTGTATGCAGTGATGTCTGGCAAGAAGTTGCCAATATAGTTCACCAGTCCAACAAATCGTTGGATATCATTATATGTGCGTGGAGTACGCCACTCTCGGATTCAGTTGAGCTTATCCATATCCGGATGAATGCCCTTCTCATCAATGACATGGCCGAGACAATCTATACTCGTTGCGTACAACTCGCACTTCTTCCATTTGAGATAGAGACTGGCCTTCCGTAGCCGTTCAAATACGACTCGTAGGTGCTGCTCATGCTCCTCAATGGAGTCAGAAAATATGAATATATCGTCTAAATAGACATGCATAAACTTCCCAATTACATCTCGGAAGATTGAGGTCATTAACCTCTGAAATGTCACTGGTGCATTACAATCACCAATCTGCATGATGTTACTCACAAACGTACCCATCAGGGATGAGAACAGCGTCTTTGGTATATCCTCTTCGCGTATGCAAACCTGTTCGTACGTGTCTGTGAGGTCGATTTTTGACCTATACTTTGCTGTTGCAACATCTTCTCGTATTACTTCCTGATCTGGAAGAGGTGTCACATCCTTGACTGTATTATCATTGCGCTGTCACGCATCCAATGCAGTCCTTAATGTTCCATCCTTCTTGGGAATACAAAGTAATGGTGCAGCTTGCACCGCTGGTTGTGGTTCTCACCACTTTGCGTTTATGTATCTATTCGTCTTTTCACGAAGTTGATCCTGTAGTGCTCATGGGCAGTGAGGCAAATGATATTTGTACTGCTTGTTATCGTCAATGAGGTTGATCTCATGATTAACCTCCCACCACGGAGGAAGCTCTTCCTTCGTTCCATTGACAATATCAGCAAACTCCAGTTGCCATTGCTGGCGCAATTGAGGAATATCCTCCTCTGTAAGGCTCACAGCCTTACCTTTTCCTTTGGCTACGCATGCTATATGTAGTTGAACCTTTGGTTCAAATCGCTCCCGTAAGGCACATACGTGCTCCTCTGTGAGATCTCCCGGATTCAACCTTACAACTGGTTGTTTCCTTGTTGTATTCGCCGAAGACTGCATGCTTCTCGCTTTCAGCAAGAGTCCGTCAAATACAATATCCGATGTTTTGGAAATCTCGTCCTCTTGTGCGTGACGGTACACTTCTCCCATCTGGGTCGCCTGCACCCTTCCCATAGCCTGCGTCACCATTGACGCTACCAACTCATTCCACTCCCGTGGCATTCGTGGGTCATACGCCCATTGCACTCCTGGCTGAGGCACTGGTCGATCCATTAGCGACTTAGTGCTACCCACAGTTCCCATCGTACTATTCACCTCATCCTTGACAAGATCCTCAACCTTCACTTGAGAGCTAGTTGGCTGGCATTCCAGCAACTCCACCACGCGTCTACCACGCTCATTCTTGCACTGTACAGCCTGTTTAGGCTTTCCATTGGTACACCCAATCACATCCGGGTGCTTCCCCTTCTCCAGAGTTCCTTGAAACTCTTCCTCAGACATCAGTATAGCCGGCGAGTCTGCCGGCAGGCTTTTTGGTGGGACCTGTTTGTCCTCCACCTCCTGTACAGTCGCTCTCCTGCAACCATCTAGTCAGTTGCGTTCATCATGCCGCTTTTCAGTTGCGCGATAGCGCCTCAACCAACCATCTATGTCGTTTAACACAACTTTCTCCGCCTTCAAAGGCGTACCATTCACAATGACCATGTTGTTCACGAAGTCCAGCGACACCTTGTTCTTACGCATGAACGGCGTACCAATAATCATGTCGTAGCAATCAAAATTCGCTATATCCACATATTCCTTCGTCGACGTCCCTGCCGTCTTCATTCTCACTTCCGCGCCAAACTGTACCATAGCGCGACTTCTGACAGTCCCCAGTTGGAGCATCAATGGCTCCTCCAGTTCATGAACGCGAATCACATTGACGTGAGCAAACTGGGGTGTAATGCCTGTAGTGGTACTCCCCGAGTCCCACAACGTCCATGCCGGATGTCCATTGACATCAACATACGTGACCAGGCACTCCTTCTCCTTGGGAGTATAGCGTGGCCTGTGCAACTTATCAGTTGCCTTCTGCAGGGTTACGCGTCTCATTCGGACGCGCTGATCTCCACGGCACTCAGTCAGTGCAAACAGGTGTTCTTCCTTGTCTTCACGAGCATAATAGTCGCTGTCATACACGTCCACTGCGACGTATTCATCACCATCAATCTGGACGCTCTCGGCATCATCCACTTCTGACCCATCAGCCTCTACTTGCAGCTCCTCCTCCGCGTTGTCGACGACCTCATCGTCTTCGTCATCACTGACGACATCACTTGGTGCCGCAGCCATATGGGCCACTCAGATGTGTGCCTTAGGAGGAGCGGGGCATTCCTTAGCAAAATGTCCGCTCCTGCCACAATTGTAGCACGCTGAGGGATCCCTGGCAGGCCTTCTCTGGGCCGCTCCTATAACCCCAGCGGGTTTGCCTGTCATATGCGCTGCAGGCGCCACCACTCCTCTTGGTGCTACTTGATTCTGACCCGAAAAGGGTCGGCTATCCTTCGCTGGCAATTGTCCAGCAGGCTTTGATTGAGGCCATTGGCCTCTAGGAATTGTCTTGCGAACAACGAATCGCAGATTGCGATTGTTCTCCATCTCCGTCTGTTTGGCCAGGAAGGTTCCCACCTTCACTGCCTGACGGTTCACAGTTCCTCGGCAGGAACTCCGCTGCTCATAATGGTTCGCCGTCCCTGTCAACTGCTCATAACGGATGGCATACGCCAAGAATTCGGTCACAGTATTGACCTCCGGAGACAAATTGTCGTCGCGTATCAACGCTCTCCTCATGTCTGCGGGTATTCCGTTGAGGAATGTCTCGCATATAGTGTATTCATCTGGATAGACGGCCATATTCTGTGCATGACCCACCAGGTCATCATAAAAGGTCTGGACGCCAGTCTTAGCGTCATACACTGCCTTTCTAAAGGCATCACGAGCTTCCTGCATTGTAGCAGCATTGACAAAATGATTGTACAGTCCTATCAGGACTTCTTTAAATGTCCAATGCGGTTTGTCGCGATTAATGTGGAGAACATGGCGACGGAACCAATTTCGAGCCTCTCCCTCCATAAATTTGTGTAGCACGAATATCCTCTCCTGGTCCATGTCGTCTCCACCATAGCAGCAGGCTGCGAGGTGGTAGCACACGTCCATGGCCCAGTCCTCCAGTTGAGAGAACCTATGTCCTCCAGTGTACGCACGTATGTGCTTACCATCGGATTTACGGGGACTTACCCCAGCAGGAAACTTAAATCTGACTCCAAGGGAGTCATCCACCAGACGAGTGAGGCGGTCATGCATATGATCCATATGGATCCTGACTGCTTCATTCATTCCCGGCGTAGTTTCACGCAATTCATGAGGTGCGGGCATCAAAAATGCCCGAGGACTGCGAAACAGGTGTTCATTGGCCGTTTGTTCTGGCCATGGGGTGGCCTGTTGCCCTACTTGTGGCTCCGCTGGTGCTCCACCAGCCTGCCTACCACTATTACGACGATTATTATCGTCTCGATCGTTATTTTTGCAATCACGACCTCCACCGTCGTTATTGCGACGACTTGGCTCCCCCCCATTTGTAGTGACCACTACTATCATCACTACCACCCAAACCTCTGTCTGGTTCAGCCGTCTGAGCCGCGAATTGTCGCCGCATATCATCAACAGGCGTTACACCCTCACGCCCTTCAAAGACTACCCCTTGGTCGTCAATTAATGACTCACCATGATCGCGCAAGTCCTGGTTGCGTATCCTCTGGTAATTGACGCGTTCATTCCAGTTGTCCACTAGGTGGACGTGTCGCACTACGCATCGTGGTCACGTTCGCTCCTCAAGAATGTGGACTTCGTCCACCTCCTCCTTGATTGTAACTTGCTTACGAGGTGTCTTAACCTCCTGCACTGCAAGTAGTGCCTCTGGCTCTGCTGGAGTCGTCGTTACAGTCTCCACCTCAGACAATGCCTGCTGAGGCACTCCGCTAACAATGCGTTGACAGTTCGTGGCATTCTGATGCCGAACATAGTCTTGCTGAGACTCATTAGCCTGACGAGACACATTGAGCAATTCCATCGCATCCGCGATTAATGGCGCTCATCTGTGCACACTCATCTCACATTCTACTGAGTCGGCTGGAGTAGCCGTTGAGACTGCTGACCCTCGCGCCGCTTTGCGCTTAAGGTATTCCACTACTTTGAGTTCGAAGATGCGCACAAACAATTCGATATATTCATTCGAATCTGCATGGGGTACATCGTGGCTCCTAGCAGCCAGCAACTGTAAGTGCTTTACTACATAAAGCTGCAGACGCTTTTGCGTTGATTCCTTCACTCGTGGCTCCTAGCAGCCAGCAACTGTAAGTGCTTCACTACATAAAGTTGAAGACGCTTTTGCGTCGATTCCTTCGCGACCGATGGATATCGGTCTAACACCAGCTGTAACTGGATAGACAAGGTCGAATGCGACCTTTTGCTTTCCTCATCATCTGAGGATTCCAGCTTGGACTCTAAGTCCATAACTCTCCTGAGGCCATCATGCCTCACTTGCGGCTGTTTGCCGGCCCGTCCATGCAACTCTGGAATTCCAGGCGCTGTTGACGCCTTTTCCAACCTTATGACATTGTTGTCCTCCCTACTGACCACTATTGCTGGCCCTTGCGCCTGTCCTTGTGTCGTCAATGACGACGGTCCCGGTTCAGTAGCCGCATCGGCCACATATTCCAAAAGCCGTTCAGTAGGTGCAGTCCGGAAGGGGGTACTATGCGCAAACGCACTGCCTTGTACCATTTCCGAGTACTGGGTAATATCTGGTTGACCCTCAGAATGAGCTGACGAGCTCTCGGGCAATACCGGATACATCAATGAAGGCATTTGGCTTGCTGGCAGCGACACTCCTGAGACCGCGGATCTCTCTCCTGGTTTACCACCAGGTCATACAATGGACATCATCCGTGATACGGATAGCCCACCAGGCATTCCAAAGCTCGCGCTGACATTGCGAGGAATCTTTTTGTCCCGCTTTGGTGGAGGTTTGTATGCTGACGCAGATTGCATCTTCACAGCTTGAAGCACAGGTAAGTCACCTGCGTCTGCAACTGGGAACAGAGGATCCGGATCAAGAGAGCCAGTCATGGAAGCATGTTTTCAACGTGATGCCAACAGATAATCAAGAGGTTTTGATGATAGTTGCCTAGTTGGTAACAAGCCTAGAGTCAAAAGCCGATAGCAGAAGATTTAAAAAAATGTAACTGGAGTTACGGGTTAGAACTATCTTGTGTGTATCACACAAGTGCTAAATCAGACCGCAGTATCAGATTGACTAGACTTAGAGTGAAAACAAGATGTTATCTTACGTAATACTCTATTAAACAATTATAGCGTTGTTGACACGTGGAACACGGATGACTCCGTTACAATAGTTTACAAGATCAAGATGAGTTGCAAGAAATCCGAATCTGTGTAGGATTAGTTTATTGAGTTTTGTAACAAGATATATATGTGTACACAGCAATTAGAGGAACAGGTCAATTGGATAAGAATGGATTAAGGAATATCCACACAACTGACAGGATGCAATCGAACCAGCGTTCAGCAAGGTTTGCGTTATCAGCACCAATAGCTTCATCATGGCAACCTGCCAGCTCCATAGCTGGCTCGGCGAGGGGCTGACTTGAAATGGCCAAAGCTTGGTTTGGTAAAGCAACGCCATGTCCCTCTCTATCACTGGATTGTCCATTATCACCCTCAATTCCTGTATTTATAATGTCATAGATCACCCCGCTCAGGTTATAAACACCATCATACTGTGTGTAGATGGGCTGACAAGACAGATTTAGGCAAGATAGTCATGATAAAAAGACGCTCACTTCGTCGTGTGGCTGATTAGGATGGAAGCACTGTATGCGCAGCTGGACAAGCTCAATTGAACGTCCTGGCCCACTGGGAATCAGAGGAGAGGTGTCAGGAATGTTTTGGATAGAGCATGTTGGCATCGTGTAGTCAATTGTTATTGCAACAGGGTCTAAAAATGCCGATATTGTAAGGGCAACCTCTAGAGGCTGTGGCTCAGTCACACAGCTGGCAGAGGGAGATCCAAAGTGTATTAGAATATATACTGACAATATCAAGGTAGCTACTTACCTGGCAGAGGGAGATCCAAAGAGAACAAGTCTAGGGATTCCCTATGCCAGGTTGGATGCTTCTGGGGCCTCTGAAGTGTGGGAAACAACTGTACAGTACAACAAAACCTTAAAAACTCAAAAATTGCCTACACAAACACTTGTACAAATAAGGGGCAAACTCTGGCAAACTCTGGCTTATATAAGCGGTCTGGAAGCGGTGCTGAGTGGGCCCACACTTGTCTGAATGGTGGCTAAAGAACCAGAGCATCTCAAGGGCTGAGAGTAGTACTAACAGATAGTGTTGAAAGAATAGAAACAGTGAAATGAAATAATGTCAGAAGAAATAAGAGAATGAAGGGAAGGAGAGTGAAGAGATAAGGAGTGAGAAAAGGAAGAAATGAGGAGTCCCCTGACAGATATCACTCTTGAAGGATTATAAAGGGTCTGCTGGAAAACAAATAGTCAGCTCTGTCCCTGGACTGGTGCAGTGACTAAATGTTTGTGTGACATTGTGTAGGTTGTGGAGAAGACTTGATTTCAGCCACACGGCAAACTCATCGTTGTACACACAGCATTCAAAATTTGGCAGGGATTCAGAACAACGCTCAGAAGGAAAGGATTTTTGTCAAAATGCACTCACAGTTGCATCAACCAGCATCGGCTGCAGAGCCAGGCCTTGGAACAAGAGCTTGTTGTAGCAATATGTCAGTGGTAACCACCGCATCTATACACCTGCAAAAACAGTGCTGAGAATTCTCACAAGTTTTGACTCATCTGCAGACCTCCGTCATGCATGGGGCTTTTACATAAGTTTGATAAATGCTGTTGACCAAAATGCAGAGTTTTTGAAGCGTGAACATGTCAAACATCATTCAGCAGGACAAATCCATTCGATTATCGTTGGATTTTGTGTCAAGTAGCTTTGAATATGATTGCAAAGGCTTGTAGATTTGAAGTATGTTCAGCAAAACTCAAGTCTGCAAGATATGCCGCCGTTGTAGAAGACCTTGGATTGTCTGAGGATCAAGGGTCACTGGAGCTCCAAGGAAAAAATCATGTAATTTGACTGCAAGGGTTACAAGAAGAAGCTGCGAGGAACCTTAAAAGAGGGCAGTGGCAAAAACACCTCAGCTTCCCAACAGCTCCACAATAAAAAGTAAGAATGGGCTCTTCTGGTGAGAACCAGCAGATTGGAAAGTTGCTCAAGATTGTCTGGGCCCTATGCTCTGTCCAAGTTGGGTCAAGATACTTACTGTATTCGTTCAAATAGAAGATTGAGCCAAGATCAGATACTCATCCAGTGACCAGAGGTATAGACAGAGAACTTGTCAACCAGCATGCTAGCTCAATATTCTAGAAAAAGTCTGCGACCTCAGCAATCTGTCGAATTCATGTTTCAAGAATGGTGAGATCTCAAAGTGCCACTTCTATTCGTCCTATATATGTGATGATTGATTACTCCCATGAATGATGTGTAATCACACACCCCAGCAATCAGTGCTCAGCTTTTGTCTCATTTCAGTCCCTCTGGTATGTTTTAATGTGGTCTAAAGAGTTGTGATTACCAGACGTTGTCGTATTTAATTCCCATGGAGACCTGTGGATCTCAGGAGAGGACAATCACTATCAGGATGGCTGAGATGAAGATGGCCCATAAAGATGTTAATTAGGGTTCCTGTGTCTATACCTTCTCATAAATACTACCTGTGATGACCTTCACGGGCTCAAAAAAGCTCGAGATATCAACCGTTGCCATTGAGTGGTCATCACTACATCACAGTGACACATGTGACAAACCCTCACCTTGCAATTTCCCAGACCAGCAGACTCGCAACTCCTGACGAACCTCGTCATGCACGAAAAGTCGCTCAAGATGCTAGTGTCACCATCACATGTGCTTTCTGCGTATGTGGCAGCTCGGACCGATGTGAGCACACAGACAGATGCACCAGTGTTGATGCTGGCGAGGTTGCGGCATTGGTGCAGGTCCATGCACCTGCATCTGTCTTGAGCTGACCTGCTTACTCCTATATGGATCAGCTTGGATTATATATGCTTTTATTGATATGTCTGCCTCTAACACAAGGCAGGCAATAATAAAAGAAGGCTCCCAGAAACTATAAAAACCCTATCAATAGCTGCTGAAAACTGTAGACGTGGGAGCCTGACCTCGAAAAAGATCCACAACGTGTGACGACAACGAGCAGCACATAGCAGCGAGGTAGTAGCAAACCAATCAAGGGGATAGCCGACAGGTGGCGGTGCTCAGCCAGGGCAAGATCTCAAAGATCAAGCTCCCATCAGATCTGGCATCATCTATTGATACGTCTGCCTCACACGAGGCAGACAATAAGAGTCTAAATACAGTCCCAATATACCCAAAAAGCGCTGAAAACCGTAAGCGCAGTCGAAAACCGTAGACATGGGCAGACTCACTGAAAAACCCGACCCCAAAACTTACGAGAACTAGCAAAACCCAGCCAGCGCAGCAGTAAACGCGGTAACAAGGCAGTGATCAACGATTGATCCAATCAGGGATAGCCGAAGAAGTGGCAGTGCTCGGCAGAAGCCAAGACCTCGGCATCATCTCTGAAATCGGCACTGTCACCTCTTCATCCCGTCACTCTATCCTTTGTGCAACGCCACCACAACGACAGCCCACCGCGACCACGAAACAACGACGAAGTGAGCCCGGGAGAAAGGAAACAAAGAGACGAGAGGATAAGGAAAGGCAGCGGAGGAAAGGATTAGCAGAAAAATGGGTGCAGCCACGCGCACCAGACTGGACAAACCATTAGCCACAAAACCGGGCTCGGTAGCACGCTAACCGACTGCCTGGGCATGGCAACGCTTTACGACGGCACGAAAACACGCGCCATAAGTAGTGGTCCGTGCATCGAAGGGAGGGATATAAAAGGAGGGCGGAATTGGGGGAGTCGGGCAAGCAAGCTACTTGCCACGGCTCGGAGTCCCCAGGGAGTGGACATCTTAGGCCTACGAGCTAATTAGTTTGACTTCGGGTTTAGTAGTAATACTATTTGTCCCACAATTTCGAGTGTGAATCTAATTCAACATTCAAATTTTAAATCAATAAAAATTATCATTACACCACTTTTACAAAGTGCGCGCGCGTGTCAACACTTGCCCCACGTACTCTGTGGAATTGAGTTAGTTTAAAATATACTCAAAGTTTAGTCCAGATTCCATTCTGAACTACTTTACATATAATAAACTGCTCATTTCGCATCATCTGGAGCCCACCGCGAGGGGGCTTTTGTTGCTCAATCAAACACTTTGTCGGATCTCCATTTGGAGTCCAACCACCCAAAAAGAAACATTAGTTTCGCACCGCCAGGTTCTTGGCCCGGCACGCCTAAGGTTACTACACCAAGGGCAAAAACCATTATTTCTCCCAGGAGAAGAGAAACTCGTGCATCCTCCAAGGGCACAGTTGCTAGTCTCCCAGATCCAGACGCTGTACTTCGTAAACGAAAACTTCGGACTGAGAAGTACACGCCTACACCACAAACACCTAAGTCTTCATTGCCTGAGCCAACTAAGTTGACCAGCATTATGGAGCAACCCATGCGCTATAAAATGCCATTGCCTGAAAGTAGAGATGCACCTAAGTTCAGAAGCAGTGAGCCTGCTGAGGTTCACAGGTTTCTGCAGAGAATGCAGTCTCTATTCAATCATGCAGGCATTGTGGAGGATGGAGAAAAGAAGAAGAGGTTATTAGAATATGTGGATGCAGAAACTGAGCAGGAATGGAGAGGTTTCGATAGTTTTGAGGATAGATATCCTTGGGCCACCTTTATAAAGGAGGTTAAGGAATCATACCCTGAAGCTATGGATGAGGCAGGAAGCATGGCAAACCTGGATAGGATCTGTAGGGAGCATGCCAGGCTAAGCAGAGGGGATGCCCCTGAGCTGCACTCCTTAATCAGAAAATTCAGGGCTGAAGCCAAAAAGCTGGACAGTGTTGTAGGGAATGGGGTATTGGTGGATAAGTTTATGGGGTGTTTTACACCTACCCTGGCAGAGTTAGTGGAGGAGAGACTCATCCACAAACATGGCCATTACAGGGATCCTGCTCGTAATCGTCACAAAGACAACAAGTATGACTTGTCTGAAGTGATTGCAGTGGTGACAGCCCTAGTAGATGGGACAACTGTCAGGAAGACTAGGGGAGAAACCACCAACAGGGAGGTGGGTGGAGTAGTAGTGAAAAATGAGGAGGCAGAAGAGAGGATGGCTCATCTGCAAGACTCTATGGTTGCTATTGGGAAGCAGGTTGGCAGCATCCAAAGTGCTATGCAGGCTCTGCAAAATAGCCAACTGGACATAAGGAATGCCTTCCTAACTACCAAAAGCCACCATGGAGGGCAAACAGAGAGGCCTGCTCAGGCCATGATGCCAACCCCTGGTGGAAGCACATACTGCTTCTACTGTTGGGGAACTGGTCATCGTATAGCTGAGTGTGAGCAGGTGAAATCAGATGTTCAAAAGGGATGGGTGATACTAGTAGATGGGAGGACTAGAATGCCCAACAGAGCTCCTCTACCCAGAGAGCCATCCAGCATATCACCACATGATAGGGTGATGAAGTTACATGACTCTCAAGTGGGGTTATACTTTGGCTGGGCTGAGGAAGCTCAAGACATCCCAACCTACTCTACTTACACCAATGCTGTAAGAGATACTAGGGATGACATGTTGGAGCGCATCCAGCATGGAGAAGCAGACAGGCTAGGGGAACTGGAAAAAGGCTTTCAAAGACTGACAGAAGTCATGTCAGTCTTAGTCAACACCAGGCATGCTCCTAGTCCTGGTGAAGGACAACAAGGAGGGTCCAAGGATTTTTGAGGAGCTCAATGAAGAAAATGGGGGAAGCTCCACCAGGAATACCCACATTGACAGAGAGACAGCCACAAAATTCCTGGAAAGAAAAGCTAACTTTGAGGATTCCACCCAAAGTGGCACCCAAGTTGGACTTACCTTTTGAAAAGGTGCCAGCTTTGAATGAGAGGCAGGAGGTATCAGTGCAAGGCACTGGTAGGAGTTCCATTCAGGAAACTAGGAAGGAGTTGGAGAAGATGGTTGAGAAGCTGTGGGAGGTACCAGTGCCACTAACCACCAGAGAACTTCTGGATGTGGCACCTGGTTTGAGGGAGGTCATGGTACAAAAGTTGGTACCAAAGCCTCCCAGGCCTAAGGAACCCAATATTCCTAGGGCAGCTACTCAACATCTGACAGCAGTGGAGAAAGAGCCTGACAAGATAGATGTTAATGATCTACCTATGGCCACCTACTTCATTGCAGATGGAACACAATCTGGCTTGCCTACTGGTGCAGTAGTGCACCAGGATTGTGTTGCCACTTACTTGGAAAATATCCCAACAGGAGAAAAGCCAGTAGTGGTATATGTAGCCAGGGAGTTGCAGGTTCTGAGATCTCTCAACCCAGTTGTCAATCAAAAGGGAAGAGCAGAGGCAATTCTAGATAGTGGATCTCAAATAGTCTGCATGGCTTTAAGAGAGGCTCTCAATCTAGGATTGACTTGGGATCCAGACATTAGGCTGAGGATGGAGAGTGCCAATCAGCAAGTGAATGAATCTGTTGGTTTAGCACGTAATGTGCCATTCACTTTTGCTGAAGGGTTTACTATCTATCTACAAGTGCACATTTTTGAAAGTCCTGCTTATACTGTCTTATTGGGTCGTCCATTTGACACCTTGACAGAGAGCAACATTCAAAACTTGCAGGATGGCAGCGCCATCATCACCATTCGAGACCCTAATACAGGTCGTCGAACTGCCCTGCTGTCAGGTTCCGCTGAGTCGGGGGCTTTCCGGGAAAGCGACGCCCTTACGATGCGGACTTGATCTACGGATACTCGGGTGTCTGGAACTCCGGGGCTAGGACTCCGGGGTTCAAGACGAGGACAGGGTAATCCCGGGAGAGGGGACTAGAGTCCGGGGGTTTTGGATGAAAGTGGCTGGGAGTTAGAGGGGGTCGAGTCGTGAACCGGAGGTTCTAAGACGAGACCAAGTTAGTAACTTAAGAGTCGCGAAGTGCGTACCAAACTTATAGCACGCGAATACTAAGGCGTGCCAGTCGAAGCGTACCAAACGAGGCGTACCAGTCAAACAAAGGGCACGCAATATCCAAGTAACAGTTATGCAATATCAAGACTAGCGAATACAACAAGGAACTACGCTATAAGTACTACGGGGCCGGGTCTCGGGGTTCCGGGATGTCTGGGATGGGTTCCGGGGGTTATTGAGTAGCGGCAGGGGCTGCGTACCGGGATCGCGCGTGTGGAGCGCGCGATCAATTGGCGCGGAGGGAGTCGTGATGCGTGGGGCGTGATGCGTGATGGCTTGATGCGAGCTGCGTGATCCGATCGTCGATGGCGGTTGATCCCGGGGTCCGTGATGCAGGGGTCCCGGGGGCTGGCTGATGGCGATCGGTGGCGGTTGATGGCGGTCCTGATGCGCGTGATGGCGGTGTCGGCGGTCGTGATGGCGGGGCGTGTCCTGTGGGGTCGGAGGGAGGGTCCCGGATGGTGTTCCGGGGGTGTCCCGGGGTGGGCCCGGAGGGGAGGGGTCGTGACATCACCCCCCCTTCAGCGCCGAGACCCTCCGAGGCGCGCGTAGCCGGTGGTCCGGACCGGGGTTCAACCGTGGGATCCGGCACCTGACTTGCCACGTATCGAAAAAAAATTTTACCGCTAAGTCCAACCATGTCGCGTACGCCGACACATTCCCCGACACCTCCGCAAACCAACGAGGTCGCGCCCCTTATGGCCTGGGAGGCCCGGGATGCGCGGTACCGAGCCCGCCTGGACCGGGAGCGCGTGGCGGCGCTCGTGCAACAACGTGAGTGCCGTCGCGATGGTTCGCTTACCGCGGCTGACTTTTTCCCCTTCAGAACAAAGATCTTCCCCCGCTCCGGAGGCGGGTCCTAGCCGACTCCCGGAGCCTGTCCCTGGTGCAGGTCCCGGGGGTCCTTCGGGTGCCAGTCGTCCCGCGCCCACTTTTGCGCGGATGACCGTGCGTCCCCCCCGTCCCCCTCCCCCTCCTCGTCCTAGACTGGTCGCCCCTCGCTTCCGTCGCTCCGGGATGGCGGTGGGGGCCATTTCCGAGGTCCCGGAGGCGCAGCGCGTTGAGTGGGCCAACGCGACGCAGGAGGCCTTCGAGGGGGCGCTGGTGAGGCCCCGGGGCTTGCCCCCCCATGCCTGGTGTGTCAGCAACGGGCCGGTAAGTGGTTTCATACCTCTGGTTTCGAGGCTGACCCGGGTGTCCAGTGCCTCCACTGTGCGCGCCGCTCAGTGCTGTGCTCGTTTGAGGTCCCGTCCTCCTCGTCCCGACGCGACACTGCCGTGTGCGAGGCGTGCCGCGATAACCATGAGCGGTGCTCCGTCTCGGCTCTCTGGAGGGCGTATTGCGTGTCGCGGGAGCAGGGATGGCCGCTGGGGGGGATTACCCGGAGGATGGGGGTTGAGGAGCGCGATTGGGTGGCGGAGCCGGCGGGGGAGGCGGTGGAGCCGGTGGGGGAGGGGCCTGCAGCGCCCGCGGAGGTGCCCAGTGGGGGGTCGGGGAGTCGGGGGGTCGTCCGGGTGGGGGGCCGGGGCCGGCCCGTGGTGTTGATCACGCGCCGGGCCCCTCGGTCCGTCGCCCGGGGGCAGGGAGGGCGCCTGGACAAGGGGAAGCGGCGGGCGTCGCCCAGTCCATCCCCGGGGCCTTCCAAGAGGGCGCGCTTGCCCTCGGAGACCCCGTCTCCGGTTTCGCCCCCGCGCTTGTCCCCAGCGACATTCTCCCCTCTGTCGGGGCGGCCCCTGGGGGTGGATGTGAGGGCCCTTCAAGAGCGCCCGGGGGAGTCGGAGGAGGGTGGGGAGGCAACCGTCGCGCGAGGGGGGCTGGAGGCGGGTCGGGAGGCGCTGCGACAGCTGGAGGAGGCCCGGGTCGCTAGGGGGGAGGTGGAGGCGGAGCTGGAGGCGTTGAGGGCGCGGTTTGGGCAGGGAGTGGGGGTCCCGGAGAGGGCCCCCTCGGGGCAGGAGTTGGTGGAGGGCCTGCGCCGCGACGTGGTGATCGCGCGCATGGCATCCCTGAGTAGGTTTCTTTGTTGCCTGCACCTTCGTTCGCTAACGTCTCCAGGCTGGGCCCGGGAGCACCGTCTGCTCCTGGACGGGGTTGCCGCGGCGCTTGCCGCGCTGCAGGAGGGGCAGCACGCGGAGATGACGACCCCCGGGGTGGAGCGCGGCCTCGACCTCTTGGGGCGGTTGGTGGTCGCCCACCGCCGGAGGAATGTGCCCGCCCCGGGCTCCTGGTTCGAGCGCGTGTTGGACGAGGGTGAGCCCCTTCCGACTTGGGAGATGTTGGTCGAGGAGGTGTGCGGGGGTCACGGTCCGGAGGGGGTGGGGGGAGAGTTCCGGGGCTGGCCGAGGGGAGGGGGTAGTGAGGGGGGCTCCGGTTAGGGTGTGGCATTTTTTGTGCTTTCTTGTCGTCGTCGTGCGCCCGTTTCGCTAACCTGTATAATAATGTACTGTAGAAAATGTACATACTTGGTTCCTCATAGTAATAGTGGTGTAAGTAAAGTAGCGGGGTAGCTGGGAAGAGTACCTTGCCCAAAATCCGGGGCGCTACTGTAAAGAAAAAGGAAAACTAGAAGGGATTCAGATCTAGGAGGGAAAAACAGAAAGTATACGCGGGAGTTGAATCCCTGATGGGTCCAGAGGCGGGGGTTACACCCACTACTGCCGTCTGTGAGTCCTGCGCCCGGGAAGGTCGTTCCCCGGGTGCCGTCGTTGAAAGTCCCGGAGTTTGTCGAGGGCGCCTTCGAGGTTTTTGCGTGGCTCCCAGGTGTCGTCTTCCGGGCCATATCCCTCCCACCGTACGAGGAAGTGGGGTCGTCCACGAATATTCCGGGAGTCGAGGATGTCTTCAACCTCGTAGTGGTACTCGTCCTCGACCTCGACCGGGGGAGGGGGCTCGGGGCGTCGTTCGGGGAAGGGATCCGGGGGGTGTCGTTCCAGGAGGCGGACGTGGAATACCGGGTGCAGACCTTTTAGCCCCGGGGGGAGTTCGATCTTGTAGGCGTGGGATGAGACCTTCTTCAATATTTTGAACGGGCCGAGACGCTTGTGATCGAGTTTTGGGGAGGGCCGGCGGGTGCGGAGGTGTCGTCGATCTAACCATACCTTTGTCCCGGGGGCCCAGTCGGGGGTGTCTTCCCGTTTCCGGTCGGCGTGTTTCACGTAGGCCCGGTTTGCGATGTCGATCTCCTCCCGGAGAAACTCGTGCAGGGATTGGAGATCCCGGGCGACCTCATGGGCGGCGTGCGACGGGATGTCCCGGAGCGAGAGCGTCAGTCGAGGGTGGTATCCCTTGTTGGCAAAGAAGGGCGATACCCCGGTGGCAGAGTGCGGCGTGTTGTTGTAGGTGAACTCGGCCAGGGGGAGCTCGGCGCGCCAGTCGTCCTGCAAGTAGTTGACGTATAACCGGAGGTACTGCTCGAGGGACTGGTTGACCCTTTCGGTTTGGCCGTCGGTTTCGGGGTGGTAGGCGGTAGAGAGGTTAGTTTTTACTTCAAGTGCCTTACACAGGGAAGTCCAAAACTTGGACACGAAGAGGGGACCACGGTCGGAGACGATGTCGTCCGGGAGTCCATGTTTGGCGAAAACGTGCTCGAGGAACAGCCGGGCGAAGTCCGGGGCGGTATCCGTGGTGTGGCAGGGTAGGAAGATGCCCTGTTTGGTCAGCCTGCACACAACGACGAGAATAGCATCGAACCCTTCAGATTCCGGGAGCTCGACGATGTGGTCCAGAGATATTGAGGACCAGGGGCGTCGTCCGACCGGCAGGGGTTTCAGGAGTCCGTACGGTCGGTGTCGGGGGACCTTGGCCCGGAGGCAGGGTTCGCATGATCGAATGTAACGGGTCACGTCCTTCTTCAACCCTGGCCAAAAGTAAGTCCGGGAGATGAGCTGGAGGGTCTTACGTATTCCAGGATGTCCCCGGAGCTTGTGGTCGTGGTGTTGACGGAGGACGTCGTAGCGAAGTCGGGCATGATCCGGGACGTAGATGCGGCCGTCCCGGAGGAGGAGTTTCTCGTCGGGGGACAGGGAGAAGGCGGGGTCCCGGTCTGATCCGGGACGTAGATGCGGCCGTCCCGGAGGAGGAGCTTCTCGTCGGGGGACAGGGAGAAGGCGGGGTCCCGGTCGATTCCGTCGGGAGAGTTTTGGGGGTCGTGATCGGTGAAGTACTTGTCTCGGGGAGCGCGGCGGATCTGGTTCAGGGTTCCTTCGTCGTTTAAGATCAGTACGGCATTCAGATGTTCAGGAGGGATCACCACGCGATGATTGAACGCATTGCGTTCCGCCTCGAACGACTTTTTGGGATAGACATCCGGTCGGCGGGTGAGGGCGTCGGGCTTGGCGCCAAGTCGTCCCGGGCGGTATTGGATCGTGAAGTCGTATTCCGAGAGGATCTCGGACCATCGGGCCTGCCGTCGACTGAGTTGCTTGGTCGTGGTGAAGTACTGCAGGTTATTATGATCCGAGTAGACCTGGATCCGGTGTCGGGCTCCCTCGAGGTAGGCTCGCCACTGCTTGAAGGCTTCGACGATGGCGAGAAGTTCCTTGTCGTAGATGTCGTAGTTGAGCTCGGCGTCGATCATGGACCGGGTGTAGAAGGCGACTGGCCGGGGCTCCCCGCCGTCAGGTTCCATCTGCGAGAGGATCCCGGCGATGGCGTAGTCGGAGGCGTCACATTCCAGGATGATCGGGAGGGCCGGGTCGTAGTGCCGGAGTACCGGGGCGACTGTGAAAGCCTCCTTGAGCAAGTTAAAGACGCTCTGGCACTTACTGTCCCAGTTCCAGGCGATGTCCTTGCGCGTGAGCCGGTTGAGGGGTTTTGTAATCCCGGAGTAGTTGTCTATAAACCTCCGGTAGAAGTTAGCGAAACCCAGGAAGGACTGTACTTCCTTGACGTTCCGGGGCTGCGGCCAGTTGACGATGGCCTCGACCTTGTGGGGGTCCATGCGAACGCCATTCGGGGATACTATGACGCCAAGATACTCAACCTCTTCCGTATGGAATGAACACTTCTCGGGCTTGGCGTGGAGATTGTGCTCCCGGAGGCGTTCGAGGACTTGCCGGACGTGCTTCTGGTGATCCTCCTTCGAGTCGGAATAGATGAGGATGTCGTCCAGGTAGACTATCACGAAGACGTCGCTCATGTCGTGGAAGATGTCGTTCATGAAGTATTGGAACGTGGCGGGGGAGTTAGTCATTCCGAAAGGCATTACAAGGTACTCAAACAGACCATACCGCGTGCGGAACGCGGTTTTCCACTCGTGTCCCGGGGCGATGCGGACGTTGTTGTAACCGGAGCGGAGGTCGATCTTCGTGTAGACCTTGGCACTGCGAAGCCGATCGACCAGATCGCCGATGAGCGGGAGCGGGTAGCGGTTCTTCTTGGTGATCTTGTTGAGTCCCCGGTAGTCGACACAGAGTCGGAGCGAGCCGTCCTTCTTCTTGGCGAATAGAACCGGGGCTCCGGCGGCGGAGGCGGAGGGTCGGATGAATCCCTTACCGAGCATTTCGTCGAGGTAGTCCTTGAGAGCCCGGAGTTCGACCTCCGACATGTTGTAGACCTTGCCGAAAGGGGGGGTGGCTCCTTCCTCGAGGTCGATGGTGTGATCATAGGGGCGATGAGGGGGGATCTCCTTGGCGTCTCCTTCGGAGAATACGTCAGCGAACTCGTGATACTCCGGGGGAACTACTTCTCGGAGGATTTGCTCCTCGGTTTTTTGTTCCGGGGGAATAGCGTCCCCTCGTAGGTGTTCTTCCGGGAGGGAGGGCGAGGTGTGTAGCTGAAACGTGGGAGTTCCATCCCTCATGAGGCGGGCGAAGGGGGCGGCCCCAATGATCCTGATGTCGAGTGCGCTCGGGTCGATCGGAGTTGCGGAAGCGTCGGCCGGAGCGGATGTGACGCGTGTCTGAGACCGGCAGGGGTAGTTCGGCCCTTTGTATTTGTTCCGAGGAATGTTTGGGGGTCGATCGGGGGCCTTGCGGTCTCGGACGGGCGTGGGAGGTGGGTGCGCCGGGGGCGCGTCGATCGTCCCGGGGGTGTCGGGCGTCGGGTCGTTCCCTAGGGCCCGGAGGTGCACGGCGGTCGAGGGGTGGTCTTCGGGTCCCGGGAAGGTCATGGTGAGCGTCCTCCAATCGATGTCGGGGTTCGTGTCGCGCAGCCAGGGCAGTCCCAGCACCATCGGGGTCGATTCGTGAAGTCGCGTGACCAGGAAGTCGGAAGTGAACTCGTAGTTGTTGTCCAGGGTCACGCGTCCCGAATGAGACCTTTGGATGGGGCCGGAGGAGGAGGGGGTGCCGTCGAGGCGTTGCAGGCGGAGGGGCTGGTCGAGGGAGTCGTGGGGGAGGTCGAGAGCGTCGCTGACGAAAACCCCGGTGGCTCCGCTGTCGATAAGGGCCGATATCGGTCCCGGGGTGCCATCCAGCCTGGCATTGATGACGAAGGATCGGGACGAGCGGGATTGGAGTCCCGGGGGTGGTGGGGGCCCGTCCTTCGGAGCAGGGTTGGGGGAGTGGGGGATGTCGAAGGGGAGTTGCTGGTCGTCGGGGTTCGGGTCCCGGGTCAGGCGAAGGGTGAGGTGTCGCCAATCGATGCGGGGGTTAGTGTCCCG
Source organism: Macrolepiota albuminosa (assembly GCA_027475525.1). Classification (NCBI taxonomy): domain Eukaryota; kingdom Fungi; phylum Basidiomycota; class Agaricomycetes; order Agaricales; family Agaricaceae; genus Macrolepiota; species Macrolepiota albuminosa. Next base: position 545,974 of record JAMWFC010000107.1, read on the forward strand.
GAGCCACGGGAGTCCTAAGACCAGGGGTGCGGAAGGATGAAGTTTTGTTATCAACATCCGGAGAGTGTGAGTCTGTCCGTTGGCGAAGGTAACGGGCATACGCACGAAGTGGGTGATGTCCCCCGCCGAAGAGGCGTCTCCATCAAAGAGGCAGAGTCGTACCGGGACCGGGAGTCGCTGGGCGGGTTCCGGGGCGAGGGTAGACCATGCTTCGTCGATGAAGTTGTCGGTGGCGCCACTGTCGACGAGGGTGTTGAGGGGGGTTCCGGAGGGGGTGAGGCGGGTTTTGAGGAGGAGGGAGTGCGAAGAGTGGGAGGGTAGGTAAGCCGTGAGGGTGTCCTGTATGAGTGTCGTAGAGCGAAGGTGTGAGACCGGGGCGGAGAAGACGTCGGGGTCGATTCCGCGATTTAGGGCGTCTTCCGGGTCTAAATCGCCGGGTCGTTTTCCGAATACTCGTAGGTAGCGTCCTCCCCTTCGAAGGTCCAGGTGGCACGTCCCATGACCTGTCGTTTGGGGCACTCGGAGATGAAATGTTCTTTCTCACCACAGAGTATGCAGACACCCTCCCTTCTCCGTCGTTCCTGCACATCCGTCGGGACCTCGATCCAGGGTCGTCCCTTCTTTTGAAGCCGGTTGGCTCGGAGGGCCTCCTCGTCCCGTTCGTCGTCGAAGTCGAAGTCTTCGGGGTCTCCCGGGGGTTCCTCGGGGCTTGGCGCGTCGCCCGGGTCTTGGGTGGCCACGGCGGCGTTGAGCTGGGCCTGGGGGCGGGTGCCGCTGCCGGGGTTAGCATTGGGCGGGCCGCGACTCACCGGGGGTCGGCCGCCAGGGAACGCGGGGGGACCGGGGTTTCGACCTTGAGGGTTGGGAGCTTCGCCGGAGGGCCAAGGGGGTCCTCCTCTGGGGTTCCAGGGGGGTCGGGAGTTCGAATACTCGCTGCGGTCTTCCCAGTAGCGCTGGTCGATCTGCATGACGAGGGCCTTGTATCCGTCGTAGGAGGGTTGTTTCGGGGCGAGTCGGAGGACGTCCTTGATACGTTGTGGGAGGGCGCGGCGGAGGGCGTACCGGAGGGCGCTGTAATTCCAACCTGTCTCGTAAGCTTCCTTTTCAAAACGTACGATGAAGGTAGTGAAACGTTCTTCAGAGCGCATCCGGAGGTTGAAGAGGTTGTCCTCGGCCTCGGCCACGGTGTCGTATATCCCGAATTTCCCGGAGAACTCGTCGACGAAGGCTTGCCAGCGAGCGAGTGCCGGGTTGTTGGGGTCGAACTGGATGAGGGCCGTGTAGTGATCGAAGGCGATCCCCTGGAGGTACGACGCGGCAAAGGCCACCCGGGAGCTGTCAACCTGAAACGTGAGCGGCTTTGCCTGAAACGTATTAAGACACTGAGTGAGGAAGGTACGCCATTTCCGGGGGTCCCGGCCCGTGAACGCATCAGGTTTCTGAATGTCTAGGCGTCCTTCGCGGGCGAGGGCGTCGCGAGCGTCGTCCGGTCCGGCAGCGTTACGGGGAGGGGGGCCAGCGTTGTAATAGTAGTAGTAATGATTACCCCCCCCTCCTTGAGGAGGAAAAGCACCAAGGGCGGGGCCCCACCCGCCGGGAGGTCCTCCTCCGGGCGGCTCACCTGGGGGACCACGCCCGGGAGGCCCGTTGTCCCAAGGGGGTTCGTTCCTGCCAGGAGGGGGGCCGGGTCTCCACGCCGGGAGTGGCGGAGGTGGAGGGCCTGGGGGTCGTCCTCGAGGTTCAGCTGGGGGTGGCGGAGGCGGTCGGGGAGGGTTCGGCGGTGTCGGGTCGGGCGGAGGGGGGTTAGGTGCTGGGTCGGGTGCCGGGTTGCGCGGGGGACGTTCATTCCGGGAGGGTCGGGCTTGCATCGGGGGTCGCGGGGGGTTCCGTAGGTCGAAGTGGGGTGGCGGATCGCGGCGGAAGTTGCGTTCCGGAGGGACCGGGGCGGACGTGGCGGGCGGTGCTGGTGCCGGGGCGGGCGCGGGCGCGGGACGTTGTTCGTTGTTATCGCGCGTGAGCTCGTCAATGTAGCATAACGTGTCGTCCGTACTAGGGGTGTCCACCCGGGCTGTACCGGGGTTCGTCGGGGCCGGGGGTCGGGCGTTGTCTGTTCGCGGGAGGGGTTCCAGGGGTCTTTGAGGCTGTCCCCAGGTCTCGAAGGTACTAGGAACGGAGTTAGCCCTGCGGCGAGTTGACAAGCCTACCGTGCGAGCAGCGGGTTGATCGAAGAGGCCTCCCGTCGGGTTGAGGGACCGTAGTATGGCTGAGGCGTTCTGCCGTTCTTCCCGTTGCCGTTGCTCCGGAGTGGGGACCGTGGGGGCTGCCGGGACTGCTGGGGCCGGTTCCGGGGGTTCCCGTCGAATGTGAATCGAGCGACCTGGGTCCGCGGGGTCGTTGAGGGGCCGAGGGGAGGGGGACGCGTGGACTTCGTCGAGCAGCTGCTGTAATTCCTCCCGGAGGATCGTATTGCGCCTATACTTTACCATGGTTTGCTCCGGGAGGTCTCCTCGCGTGAGGCGATCCCCGAATTCGACCAGGCAGTGAGCCCATTCCTCCGGAGTGCCTTCGAAGTCGTCGTGCCCGAACTCCACAAGCAGCGTCCTTGTCCGTTGCGCGAAGTCCTCCGGTGAGATCCTGAGAGAGCGGAGTATCTCGTCCCGTTGCCGTTCATACTCCTCGAGGCGTCGTCGTCCCATTGGCGAGGGAGGGGTCCGAGCGGGTGGAGCGGCGGCCGGGTAATGACGAGGGGGGTAGTCGGGGTAGGGGGGTCCTCGGGCTTCTCGGGGTTGGGGGACGGGGCGCTGGTAACCGTAGTAGGGGGTGGGTGCAAAGGGGCCCTCGCTGGGGGGAATCGGGCGAGGCCCACTGGGTGCAGGAGGGGTCTCCGGCAGGCCCCCGGGAATGCTCCGGTACGAGGGGACCTCCACGGGTCGTGCCATGGCTAGGTTGGGCGGAGGGGCCCAACTGGCTGAGGGCCCCAGATCATAGAAGGATGGGTCGGGGGCCCAGTGGCGGTGGAGGTACTGAGGTTCGTATGGGAGGGGTGGGTAGACAGGGCGGGGGGTCTGCGCGGAGTAGTGGTCGGGTACCGGGCGTCCGTAAGGGTCGGTCTGGTACCCCGTGGGGTAGTAGGTGTGAGTATACGTAGCCATCAAGAACGGTGTAAGGAAAGAGTCTTGATATTATGTCAGGTTCCGCTGAGTCGGGGGCTTTCCGGGAAAGCGACGCCCTTACGATGCGGACTTGATCTACGGATACTCGGGTGTCTGGAACTCCGGGGCTAGGACTCCGGGGTTCAAGACGAGGACAGGGTAATCCCGGGAGAGGGGACTAGAGTCCGGGGGTTTTGGATGAAAGTGGCTGGGAGTTAGAGGGGGTCGAGTCGTGAACCGGAGGTTCTAAGACGAGACCAAGTTAGTAACTTAAGAGTCGCGAAGTGCGTACCAAACTTATAGCACGCGAATACTAAGGCGTGCCAGTCGAAGCGTACCAAACGAGGCGTACCAGTCAAACAAAGGGCACGCAATATCCAAGTAACAGTTATGCAATATCAAGACTAGCGAATACAACAAGGAACTACGCTATAAGTACTACGGGGCCGGGTCTCGGGGTTCCGGGATGTCTGGGATGGGTTCCGGGGGTTATTGAGTAGCGGCAGGGGCTGCGTACCGGGATCGCGCGTGTGGAGCGCGCGATCAATTGGCGCGGAGGGAGTCGTGATGCGTGGGGCGTGATGCGTGATGGCTTGATGCGAGCTGCGTGATCCGATCGTCGATGGCGGTTGATCCCGGGGTCCGTGATGCAGGGGTCCCGGGGGCTGGCTGATGGCGATCGGTGGCGGTTGATGGCGGTCCTGATGCGCGTGATGGCGGTGTCGGCGGTCGTGATGGCGGGGCGTGTCCTGTGGGGTCGGAGGGAGGGTCCCGGATGGTGTTCCGGGGGTGTCCCGGGGTGGGCCCGGAGGGGAGGGGTCGTGACACCTGCCTACTATTGAAAGAGGCAAAATGCCAAAGGCAGGGGCTGCTAGGGAGAGTGAAGCAAAATTTTGAGTCTCGAGGAACTGGTTACAGACCAGGGAGAGATTGCAATAAGTCTTGCTGAGACTCAGGAAGGGGAGATTGTGGTGACTGGATATTCTATGGAACATAGTAAATTCAGTCAGGAAGAGTTGAGAGATGTGTACTTGCATGCTTTTACAGCAAGCAAGGAGTGTGAAGAGAAGGAGCAGAAGACATTGTCAGCATATTTGAATGGGCATTTAGCTCAAATACCTGACAGTCTTGAGGAGCTGCTAGTACAAGAGGAAAACTTAGAGTCAAAAGCAGGTGTGGGGGAGACTGCCCAAGTATTTTCTAAGAAATACAAACCTGTGGCTAGAAAAGTTAAGCCTGTACTAGGTACCTCACCTGAGGAGTTTAGAATTGAAAGGTGCATTACTGGAGACCCACTGGCAGACATGCCTCAGTTGGATCCCAATCCACCAGAGTTCAAACCCACAGGGAGATACACAGCTGAGTGCAAAGAAGTCATTGACCAAGCCCATGGTGATGGTTTTCTTTGGCCAGAGGAGATGAAAGCAGTACATCACCTTATGATGCTGCAAAACCAGGCTTTTGCATGGGATGATTCTCAGAGAGGAAGGCTGAAGGAGGAATTCTTCCCTCCAGTAATCATGCCAGTAATCCCTCACACCCCATGGGTGTTGAAGAACATTCCTATTGCACCAGGTCTTAGGGATAGAATCTGCCAAATGATAAAGCAGAAGATTGAGGCAGGGGTCTATGAGCCCTCTAACTCCTCATATCGCTCCCAATGGTTTACAGTATTGAAGAAGGATGGTGAGAGCTTGAGGATAGTTCACAGCTTAGAGCCTTTGAATAAGGTGACCATAGCACACTCTGGGTTGCCACCAGCAACTGAAGAGTTAGCTAGTCACTTCTCAGGCAGAGCTTGTGGAGGAATCTTTGACTTGTATGTAGGATATGATGAGAGAGTACTAGATGTGCGCTCTAGGGATTATACTACATTCCAGACACCATTTGGAGCTCTGAGGTTGGTTACTTTACCAATGGGATGGACAAATTCAGTGCCTATCTTCCATGATGATATTACATTCATTTTGAAAGATGAAATACCACATGTAACTTGGCCATACATTGATGATGTACCAGTCAGAGGGCCACCTCATAGATATGAGTTGGCAGATGGTGGTTGTGAAGTCATACCAGAGAATCCAGGCATCAGGAGATTTGTATGGGAACACCTGCTCAATGTGAACAGGGTGTTACAAAGAATCAAATATGCAGGAGGGACTTTCTCTGGGAAGAAGTCAGTAGTATGTGCAGATGAGATTGTGGTTGTTGGCCATAGATGCTCTTATGAAGGGCAGAAGCCAGAAACCAAGAGATTTGCCATAGTGATGGGATGGGGTGACTGCAGGGATAAACATGAAGTAAGGTCATTTTTAGGGACCTGTGGTACCTTTAGATCCTTTATCAAGGACTATGCCAAGGTAGCAGCACCTATCAATAAGCTTACTCAGAATGATGTACCTTTCACTTGGGGAGAAGAACAGCGCTCTGCAATGGCACAAATGAAAAAGTTGCTAGCAGAAAGTGCTCCTTTAAAACCCATTGACTATGAGTCAGGAGGTGCAGTAGTTCTGTCAGTGGATACATCCTGGATGGCAGTAGGTTTTGGGATCTTCCAAGAAGACCCAGACAATCCTAAAATGCGCACTTGTGCCAAGTTAGGATCTATCACCCTGAATGAGAGAGAAGCTAGATTTTCTCAACCAAAAAGAGAGCTGTATGGTCTCATGAGATCTCTGCTAGCCAACAAGCATTGGCTAGTTGGTTGTAGAAAACTAGTGATAGAGACAGATGCCAAGTATCTGAAAGGGATGCTAGGGAATCCAGGAGTAGGACCCAATGCCACCATCATGAGATGGATTGAGAATGTCCTACTCTACCACTTTACCTTAAGGCATGTGCCAGGCAAAACATTCAGTGTGGATGGATTGTCAAGGCGGCCTAAACAGCCAGGAGATGAGGAGTACCCACCAGTTGATCCTGAGTTAATGGATGAACCCAAGTCTATGAACTATGAGTATCCAGACAAGATCAATAATATACCTGGTTGGGAGGACTGGGAACCTTTGGAGCTGGAAGAGTTTGCAGATCAAATTGACACTAGAGGTGGCTATCTAAACATGGTAGCTACTGAAGTATCAGACTTTGAGCAAGAACTTTGTAAAGCCAGGTCCCAAGAACAGGAGCTTAGGGATGGCATCTTGAGTCAAACTCCAGGGATAAGCATGGATCCAGTAGCAGTACTAGCTATGACTATGCCTCTGTTACCAGTAGAAGACCAAGAAGTCAGGGTAGAGGACACACAAACTTACCTAGAATACCGGAAAGGTAGTGAGGGTGAAGACTGGGATAATCTGCTACTCACTGTTGAAAGTTGGTTGAAAGACCCAGGTACAGAACCCAAGAGTCTACAAGGCTGGGATCTAGAGAAGTTTAAGAAGTTTGCTAGGCAATTCTTCTTTGACAAGAAGGGGAGGTTGTATAAGCGCTGTCATGAGGAGAAACATAAACTAGTAGTCCAAATTGATAGACGAATGTTCATGCTTAAATCAGCCCATGATGCCTTAGGACATAGGGGAGCCTATGCCACCAGAATGCTTATACAAGAGCGTTTCTGGTGGCCTGGCATTGAAGGGGATGTACAGTGGTATGTTGGGACTTGTCACAATTGTCAAATCAGACAAAAGACAGTAGTCAACAGGGAACCAACTGTAACTTATACTCCTTCCATCTTCCAAACAATTCACATTGATACCATGCACATGACACCAGCCTCCAATGGCTGTAAGTACATAGTACATGGCAGGTGTGCCTTGTCTTCTTGGATGGAAGGTAGACCCTTGAGGAAGGAGAACCATAAGACCATTGGTCAATGGTTGTTTGAGGATGTGATTTGCCGCTGGGGCTGCATTGCAGAAATCATCACAGATAATGCTGGACAGTTCAAACAGGTTACTGCCTGGCTGGAAAAGAAGTATGGGATCAGAGGTATCACTATCTCTCCTTACAACTCACCAGCCAATGGTAGAATTGAAAGGCCTCACTGGGATGTCAGGCAAGCTTTGTTCAAAGCCTGTGAGGATCGCACCAAGTGGTTCTGGTTCTTCTACCATGTAATGTGGAGTGACCGTATAACCATTAGGCAGAGATTTGGATGCTCACCATACTTTATGGTCACTGGTGCTCATCCTACTCTACCCTTGGATCTAGCAGAGGCCACTTGGTTGGTAGAATTACCGGAAGGACCTCTGACTACTGAGGAGTTGATTGGGTATCGTGCTAGAGCTCTAGCCAAACACCATCAACATGTGGAGGAAATGAGAGAGAGAGTGGGGACGGCTAAGCTCCAATGGGCATTGAAGTTTGCAGAAGAGCATAAAAGCTCAATCAAAGACTTCAATTTTAAGCCATTGGACTTGGTACTAGTCAAGAACATGACTACAGAAAGTTCATTCAGTGCTAAGATGTTGCCGCGATTTCATGGGCCTATGGTAGTAATTGCCAAGACTCAGGGCGGTAATTACATTGTAGCAGAACTAGATGGGTCAGTTTGGCAAGCACGGGTAGCTGCTTTTCGAGTTGTACCTTACAAGGCTCGCAAAAAGCTAATCTTGCCTCAGGGCATAGAAAAGTGGGTGGATATTACACCTGCTAAGCTAAAAGAGCTAAGGGAAGAACTACGAAAACCTACAGAGTTAATCACCAAGGACATCTCATTTGGCACAGTAAAGCTCCATGAGCCCACTGACCAAGAGTTAGGTCTGCCACAAACTGATTGAAAATTCGGAAAGAGAAGCTATGATATTTCAAGGAAATAACAAAGTTCAACTCAGATTCTAAAATTCAAAACAGTCTGATGGAAAGGTGTTTGGCAGTAAAAAGAACTATCCAAGGAAGGTGCTAGCCTAATGAAGGTAGCTACCAACCAAAAAGAGAGGATACTTCTCAACTTAGAGTCTATAACGGATGGAAGTTTAGGATAGAACGAAAGCACAAAGGTGCTAACGTTCAGGTCTAAAAACCAGCAGAGGACTCAACAAAATTGAACTAGTGGCGGTAACGCACAGGTTCAAGCACGTAGAGAGCGCTATTTAGCTGAATAAACTTGGACAAACTCAGTACGAAGCAAACGTTGACTTGATAAGTTAGCGCGCGCGTTCGAAACCGAGCAAGGTACCAAGTTTGGCTAAAGTAAAGCATGAGGGGTCAGCGTGTCAAGCGTTCGAGCCCCAGGGAGAGAATACAAATAAATTCAAAAAACGAGAATGAAAACGTATTGTTAAGTTATCAATTGAAGAACTTAAATCACACGTTTTCGGACTTAAAAGGATTTATTGGGGTACTACGGATTAGAGAAGGGGGGAAACTAGCTTAAAAACTACGCTAAACAAACACAGAAATGATGTTTGCAGCGGGGGGGCCGTTTATAGTGCCACGGCGTCTTCGGGGTCGTCCTGCAAGGTCTCTTGAATGTCAACATCGGAGTCGTCATTACCGGACTATTAAAAAAAAAGAGTCAGGAAGAGACAAACCCGGTAAAGGCAGAAAGAAAGACTCACGGCCAAGGAAACCTGAAGCGCGTGAAAAAGTGCATCCGCCTGGTCCACGTCAGAGGGGCCAAGAGCCTTGTTAAGACGATCCCGGCGGGCTGCAATCATTTTGAAAAGTTGAAAGACAATGTCAAGCTGATAAAGCTGCTGTTGGGCAGCCAGTTCGACAGCGTCACGGTGTTTCTGAAGGTCAGCGCGAGGGACGGTTTCGACGTCGTCAGCTAATTGCACCGAGTCGAGAGTTTGATCGACCTCGGTAAGCAAGGCTAACGCAGCGTCGCTGCCCAGAACATGATTGGCTGGGTGGGACGTCACGGAAAAGAAAAGAGTCAGGGCAAAGAAATACCAAAAGAGAGATCAGAGAGCGCACCCAATGAAGGCGTGACCTTGAGCTTCTTTGGTTTTGGCTTGCCGTCAGGCTCGACCTGGGGTGGGGAAAGGGAAATAGTCAGCGTGTCAAGACGACGGGCTACCAAGTCAAGCTTGCGTGCTAAGACTTACGTTAGCACGACGTTTTGCAGGGCGCGAGGCAGGCGTACCAAGCATCTCGACATCTTTGTCCTGAGCGCGGCGCTGTGCCTAAAACAGTGGAATGAAGAGTACAAACAGAGGAGCTGAAAGTAATGCTCACCTCCTCACGCTCCTTCCTAAGTTTTTCGCTCTGGGCAAAAGGGATGAAGGCGTCGACGAAGGAAAAGAACGCCTTCACGTCGCCCGAATCATCAGCCGCACCACGGTCGAGTGAGGGAAGGATCCCGGAAAGAGTCTCGCAGAGGCCTTTCTGGTCGGCGAGGCGGAAGAAGGTACTCTCGTCGGAGAAACGCTGAAGGAAGAAAACGTCAGACAGGATAAAAAGGAGGAAGGAGAAAAACAGACCCAGCCAGCACTACCTAAGAACCGAGCACGGTCAGCAGGTGTGCCGGGGAAAGACTTGGCAGTTGCACAAAGACCCATGGCTGCCTCGGCAAACCATGGGTACTTAAAGACCGATACTATGGCCTTGTTGCCATCGCGCTTGACGGCGCGCTGGAACAGACCATAGAAATCGGTCGGAACAGGCAAAGGCTGAGGCGGCGGAACAACTGGCTTGGGAGGGGTCATAATGACCACCTGGGGGCGCGTCTTGGCACTAGTCATCTTGCGAGGAGCGGTGGGAGCGTTGGGGGCCATACTGGGATCAAGACCCAACCAAGTTTGTTCTTAAAAAGACAAGCGCGGGTATGATCGAACAGTAAAGTCGGGGAAGAGGAGCAAAAAGTTTATTTTTTTTCGGTCTACTGTGTAGGCGAAAGAAAATTTACTTGGAGTGAAAATCGACGATCAAGAAAGCCGGACTCACCAAGCTACCTACGCTGACTGGGGACAGTCAGTATCTAAGTGAGGGGGAGGTGATACGTCTGCCTCACACGAGGCAGACAATAAGAGTCTAAATACAGTCCCAATATACCCAAAAAGCGCTGAAAACCGTAAGCGCAGTCGAAAACCGTAGACATGGGCAGACTCACTGAAAAACCCGACCCCAAAACTTACGAGAACTAGCAAAACCCAGCCAGCGCAGCAGTAAACGCGGTAACAAGGCAGTGATCAACGATTGATCCAATCAGGGATAGCCGAAGAAGTGGCAGTGCTCGGCAGAAGCCAAGACCTCAGCATCATCTCCGAAATCGGCACTGTCACCTCTTCATCCCGTCACTCTATCCTTTGCGCAACGCCACCACAACGACAGCCCACCGCGACCACGAAACAACGACGAAGTGAGCCCGGGAGAAAGGAAACAGAGAGACGAGAGGATAAGGAAAGGCAGCGGAGGAAAGGATTAGCAGAAAAATGGGTGCAGCCACGCGCACCAGACCAGACAAACCATTAGCCACAAAACCGGGCTCGGTAGCACGCTAACCGACTGCCTGGGCATGGCAACGCTTTACGACGGCACGAAAACACGCGCCATAAGTAGTGGTCCGTGCATCGAAGGGAGGGATATAAAAGGAGGGCGGAATTGGGGGAGTCGGGCAAGCAAGCTACTTGCCACGGCTCGGAGTCCCCAGGGAGTGGACATCTTAGGCCTACGAGCTAATTAGTTTGACTTCGGGTTTAGTAGTAATACTATTTGTCCCACAATTTCGAGTGTGAATCTAATTCAACATTCAAATTTTAAATCAATAAAAATTATCATTACACCACTTTTACAAAGTGCGCGCGCGTGTCAACACTTGCCCCACGTACTCTGTGGAATTGAGTTAGTTTAAAATATACTCAAAGTTTAGTCCAGATTCCATTCTGAACTACTTTACATATAATAAACTGCTCATTTCGCATCACTATCAAACGTTATCCTTGAAGTGACAACTCACTAGCAATCTTGTACTCAGCTTTTCCCCAATCCCTCGATACGACCCATCACAGTGGCATGACTACAATAGGGTTATTGGTGCCAGGCAAAGGACAGAGAGGAGAAAAGGAGAAGGAAAGAATGAGAAGAAGTGGTGAGCTGAGTATAAACAACGGACCAACCTTTAGCCATGACGCCAAGCACCGGGCACACAGGTAACCGTGCCCAGGCTCGGTGACTTGCTACTCTGAGTATCCAGGCTCACAAATAATGCAACGCCAAATGCAACACAGTAAAAGATACTGTGGTCCGTGCACGAAGGGAAAGGGTATAAAGAGAGGATGGAAATGGGGGAGTCGGGCAAGCAACTCACTTGCCACGGCTCGGAGTCCCCAGGGAGCAGACGTCTTAGGCCTACGAGCAACTTAGTTGACTTCAGGTTAGTAAATAATACTATTTGGCCCATTTTAGAGTGAACTTTCTAAGTCATTCAAAAATAAATCAATTAAACATTATAACCACACTTCTACAAAGTGCGCGCACGTGTAACGTTGCCCCACGTACTCTTGTGAGATTGGGAAAGTTGAAATATCATAAAAGTTTGGTTCAAATTTTACTTTGGACTACTTTACATAAAGTAAACAAACCCATTTCGCATCATTATCATCTCCAGGCGTATGATAGGATCAACGCCCCGTGGAGTGAGTATTCTGATGTTATTGCCGACTTCAACGCTGACATTTGTGTCCGCCATAGATTTGTTCATCTCCAAGGTGGAGCAGACCTCGGGGATCAAATTCCACGAGGCGCAAGTAGCAATTGCACGCCATTGGATCAGGCAAGACCCCGCGAGCACACATAAGGAAGTGACGCTTGCAATTTCAGAGCCTATTGTCGCAGCATATCGCAAAACAGATGTATTCGTGTACGAATATATATAATATCTGGAGTCAATAATCGAGGATAATTTTTGTAAGTATAGGTAAATGATAAGTAAATAATGAGTACGCACCTGGAGTCAATAATCGAGTATGATTTTGACTCCAGATGTCGACACGTTTATATCTAGTAGTACAAATGAAACATGTGGAGTAGGGTCGAGGGCATTTTGAATTGTATGAGTAAGTCGTCTGAGAAATATTTGAAAAAGACATTGACGAAATGAAACATACGAGTTATGACAATAAATGATGACGTTAAGATATAACGGTGTTCAGCCGAAGTTGTTAGTCAATTTCCTCGACACCTATGAGTGAAGCTAGAATGGAATCTGAGAAAATGCCTGTTAGGACGGAGACAGTGCGGATCCCGGAGTCGGCTGAGGAGGCGCGGGAGATTGTGAGGAAGTTTGAGAGTGGCGTGGAGGGGATCAGGAGGTGTCAGATATGGTTTTGCAGCATATGTTGTGGGATCGGATGGGGTTGGTAGAAGAGAAATGGTTTGGGACTGAGGAGGAGTTGAATGCGTATGTGATGCCTTTTCTCTCTCTCTTGATCTCTTGATTACCATTGATTTTGTTTGATAGATATGCTTCGGAGCTGCTTTATATTCATTCAAAGGTAAAGTTATTGTATGTGCATTTGTCTGACATTGGCTCATATGAGTTCATTTTTCGTCTCAGATGGGGTCAGCAAATGTCAATGATTGTAGCCAGAAGGTAAGGTATACTATGAAACCAATGAACGATGATGTTAACAGCACTACAGGGTGAAGGAGATTCGGAGATCTGCTTCAGCAATCAACGTTCAGCCTTTGTCTAATTTCAGTCCCCTCAGGTTTGTTTTGATGCGGTCTAAAGAGTCGTGATTACCAGACATTGTCGTGCTCGATTCCCATGGAGACCCGCGGATCTCAGGAGAGAACAATCACTATCAGAATGGCTGAGACGAAGACGGCCCGTAAAGACGTTGATTACGGTTCCTGTGCCCATCTCTTCTCGTAAGTACTACTTACTTGTGATTTGACCTTCGCGGGAAGAAGCTCGAGATATCAACCCGTTGCCATCTCGTGTCATCGCTACGTCACAGTAACACGTGTGACGAACCCCCTCACTTGCAATTTCCAGACCGGCAGACTCGCGACAAACCTCGTCACGCACGAAAAAGACTATGCCAAGGCCCTCAAGACGCTAGTATCGCTGTCACACGCGCTGTCTGCGTACGCGGCGGCGTGTACGCCTCCGTTGTCTAATATTGTGCTACATGTTTCTGCTGCGCTGGGTGGAGCAGACGAGGCGCTTGTGCGCTATGCGGGTGCCGTGGACGAGTGTAGGGAGCACCTGCTTAGGATTAAACTTCTGTGCGTCCAAAGTCTTAAAAGTGTTCATTTACTGAAGCCGGCGAGTAACGAGACTGATCAAGGCGTCAAAGAGGTCGTCGAATCAGGATTCGGTACGGCTCAGCTCGGCGTCGACTCATTCACTGTCGACCCGCGCTACATCGCGGATGAGCCCAAGACGCCAGAGCGCGGCACGAGGAAGACGGGATTGCTGGGACGCCGGACGTCGAGCGCGAGCAGGACACGGCTGTTTGGGGGATTGAAGGGGCTGTTTGGTGGTGGCGGTGGCTCGCCTCGGTCGGAAGAGTCGAGTCCGGCGTTTTACGAGGCACCTGAGAGGAGTAGTGGGAGAATGAAGAAGGAGTGGACGACGAGGACAGAGAAGAATCTGAGGGATGCCGAGAGGGACATGAGGGCTGTGGGCAGCGGGAGAGTGACGAGTGAGGTGGGCGATGTCAAGAGGAAGCTGAGAAAGGCAAGGTCGCCCGGGACAGAGGTGGCGGGCGCAGGATTGATTGCGGGAACAGAGATTGAACGCAGGCATCTGGCGGCGATAGAACGCAGGCATCCGAGCTCTCCGCCAAAATGACAGACGTCGACGATGAAACCTCCACAAGAGTATATTGTCGGTGTCCTCAGCAGCTCGGACCGACGTGAGCGCACAGGCAGACGCGCCAGTGTTGATGCTGGCGAGGTTGCGGCATTGGTGCAGGTCCATGCACCTGCGTCCGTCTTGAGCCGGCCTGCTTACCTCTATATGGACCAGCTTGGATTATATACCCTTGTATCATCTCCGGGCGTATGATAGGATTAACGCCCCATGGAGTGAGTATTCTGATGTTGTTGCCGACTTCAACGCTGACATTTGTGTCCGCCATAGATTCGTTCATCTCCAAGGCGGTCTCCAAGGCGGAGCAGACCTCAGGGATCAAATTCCACGAGGCGCAAGTAGCGATTGCGCGCCATTGGATCGGGCAAGACCCCGCAAGCACACACAAGGAACTGACGCTTGCGATACCAGAACCTACGAGTGAAGCTATAGTTGAATCTGAGAAAACGCCCGTTGGGACCGAGACGGTGCGGATCCAGGAGTCGGCTGAGGAGGCACGGGAGATCGTGAGGAAGTTTGAGATTGGCGCGGAGGGTCTGAGAGGGGATCAGGAGGTGTCGGATACTGTTTCGCAGCATATGTTGTGGGATCGGACGGAGTTGGTAGAAAGAGAAATGGTTTGGGACTGAGGAGGAGGAGTTGAATGCGTATGTGATGCTTTTTCTTTCTCTCTTGATCTCTTGATTATCACTGATTTAGCTGCTATATATTCATTCAAAGGTTATGATTGTTGATGACTACAAAGTTATTGTATGTGCATTTGTCTGACATTGGCTCATATGAGTTCATTTTTCGTTTCAGATGGGGTCAGCGAATATCAATGATCGTAGCCAGAAGGTAAGGTATCTTATGAAACCAACGAACCATGATGTTGATGGCACTAAAGGGCGATGGAGATTCGGAGATCTGCTTGGTTGTCGAGGACAACGAGAAGATTGATTCGTTCATGGACGGTCAGGTCAGCCTTACCGTGCCGGAAGTTTTGCTGCTACATTGCGTCGTAAACTTTTCCGAGGTCCGTTACATTACTTCCGTCGTTGACGACCTCACAACTCACTTCCTTTTGAAGAGCACCTTGGCCTGATGCCACCACAGATAGTCACGAACGGCGACTCACGCGTGACTTCTTTCATGCGCCCGGCCCCGTATCGCAACGATGATGAGATGTGTTTAGAGCAGGACGCTCTCGTTGACGAGAAGACGGTCGAGTTGTTCCAGAAGACGGCGATTGAGAATAGGAAGATCTTTACGGAGATTTTCAGGCCTGTTCTGACTAACCTTGTGAGGACGTGGGCTGCTTATGATGTACGTTGTTTGATCATGCGGTTTTGATGAGTGTAATATTGACGAGCTGTGATTTTTTTCCGTTTCGTTGTAGAATTATGTGCCGAAAGTGAAGACTGGGCATGTCGTTCTGGGTGTAGAGCTTCGGTGCGTTAAAAGTCGCCTTGCGGGTGTGCGTGGTGTACTTGTAGAATGTCCATTGGTGCGTTTATTTTGTTGGTACTTTGTTGACACTTTTTCTGACGAGGCGTGTGATGCAGGATTTCCTTATTGACGAGAAGGATTTCGTTACTGGGCCTGAGTGGAGAGGCCTGAACCCTATGTTGCCCATTTATATATAGGTAGTAATTCTCTATAGAGATGTTGGTATGGGCCTGAGTGGAGAGGCCTGAACCCTATGTTGCCCATTTATATATAGGTAGTAATTCTCTATAGAGATGTTGGTAAGAGGTTAAATGCACGATTCAATGTTTACTTTCTGTATAGACTTGACGAATTTTGTGGCATGCTGCTCGTGTTTTGTTCCTTCGGAAAACTTTCGTTGGTAATCAACTACACCGTGAGGATGTGGAATAGCCCGTAAATTCGAAGCTGAACGCAGACCCATTCAAGCAATTGCGCCGCATTGAGAAGGTGCGGAGCACACGAATTTACGTCTCGCAGGTGTTGTGAGGATAATCATATAATGTTCGACGCCAAAATAAATACACGCTCTCAATGAAATAAATAAATATTCGGGCAGGACGGTCGTGAAGTCAAAGTAAAGAGTGACCAAGTCTTTGATGAAGGAGATAGAAAGAGAGATTCAAACTGTAAGATTCTAGTAGAAGTAGGTCGGTATGGCATCGCTGCGATCAGACACCAGGGGCAGATATCTGGAGTGATTGTACAGTCTCATGTATGCCTGCAATTGAAAATGGGCCGCGGACAAGGGCAATTGTCAATGCCGGGTAGATCAACTGCAGAAGATCAGCATATTTAAGTTCATAGGCAAAGATGACACATACTGAGATGGAAAAATAAACACCTTGAAATAAAGTATAGGCAATGTCTTCAGAGAATTTATTTGAGTTAGTTGCAAAAGACGTCACAACCATCAGGAGCTATTATCCCAGTCGTTAACAATCTCATAGTCAGATTATCTTTCAAAGCCCAACCTGAAAAACAGCATATAATACTCCGGCATCTACCAAGAGACCTAGGATGTGCCATAATTTGAATGATTGACGCTGTTGACTATCGATGTTTTTTCGTAAGAATGTCTTATATTTCCTGGACATTGCATCAACTCATAGTAATCAGGCAGATATTACACAAAGCATACCATAGTGTCCAACCAATAAGTATTGTTGCAATAAAGTTGATCAAGAATGAAAAAATGAAGATTGTGTCACTTAGCACATCAAGAGCTGTACTGTTAGATTCTTCAGCTGACAACAAGACGTCAGGGTCTGAGAAAATTGATAGAATGACAAGTGTGAAAACTGTATATGTTATCAACTCGTATTGCATATTTATTATAGATGTGACACACCAAGAGCACCCAGGCATAGTATGATAGAAAGACGTAGTATCCAACGTCGTTTTTGGAAGATGACCCATCCACGCCAGATGATGAAGGCATCGTTAATAACTGGCTAAGCCAGTTCAGCTGCAGACACTTGGAATTTGTTTCAATAATGACTGACAGGCATGGATTGAAGCCACAATAAGGATACATCCCAATTCGCAGTCGAGGCACTGACATCTTGGAGACGTTGGGAAAGAGGTGTAACGTTGCCTTGAAAGACTTGATATTGAATAATTGAAGTCCAAATTTCTAACAAAAGATCGATGGTAGATGCAATAATACCAAACCAGATAACTGCTACTTGGCATTTAGAGCGCCAGGTTTGGTTTGGATGCCTGTTTGACATTAAAGATCAGGTTGAGTATATTTGTTTTTATCAAAAGTCATCGCACTGGCAGGCAGTAACAATTGCAATTGGTATAAGCAAACCTTTAGAGAAGTCAGCATCTGGTGCTGACATAGAGAGAGAGGATACCATATAAAAAAGCTTCGGCTATGTTAAAAATCCATTCCTCAAGTAGACTCTGTCCAATGCCTTGGAGGATTTGCCGTTCACCAGGAGTCATAATTGGTGCAGATAGTAGACTATGAAATAAGCCAGTGTTTGAGACAGTGATAGAGGACAGGAACTTGTTTTTGCTCTCTGAATCAACATGGGTTTATAGTTAATTCAAATCAATCGATATGACAGAGATGCATCTCTAATCATGATGATAATGCTATGGACGCGATGACCGATCCGGGTCCATCCAAATCAGGTTCAATATGAAGCTCTATTATTGTGTTCTTTCATAACGGCAGTCAGCTGAGTTCAAGGGATGATGAAATGTAACACGAGGCTACCGAGTAGGCAGTTGTCGTATCACACGTAGTCTCGCTCTGAACTGTTGTAAGTCCTAGATTGCGAAAAGTCCTCTACACTAGTACAGAGTCGCTGTATCACACGTAGTCTCGCTCTGAACTGTTGTAAGTCCTAGATTGCGAAAAGTCCTCTACACTAGTACAGAGTCGCTATTTAAGGGATCCGCCGTATTATGTAAGGAAGATAGTAAAGATAACGATGGGCAGATAAGGGGAGATAAAGAACGTGACGATCAGAAGTAACGATTTCCCTAGGGAGGAACGGTCTTTCAGTTCCGAACGCAGAAACAGCTCAAGATAGGAGCGGCGGAGGGCGGGAGGGCCCTTTCGGCAGCTCTAGGTGTTGAACTGTTTAGCGTATAATCTAGGACTTTTTTTTTTCTTTTGGAGAGGGTGGGAGGGTTAAAGCGAATATAGAGCTGGACAGAAAGTGATTCTGGACAGATGAAAGTGAGACAAGTAAGTTGTTTCACCCGTATGTGACTACCGCACGATATGGCCCAAAAAGGAATAAATGAGATAAAGTCCTTATTTTTTCACCCGCCTTATCTCACGCTGAGCTAGCCGGCGGGGCACGTGGCTCAGCTTCTATGAAACAAGTTTGCTATAAAGATCTTATTAATCAAAGAATCAATTGCCATCAGTTCGGTCCAGTCTGAGAGGCGTGGGCAATGCCAGGGAATCGAGATTGAAGCAGGTTCATTGTTTAACAGCTTCTCTGACGTCGTATGGTACACGTATCCTCGACGTTTTTTTGGCTTTGTCTGTCATCCCATCGTAACTAATCTTATCCAGTACAGGACTGGTGGCTTACACCTGAGTTATACTATACCTTCGTCGCCCTCCCTTGTACTATCCAGAATGGCATCTGGACAGAATCTGGAAGCGCAAGGCTAACAAGGTGTTGTTGTCTTCTACACGGAGGTACGTACGCGCTCGCCATCTGTAAAATAGAGTTTTCTTATTCACATTGCTCGTTGTAGGGTTACGCAAACTATGGTGATGGGTTCACGGACATACCAAGGCTCGTCATTTGCCAGAGATTCGTAGAACCAACAATAGATGTGAAAGCACAGAAAACGTCGGGCAATCTACCATAAAATCACCTGCATGTGCCACATTGGTGCCAGGACAAAGTCGAATTATGGTCGCACGACAAGAAGGTATGTTTGCTTTGATCCCTTTTCCATTCCGTTGGGCTCACACTTTGGCTTTTCCGAGTTCTTGTTGTCGATAACCATTTCCTTGCCATTGGCGGGCTCGATGCACTTCGGACGCTTGGAGACACATTCACCATCTCGCGGACGTTCGCCCAACTGATTTCGCGCGCACTTTTCCCCGGGCAGGATTACAACAACGCGCGGGTGATGGGTTTCAAGGAGGTGTATAACTATGCGAGCAATACGTCGTCCGATTTTGGAAACGACGAGGATGTCATGGTAAGGTGTTCTTTTCTCACCACCTTTTGTCCGGATATAGGTTCATATGGCGTTCCTTGGACCTGTAGTTTTAGACATCGTTCAGCATTTCGTTGAGCTTGGGAATGAGATCGACAAGCGCATTGTATGCCTCATTTTCATCTTCTACATACAATTTTCTCAATCCTTTTGTCTAAGTAAGTTACCATTTCCCCTTTATCCACACCCGAGTAAGTAATATTCTTTTCCAGACGCTTCCCTTGCCTCAGCCTCCTACACAAATTCGAAGCCGCGCCTAACGAAGCTGTTGCTCGTCATAGATATTGCGTCGCTTTAGGTTACCCTCCATCCAAAAGTGGTACGAAATCGGGCACCAGTATCACCAGCGCTGGAACAGGACATTTTCCAGCAAGTCTGATCATGAAGATGCCTCCTCAGCCTGGGAGCTTTCAAGTTCAGATCGTGAGGAGCGTGTCGGATTAGTCGCCATGGGGTTCTGACGCAGAGTAGTATTATATTCAGATTGCCTGTGAGTACTGATAGATGTCCACTAATGAAGGAGCCAAAGTATTTCGTATATTTGTATGTGGCTTGCAGAGATAGTTCAAGGAGGCTGTAAAGTTAAACTTTGAGAATCAGTCTTGTAGGTCCACGCCACCTTACTGGATTGCTATCATATTTCCAATATCAATCAAGTCGTTAATCGTATAGCAGACGCGCTCGTTGACAGGTTAATTCGTTGCCTTGATCGGGAGGTGTTGAATAAGGTTGCACAGTATGTTGTGGGATAGGATGGAGTTGGTTAGTTTGGGACGGGACTGGTATGTGACGTTTCTCTCTCTCTTGTTATCTCAATCAAGGGGCTGATCATTGATTTTGATGGATAGATAGGTTTCGGAACTGCTTTATATTCACTCAAAGGTTATGATTGTTGATGGTTATAGTATGTGGATTTGTCTAAGATGAGTTGATATCTCGTTTCAAATGGGGTCAGCAGCGAATATCCATGATCGTAGCCAGAAGGTGAAGTAATCTATGAAACTATAGAATCGGGACCACAGGGCCACGGAGAATCAGAATCCGAGATCTACGCTTAGTTGTCGAGGAAAACGTGAAGATTGATTCGATTCTTTCATGGACGCTTAGCCGATCAGCCTTACTGCGCCAGACGTTTCGCTGCTACTTTGCGTTGTAACCTCTTCCGAGTCCGTTACGTTCCTCCCATCTTTGGACGGCGTCCCTCAAGTCATTTCCTGTTTCAGAGCACCTTGGCCTGATGCCGCCGCAGACGGTCATGAACGGTGGTGACTTCACGCGTGACGTCTTTCATGTGCCCGGCCCCATATCGCAACGATGATGAGACGACTTTCGACAAGGACAGGCTCGTTGCAGATCCGCTCTACGTGAAGACGGTCGAGTTGTTCCAGGAGACAGCGATTGGGAATCTTAAGACCTTTACGGACATTTCTACGTCTCTTCCGATGAACTTCTGATGAACCTTGTGAGGACGTGTGCTACTAACAATGTACGTTTTTACCATTCGATCTGCTGAGTTTGATATTGACGAGTTGTGACTCTCTTTTTCTGAAGAATTTGGGCCGAAAGTGAAGGCTGGCCACGTCATTCTGGGTATGGAAGTTCGCCGCTTCAAAGGTCGCCTTGCGTGTGTAAGCTGTACCCTTGTACAATGTCCAATGGTGTGTTTATCGTGATAGTCATTTATTGACAAATTTCTGACAATGTGTGTGCTGCAGGACTTTATCGTCGACGATAAGGATTTTGTTACTGGACCTAGTGGAGGGGCTTGAACCAGATATTTCCCATTCATATATAGGTAACTTTGTCATATTTATATTGGAGTAGTGCTCTCAACAGATGTTGACACTTGACAAATTTTCTGGTATGCTGTTCACGGATGCTCCTTCGGTAAACCTGGTTGGTAATAAATTGCTTCATCGAGGAGATGGAAAAGGCTGTAAACTCGAAGCCGACATAAACACATTGAAGCAATAATGGCATATTACCACATCGAGAAGATGTCCGCTGTGGACGTGGGGTGCGCTACCTGATGGATTGGATACAAAGTCGAGGAAGTCGAAAGTGGAGGATAAGAGTAGAGGTCGGATTAGATAGGAAAGTGGGTGTATGCGGCGAAAACGTGAAGTAACGTTCGTCGTGACGTCGCGAAAGTTCGTAGGCCAGAGGTTGACAAGCACAAGGGAAGATAGAAAGTTGCCCAGCAATAGTCAGACACCAGTAGAGCGAATAACAGTAGTTCCGCCTCAGGATAAGGCGAGAAAGCAGAGAGAGAGAGAGCAACAGCTGTTTAACAGAGACTACGAAGACCGAGATGCTAGTAAGCCAAGAGAACAGAGGAGTCGAAAAGATTGGTCAAGCCGAGAAGCGAGTCGTAGCAGTCAAGAATCAAGCCGAAGCGGAAGATCAAGATTCCGAGTTGCCGAAAACAGTGCCGAGGCAAAGAAGAAACAGAGCCAAGCCAGACAGAATCAGAGCCGAGACAGAGAAGAGAAAACTCCGAGAAGCCGAGAAGAACCGAGCACGCCGCCAAAGACAGCGAACACGCGATGCCTGACGTCGGATCAGACGTCGACGAAGCCAGAAGTACGCCAGACAGAACAAGACACCGAGAGCAGATCAGACGACGACGAGACAGAGATACGAGGCGTGCGAAACAAGCAGAGCTCAATACCGGAAAAATGTGGGGTGTAAAAAACCTGTCTTCCCCTATTTTATTCTTCCCTTTTATACCTATTTTACACATTCTCGGAATCGACGATCTATTCCTAAATTTCCCAACATCGTCGATTCCTTCCTGATTTTGTTTTCAACCGTCGGTCGGTCTCATAATTCTAGAACTCTAATTCTTCCTTGCTCCATTCGTATCATCGATTTCCCAATTCGATCATGTCGTTTTTCGTTGTACGTTTCCCTGGTCTTTTTCTCGTCATTTCACCTTCGTTCATTATTCCTGCTGCGAAATCCAATTCACTTACTCAACCCCCCTTCTCATTCGGTTCTATCAGCAATTCCTCCCCCTCTACCACACCGGGCCCCTATGCTCCATCCAAGTCGGGTCAATATACTTACTATATTCGATCAAATGGAAGATTGAGCCAAGATTGGATACTCATCCAGTGACAAGAGGTATAGACAGAGAACTTGTCAACCAGCATGCTAGCAAATCTGCTACCTCGGTGATCTGTCGAACTTATTTTTCAAGAATGGAGATCTCGAAGCGCCACTTCTATTCGTCCTACATATGTGATGATTACATCGTTTTATTCCCATGAATGATGTGTAATCACACACCCACTAATCAATGCTCAGCTTTTGTCTTATACCAGACGAGCTGCGCTGCATGCCTTTGGCATGCAGCTAGCATCTCGTTGGGGGCTTTGCCCCCAAAACCCCCCAAACTAAGCCTCCACCCTAACCTCACTTTGTTCAGTTAAAGCCTTGGTATTTCCCAACCTCAGTGCTCAATCCTGGCCTCAACCTCACTTTGTTCGGTTAAGGCCTCAGTATTTTCCACTCAGTACAAACTTGTCAAAGTATTATTGTAAGCTGAATTGAATTTTTCACATTTTTTAAACATTTATCACTCTCAAAAAAAATCAGTGTATCAGTAGCCTTTAAGTTTTTTCTGATTTTTCAGTGATTTTTCTGGAAGTTTTTGAGTATTTTCTACCAAGATCTACTGGATAACATACTAAAAAGGCAATTCTTTGTTCAATCTTTTTGTTTTTCAACTCAAGTCTTAAATTCAACTTCAATATTATTATTAATTTGTTGATATCTTATGTTCTGAGTAGTTAAAAGCTCAAATACAATCTCAACCTTACTTTTTTCAGTGCAAGAAATTGAGCTCAAATTTGACTTCAACTCATTCAAATATTAACATTACATTGTTTAATATATAAAACATTAATTTATTAACTCTGCACTATATGAATCTTCAATAAAATATGCTCAGGACATACATACATTGGGTGCAGAGAATGACATTCTTTTGTAATCCAATTAATTTCAGAATTTGATTTGAATAGTTTTGTTAAAAAACATTTTAACTGAACTTAGAAAAATAAGAAAAATTGCCACAGGAAGCTAGTTCTGGTTCTTAGGCTTAAAAATGACCAATATAGTCCCTCCAATACCTTTGAGAGCATTAGATCAAGTGTCATTCAAAATCTAATTACAATATTTTTTTAATAATTTTGACAGAAAGATTTAAATAAAAATCTGAACTTAATTGCATTATTTTTACTGTATTTTTACATTGTTTTGGCAAAAAATATCATTCCTGCATCCAGTGATAAAGAGAGGAACCAACAAAAAAACAAAAATGATTGCAGAACATGTGTATCATGCAAATTAATGCTAAACAATGGAAAGAGCCGAAAATCTGATGTGCACAGCCACAATTTCAAAGTCAGCTTATTTGATAAGCTGCTGACAAAGATTAGCTAAGATTTTGATATTCTGACAAATCTTAGGTCAGCAGTGCCAAAAAAGGATTTGATAAGCTGCTGACAAAGATTAGCTAAGATTTTGATATTCTGACAAATCTTAGGTCAGCAGTGCCAAAAAAGGATAAAGTTCACATGGGTCGTCCCATAATATATAGACGAGCTACGATTCGTGCCTTCGGCACGAATTTCGTAGCTCGTTGGGGGCTTCGCCCCCAAACCCCCCCCAACTAAGCCTCCACCCCAACCTCACTTCGTTCGGTTAGGGCTCCAAGTATGTATAAGTAACTTAGCCTCCACCCCAACCTCACTTCGTTCGGTTAGGGCTCCAAGTATGTATATAAGTAATTCAGTCTCCACCCCAACCTCACTTCGTTCGGTTAGGGGTTCCAAATATGTATCTTAGTAACTCAGCTTCTATCATAATCTTACTTTCATTATGTCTTACTGATTCCAGCATAAGTTGTTAACAAATAGAGAGTTTCACATTTATCAAGAAATGATGCTACAATTCCAAGTTATATATATTCTATTAGTACAGTATCAACAAATATCAAGTTAGATGCTAAAATATAAAAGTTAGTAATAAGTAAGTAATTAACAATCACACTCACATTTGTAAACCCAAGAAATAATGCTACAATTCCAAGTTATATGTACAGTATCAAGTTAGATGCTAAAATATAAAGTTAGTAATAAGTATATAATTAACAATCACACTTACATTTGTAAACCATTAAGAACTTCTTGATACACAATATTTGCAGTCGCTCTTGATGTATTTTCTTCTGACAAAATCACCTTGATACGATCTCCTGATGTGCATCGAGAAAGTGCAACATAGAGTTGGCCATGTGTAAAAACCGGTGATCGAAGGTCCAATCCAACATGCTTGACTGATTGCCCTTGAGACTTGTTGATAGTCATAGCAAAGGCCAATCGAATTGGAAACTGTCTCCTGCGTAATGGTATAGGCAAATCCTCTTCAGAAGCATCTAGATTGATCCTTGGAATCAAAACAGTTGAACCTGCAAACTTGGCATCTCCACTGATAATATGACATCTGAGGACTCTAGTGCTGATGTGAGTGACAATCATTCTTGTTCCATTGCAAAGTCCTTTGGTTGTGTCCAGATTCCTGAGAAGCATGACAGGAACTTCAATCTTCAAAGCCAGTTTAGCCAAAGGCAAACTACTGGCTTTCAAAGAGTTGAGATATTCCACAGGATATAAGGCAAGGCCATCAGGATTCCTGTTATCAGAAAGAACAGAATCTGCACTCTGTAAGATCCTTTCTTCCCCTGGATACCTCTCTAGAACTTCTGCATTGATCTCCTCTATATCAGAGTTCTTGCCAGAGAGAATAGTCCGGTCCAGGTAATACTGATCATTTTGAGGATGACCAATATCAGGATATGTGGAAGAAATCAATCCAGTGATAGAATTGTCATCACAGATCATCCTTTCAGGCAATTTGACTGTTTCTCCAGGTCCTAGATTTTTCCCTGCACCAACATCCAACAACCAAGCTGCATGAGCAATATTCTCTGCAGTCTGATCCAATCTCATGTTTTGGACCAAGTAGTGGACTTGGATATGATCCCAAAGTCGGCCCCTTTTGAGTGAAGCAGCAATCATCTGCTGTCTGAGTCCATGTGGAACCACTGGAAGAGTTTGCCTAAAGTCCCCTCCAAAAACCACAGTAACTCCACCAAAGAAAATGTCGTTATCGAAGATGTCCCTGAAGCCACGATCTACAGATTCAATGGCATTTTTGTGTTGCATTGGAACTTCATCCCAAATAACAACTTTGGTGCGAAGTATGAGCTGTGATAACTGGGTTCCTCTCTTGATATTGGCAATGGATGTGTCAAGAGCAGGAATGGGAATTTTGAATCTTGAATGAGCTGTCCTACCCCCTTCCAACAATAAGGCAGCAATGCCAGATGATGCTACACATAATGCCACATCTCCATTGGAACGAACTGCAGCAGCCAGAGTATTGCAGACAAAGGTTTTGCCACATCCTCCAGCACTGTGAATGAATAGCATCCTGCCCAAATTGTTGTTCACTGAGTTTATGACAGCATTGAAAGTCTCCAGTTGTTCCACATTGAACTTGGCCTTGTTACCCTCCACTCTTTGCTTGAGCTCTTCAACATCATAATTGGTTTCATCTTCTAAAAGCCTGTTGCCTAGAAGAATGATCAGTATTCAAGTTAATCTTTTATGCAAATGCCAATTACCTGGAACTATATTCCAATTCTGTTGAGCCTCTGGCATGTTGGGAAAGTCTTTCAGAGTTTTTCCAAAATTCATCAAAGTGTCATTGATGAGATAAAGGCCATAGTCATAGACATCCTCATTGGTAAAGACTCGGTCCCTGTATTGCCTAGTATGTTCCAATCTGTGTCGAAGATCATCACAGATAGAATGTTTGAATTCGTCCCATAGACCCTCAGGAGTGGCAGGAGCACAGTGGAATAGAATAGTGCAAAACAGCTGCCTGAGAGCTGATCCTAGTTGGATTGGAGCAGCTTCAGTGAGACACTGCCTCCATTCTGCATCATCTTCCAAAAGACCTAGAGCCTTGCATGCTTCTTGATAAGTGGGATAGATATGGCCATTGACTGTCCTGAGATCAGCCCATGAAGTTGCATTGGTTACAACAGTCAAGAGCATCCTGAGATAGAACCTTTCTCCCTGTCTTGGTGAAGCAAAATACATCCTTCCAATTGCTGTCCCTCTCTGCCTCTCCTTCCAACTCCGTTTAGATGCTTCATAAACAAACTTGGTTGGAAAGTTCTGATAAGTGGTGTTATTATTGGGAAACCTGGTATTGGCTTCAAACCAAGCTGTGAGTGCAGTCTTGTCTGCATTAGGTCTAGCAGCCACCACCTGTATTGGTTCATCATCTGGGAAATAGACTTCATGCTGGTTTTCCAAGTGCACAGGCAATCTGTACACTGAAGGATATTCAGCATGCATGTTGAATTCAAAGATGTGCCAGCAAGCCTCAGGAGCAGAAATGTATCTGGCATCCAAGTGTTCTTTGATTTCATCCCTCTCCTCCCTAGCAATCTCCAAAGTTGTCCTATCATGGCCCTTGTAGATGTACTTGTGAATGTATTTGATTGCATCCACTGAAGCACAGACTTCCACATTGATATGACATTGGAATTTGGCTGAGAGATATGGATTGTATGGGACAACATTACGATTGTCATAACGACGACCATGCTTTTCAAAAAAGCGGCCATTGTTAGGTCTGGCATATTGGGGATAGCCATCATCACCATACTGTGTAGCTTCCTGAAATTCCTTGGGATATCTCTTGGAACATTTGCCATCTACCATGCACTTGGCATTGGGAAAATCTGCTCCACATAGACCATGAACCATATTGGTAGTAACAACCTAATAACAAAGGTCAGTTACTGCATTGATAATTCAAGCAAAGCCAATACCTGATACAATTGAGGCTGAGTCACTGGATCAGGAATTTGAGCAGAAACAATAGTGTCCACATGAGCTGCATCTTTGATCTTGTCATGATGATGGAAAAAGATCAAGATATGTATATGTGGAAGTCCCCTCTTTTGAAATTCAATGGTATGGACAGATGCCACACATTTTCCAAATAGACCATCTTTTATGTCCTTCAAAAGAGCATTCTTCTTGAGTTCAAATACTCTGGCAACAATATCTGGACGGTCAGAAGCTGTTTGCCTCTTTCCATTAACCATAGGTTCTTTTAGCAGAGCCTCTTCAATTTCTGGCCACTTTGGATTGGCAGTCATGGTGATGAAGAGATCTGGTTTATGGAAATGCCTGCAAATAGCCATAGAGTCCTGGAATAATTGCTGCATGTGTCGTTCACTTCCAACATGAGAAGAGGGAAGGACTACCCATCGGCTTTGCCTGCGTAAGTCTTCATCTCCAGCAGCCGCATCGACCACTCCTTGATACACTTCAGCCCTAATCTTCTTTTGATTGTGCCGGACCCAATTGAGCTTGTTCTGCTCAGTTGATGCCCATGCATCCACAACATATTGCTGAAACAGTCTGCCACTCCAAAGCAATGCAGCATTAGCTTCCAAAGCTCTTTGCTGCAGCCTATATGCATAATATGCAGTTTGGCTAACTTTTTTGGCTCTTTGTTCTCCTGCTGGTCCAAATTGAGATTGAATATCGGTGTGAAATCCAGGTTCTCCAGTTGGAAATATGATAGTGTAATGCAGAGGAGTGTAATAGGGGTGTAGATGGCTGATTTGCTTCAATTGACCTCCATGCAGATGCAGGACTATGTCATGGTGATCTGATCGTTCTTCAGAACCATCTCCTGGTATAATTGCAGCAACTCCTTCCTGTTCATTAGGGTTGTTATAGCGTCGATGGTCTCCAAAGTCAGCTCTAAGTTGAACAGAAAGCCTTTGTGGTTGGCCTTCAGGAACTTCTGTCATAATCTGCTTTGCAAGCTTGTATAAGCCAATAAAGGGATTGACTCTATGAAGCATATCCTGCAAAGAGGCCATTATCTGAGGATCCAATCTAGGATTGCTTCCCTGACGAAAAGCCAATTGTTGATTGTGATCGTAGAAGTAGAGTTGTGCATACACAGGATGATCACCTTCAGTTGGAAGCAAAGCACCTGTCAGATGATGGAGCTCTCCATTAATCCTAAAGCTGTATGGTCCTGGAGCATTCATAATTGCATGATCAATTTTGACTCCCAGAGATGTAAATGCAAAGGCTGCATTATATTGGCGAATAGATGCTTTGAAAGCATCAGAAAGGGGGTGCTGGCCTTGGAGTAGGTCAATCAGTTCTGGGGGTGCATCTGCAAGTCTGGGCAAATCGATCTGGCCTTGTAGACAGCACATGCCAAACTTTTTATGATGTCTAGTAGAATTGGTGAGCTTTTCAGCATCCCAATGTAGAGCCTGACAGTGTGGACATATGACATCCATAAGACCAAGATAATGTGCTGAGGGTTCATCTATATAAGGCTGTCTTCCTCTTGGCAAAGCATTTATGCCTTGAATATGATCAACCCTTGGTAGCATAGGAGGTGCTGGTAGATTTTGCACAGGTGGATCCACATATTCCAAGTCCTCCTCCATATCCTCAGCAGGATTATTTCTAGGATCTTCTGGTAGGACTCTATGATGCTCCTCTACTACTGCTTGTGCCAATTCCTGTTGCCTCTGTTGTTCTTGAACCATAGCCATATGTCTCAGCCTTTCCTGCTCTTGTAATTCTGCTAGTGTGGGAGCTGGCAGAGATGGCATAGAATTCTGTACAGATACATTTCTGACTCTTCTAAATGCCAGAGCAGGTAGGGGTGGCACCATAGGCATAGGATTCTGTAAAGGAGTGTTCCATCCTTCAGGCAGAACAGTTTCAGGAATGTCCACAGGAAGTGGAGCAATAGTAGGCAGGTTGTCTCTTCTATGTATAGGAAGAGGGAGAGCAGGTAGAAGTGGTACCATTCTGGGCCTATTGTTTCTTCTGGATGTAGAAACAGGTAGAGGTGGCACCATTCTAGGTATAGGATTCTGTAAAGGTCCATCCCATCCTTCAGGCAAAAGAGTTTGAGGAATGACAATAGCAAATGGATCCTGAGCAACAATAGGCATATTCCCAGACTCTCTACCCCCAGACAAAGAGTTTGAGGAATGACAATAGCAAATGGATCCTGAGCAACAATAGGCATATTCCCAGACTCTCTACCCCCAGACTCTCTACCCCCAGACCCTATACCCCCAGACTCTCCTCCCCCAATCCCTATATCCCCAGACTCTCCTCCCCCAGACTCTCTATCCCTAGACTCTATACCCCCAGACCCTATACCCCCAGACTCTCTATCCCCAGACTCTCTACCCTCAGTTCCTTCAGTTTGAGGAATGACAATAGCAAATGGATCCTGAGCAACAATAGGCATATTTCCAGACTCTCTACCCCCAGACTCTATACCCCCAGACTCTCTATCCCCAGTTCCAAAATGAAGTGGTATAACCACAGAAGTAGATCTTCTACTTCTATGTGCACGACGATCATCAGGATCAGTCATTTGCAACTGTTGAAGCCTGCTTTCAATCCTAGCCTGCTGTCTTTGACCTTCAGGAGTACTGGGTTCAGAATGAGTAGTTGAAGATTGCCTAAATTATTGATTTTTTAAGCATTTCAATAGTTCAAACTCTTTAAAAGTTACATACATGATGATATATCTAGTATATCAATAGCTAGATGTTGTCAAGCTTTCACTAATAAGCTGAATTCAATGTTTATTAGCATTGAACAATAATAAATGAACTGATACTAACTGTTTGTAGTGTTAAATAAGCTGAATTGAATATGTATTAGCATTGATCAATAATAAATAAACCAATACTTACTTTGTTGTAATGATTTCGGATTTGTTTGTAGTGTCAAATACTATTTGTAGTGTCAAATAAGCTGAATTAGCATTAATCAATAATAAACAAACCAACACTTACTTTGTTGTAACGATTTCGGAATTGTTTGTAGCTGAATTGAATGTTTATTAATTGATCAATAATAAATAAGCCAATACTTACTTTGTTGTAAATTTGTTTGTAG
The DNA here is from genome assembly GCA_027475525.1 of Macrolepiota albuminosa. NCBI lineage: Eukaryota > Fungi > Basidiomycota > Agaricomycetes > Agaricales > Agaricaceae > Macrolepiota > Macrolepiota albuminosa. The sequence goes on from JAMWFC010000107.1 coordinate 576,054, forward strand.
TGTCGAATAAGCTGAATTCAACGTTTGTAAACATAAATCAATCAATCAACAAATTGACACTTACTTTGTTTGTAGTGTCTTCTCACTACAACAGTGAATTTCGAGTTTGTTTGGTCATGTGTGGTCAAAGAGCATGCGAGGCGTGAAAAGTAGTGTCCACTAAATCGCGTTTGGCCTCTTCTCATCCGGACACCTTCAAAAAATGTCCAAACATAGTATTTATATTAATATTAAAGTTTACAATATATATTTTTTATTTTTTATACTCTAAGTACTAAAATTGAGACTCTCAGTACGAAAATGAGATGTCGTTACCCAAAAAGGAAGGTTCTTGGTCAGCCTTGGTCAGCATTAGTTTTTCCCAGGCGTCGTCCCATATATTATAGATGTTGTTGTACTTGATTGCCATGGAGATCTGTAGATATTTATATAGAATGGGACAACTTTTGTAGGAATTTGATGTGATGACTAAAAATTTGTCAGCTGAGTCATTGATGACTAAGGCTGATAAATAGTTGTCTTTTTGGTCTGTTTTTTGATCAGTTAGAAAAAAAAATTGTACATTAAATATGTATATTAAATATTTTACTGTATGCTATCTCTCAGACACATGTGGAAGGTGTCCGGAGTTTGTGGATGTGGCTGAGGCCAAAACGCAATTTAGTAGACACCAGTTTTCACGTCTCACGTATTCTTAAACCAAACAGCATTAATTTTTCCACGGTTTCAACGTTGTAGTGAGTAAACTACACTACAAAGTAAGTGTTGATTGATTGGTTGATTTACAAATATTAATAACCATTCTTACAGCAATGCTTTGAAACTCGATTACAAAGTAAGTATTAACTGATTGATTGATTGATGACTATTAATAAATGATCAATTTAGCTACAACTTTGAAACTTGATTACAAAGTAAGTATTGACTGATTGATATTGATGACTATTAATAAATGATCAATTTAGCTACAACTTTGAAACTTGATTACAAAGTAAGTATTGACTGATTGATTAATTGATGACTATTAACAAACATTCTTATAGCAAAATTTTCAAACTCAACTACAAAGTAAGTAATGATTGATTGATTGATCAATGATCCTTGACAAACATTCAATAGCTCGACAACTTTCAGCTATTGATTGATGATTGTAAGTGATTTTTAATGTATTTGAGCTTGAAAATTGCTTAAAAAATTTGAAAAAATCACAGAAAAATCAGGAAAAATTCAATTCAGCTTATAGTGAAAGTTTGGGCTATTGTAGTAAGTGACTTTTATTGTTTTTGAGCTTTATAAATGCTTATAAAATTCAAAAAATTCAAGAAAAATTCAATTCAGCTTAGAGTAACACTTGGACAACTTTGAGCTATTGATATACTCATCATGTAAGTGTCTTTCAATAGTTTTAAGCTATGAAAATGCTTAGAAAACTTTTTTTTCAGGCAATCTTCAACTACTCATTCTAATAATGAATCCAGTACTCCTGAAGGTCAAAGACAGCAGGCTAGGATTCAAAGCAGGCTACAACAGTTACAAATGACTGATCCTGATGAGCGTCGTGCCAATAGAATTAGAAGATCTACTTCAGTGGTTATACCACTTCATTATAGAACTGGGGATATGGGAACTAGAGATATGGGAACGGGAAATACAGGAACTGGAGATATGAGAATTGAAAGAAATAACCAGATTGCCTTTAGCTCTTTGAGGAGGCCCATTGGACCAACAGTTACTGTGGATTTATTTGCATCTGAGGATGTACAACTTGGAACTACAGGATTGGAGGATATGAGAACTGGGGGAAATAATCAGATTGCTTCAAGCTCTGGGAAAAATACTTCTAGCTCTTTGAGCAGGCCTCTTGGACCACCAACTGTTGCTGAGAATCTATTTGCTAGAGCCATTCCTGAAACTCATTTACCTGAAGGATGGAATGCTTCTTTGCAAAATCCAATTCCTAGAATGATACCACCTCTACCTCTTCCTGCACATAGAGCTCCTTATGTGCCTTCAATAGTAGCACCTCTACCAGCTGCTGTGCATGGAAAAGATAATAGGGTGGGATTAGTCAATCAGCCTGTAGTTGGTAGGACTGCTATGAGTATATCTAAAACTCATTTGCCTGAAGGTTGGGATGCTCCTTTATGAAATCCTATACCTAGAATGCCTGCTTTGCCAAACTTCACAATGCCATTACTATTGCCACCTGCACTTAAAAATAGAGGAAGACAAATTAATCAGCAGGTTGCTCCACAAACATTAGCAGCATTGCAAGACCAACAAAGGTTGAGGCACATTGCTGCAGCTGAGAAGCAGGATAGACAACGGCAGGTACTAGCAGTATTGCAAGAGCAGCAACGGCTCAGACATATTGCTTTAGCTGAAGAAGAGGAGAGGCAAAGGCAACAACAGGCATTAGCAGAAATACCAAGGATAAGGGCTGAAGAGCAGAGAACACAACAGCAAGGATTGGCTGCTTTACAACAACCAGTGCCAGAGGTGAGATAAACACACCTTTTATTTTATAAGCTGCTTTGACTAACAAAAGTCAACAGCATTTAGATCTCAACCCTGAACATAGGCCTTTGAATGAGGTTAGAGCTGAAAGAATCTTGCAAAGCTGGGAACAGCAACATTTAGCTGATCTTAAAGAGAATTTTAATGATTTACATCCTCATGGGTTAGAAAATATTCATGCAGCTTTTGATGAGATGCTTCAGAATTCTTTGGAGTATTTGAAGCATTTCATAGACAATGAAATTGATCCAAATTCACTAGATGATTCTAGGAATGATCCTGCTGAGAATATAGAAGAGGACTTGGAGTATGTGGATCCACCTGGAGATAACAGGCAGCAAAATCTACCAGCACCTCCTATTCTACAAAGAGTTGATTATATTCAAGGCAGAAATGCTCTTTCAAGAGGAAGACAGTTTTATATAAATGAACCTTCAGCACATTATCTTGGTTCTATGGATATTTCATGTCTACATTGTCATGCTCTACATTTTGATGATGAAAACCTGTCTAAATCTACCCTATATAATCCCAAGTTTGGCATGTGCTGTTTACAAGGGCAGATTGATTTGCCCAGACTTGCAGACGCTCCACCAGAACTGCTTGGCTTACTCCAAGGCCATTATGCTCTTTCTGATGCTTTCAAAGCATCTATTTGCCAATACAATGCAGCCTTTGCATTTACATCTCTGGAAGTCAAGATTGACCATGCAATTACCAATGCTCCTGGACCATACAGCTTTAAGATCAATGGAGAGCTCCATCATCCGACAAGTGCTTTGCTTTCAACTGAAAGCAATCATCCTGTATATGCACAACTCTACTTCTACAATCACAATCAACAATTGACTTTTGTCAAGGAAGCAATTCTAGATTGGATCCTCAGATAATGGCCTCTTTGCAGGATATGCTTCATAGAGTCAATTCCTTTATTAGCTGATACAAGCTTGCAAAGCAGATTATGACAGAAGTACCTGAAGGCCAACTACAAAGGCTTTCTGTTCAACTTAGAGCTGACTTTGGAGACCATCAACGCTATAACAACCCTAATGAACAGAAAAAAGTTGCTGCAATTATACTAGGAGATGGTTCTGAAGAACAATCAGGTCACCGTGATATAGTCCTGCATCTGCATGGAGGTCAATTGAAGCAAATCAGCCATCTACACCCCTATTACACTCCTCTGCATTACACTATCATATTTCCAACTGGAGAACCTGGATTTCACACCGATATTCAATCTCAATTTGGACCAGCAGAAGAACAAAAAGCCAAAAAAGTTAGCCAAACTGCATATTATGCATATAGGCTGCAGCAAAGAGCTTTGGAAGCTAATGCTGCATTGCTTTGGAGTGGCAGACTGTTCCAGCAATATGTGGTGAATGCATGGGCATCAATAGAACAATCAAAGCTCAACTGAGTTAGACAGAATCAAAAGAAGATTAGGGCTGAAGTCTATCAAGGAGTGGTTGATATGGCTACTGGAGATGAAGACTTACGCAGGCAAAGCCGACGTGTGGTCCTCCCCTCTTCACATGTTGGAAGTGAACAACATATGCAGCAACTATTCCAGGACTCTATAGCTATTTGCAGACATTTCCACAAACCAGATCTCTTTATCACTATGACTGCCAATCCAAAGTGGCCAGAAATTGAAGAGGCTCTGTTAAAAGAACCTATGGTTAATAGAAAGAGGCAAACAGCTTCTGACCGTCCAGATATTGTTGCCAGAGTATTTGAACTCAAGAAAAATGCTCTTTTGAAGGATATCAAAGATGGTCTATTTGGAAAATGTGTGGCATCTGTCTATACCATTGAATTCCAAAAGAGAGGACTTCCACATATACATATCTTGATCTTTTTCTATCATCATGACAAGATCAAAGATGCAGCTCATATAGATACTATTGTTTCTGCTCAAATTTCTGATCCAGTAACTCAGCCTCAATTGTATCAGGTATTGACTTTGCTTGAATTATCAATGCAGTGACTTACCTTTGTTATTAGGTTGTTACTACCAATATGGTTCATGGTTCATGTGGAGCAAATTTTTCCAATGCCAAGTGCATGGTAGATGGCAGATGTTCCAAGAGATATCTCAAGGAATTTCAAGAAGCTACACAGTATGGTGATGATGGCTATCCTCAATATGCCAGACCTAATAATGGCTGCTTTTTTGAAAAGCATGGTCATCATTATGACAATCGTAATGTTGTCCCATACAATTCATATCTCTCAGCCAAATTTCAATGTCATATCAATGTGGAAGTCTGTGCTTCAGTGGATGCAATCAAATACATTCACAAGTACATTCACAAGGGCCATGATAGGACAACTTTGGAGATTGCTAGAAAGAAGAGGGATGAAATCAAGAAACACTTGGATGTCAGATACATTTCTGCTCCTGAGGCTTGATGGCACATCTTTGAATTCAACATGCATGCTGAATATCCTTCAGTATACAGATTGTCTGTGTACTTGGAAAATCAGCGTGAAGTCTATTTCTCAGATAATGAATCCATACAGGTGGTGGCTACTAGATCTAACGCAGATAAGACTGCATTCATAGCTTGATTTGAAGCCAATACCAGGTTTTCCAATAATAACACTACTTATCAGAACTTTTCAACCAAGTTTATTTATGAAGCATCCAAACGGACTTGGAAGGAGAGACAGAGAGGTATAGCAATTAGGATAATGTATTTTGCTTCTTCAAGACAGGGAGAAAGATTCTATTTTAGGATGCTCTTGACTGTTGTGACCAATGCAACTTCATAGGCTGATTTCAGAACAGTCAATGGCTATATTTATTCCACTTATCAAGAAGCATGCAAGGCTTTAGGTCTTTTGGAGGATAATGCAAAATAGAGGCAGTGTCTTACTGAAGCTGCTTCAATCCAACTAGGATCAGCTCTCAGGCAGCTGTTTTGCACTATTCTATTCCACTGTGCTCCTGCTACTCTTGAGGCTCTATGGAATGAATTCAAGCATTCTATCTGTGATAATCTTCAACACAGATTGGAACATACTAGGCAGTACAGAGACTGGATCTTTACTAATGAGGATATTTATGACTATGGCCTTTATCTCATCAATAACACTTTGATGAATTTTGAGAAAACTCTGAAAAACTTTCCCAACATGTCAGAGGCTCAACAGAATTGGAACATAGTTCCAGATAATTGGCATTTGCATAAAAGATTGACTTGAATACTGATCATTCTTCTAGGCAATCAACTTTTAGAAGATGAAACTAATTATAATATTGAGGAGCTCAAGCAAAGAGTGGAGAGGAACAAGGCCAAGTTCAATGTAGAACAACTGGAGACCTTTGATGCTGTCATGAACTCTGTGAACAACAATTTGGGCAGGATGCTATTCATTCACAGTGCTGAAGGATGTGGCAAAACCTTTGTCTGCAATACTTTGGCTGCTGCTGTTCATTCAAATAGAGATGTGGCATTATGTGTAGCATCATTTGGGATTGCTGCCTTATTGTTGGAAGGGGGTAGGACAGCTCATTCAAGATTCAAAATCCCCATTTCTGCTCTTGACATATTTATTGCCAATATCAAGAGAGGAACTCAGTTATCACAGCTCATACTTCACACCAAAGTTGTTATTTGGGATGAAGTTCCAATGCAATACAAAAATGCCATTGACTCTGTAAATTGTGGCTTCAGGGACATCTTTGATAATGACATTTTCTTTGGTGGAGTTACTGTGGTTTTTGAAAGAGACTTTAGGCAAATTCTTTCAGTAGTTCTACATGGGCTTAGGCAGCAGATGATTGCTGCTTTACTCAAAAGAGGCTGACTTTGGGATTATATTCAAGTCCACTACTTGGTTCAAAATATGTGGTTGGAGCAGACTGCAGAGAATATTGCTCATACAGCTTGGTTGTTAGATGTTGGTGCAAGAAAAAATTTAAGATCTGGAGAAATAGTCAAGCTGCCTGAAAGGATGATCTGTAATGACAATTCTATCACTGGATTGATTTCTTCTACATATCCTGATATTGGTCATCCTCAAAATAATCAGTATTACATGGACCGGACTATTCTTTCTGGCAAGAACTCTGATATAGAGGAGATCAATGCAGAAGTTCTAGAGAGGTATCTAAGAGAAGAAAGAATTTTACAGAAGGCAGATTCTGTTTTTTCTAATAACAGGAATCCTGATGGCTTTGCATTATATCCTATAAAGTATCTCAACTCTTTGAAAGCCAGTAGTTTGCCTTTGGCTAAACTGGCTTTGAAGATTGGAGTTCCTGTTATGCTTCTCAGAAATCTGGACACAACCAAAAGACTTTGCAATGGAACAAGAATGATTGTCTCTCACATCAGCACTAGAGTCCTCAGATGTCATATTATTAGTGGAGATGCCAAGTTTGCAGGTTCAGCTATTTTGATTCCAAGAATCAATCTAGATGCCTCTGAAGAGGATATGCCCATACCATTACACAGGAGACAGTTTCCAATTTGATTGGCCTTTGCTATGACTATCAACAAGTCTCAAGGGCAATCAGTCAAGCATGTTGGATTGGACCTTTGATCACCGGTTTTTACACATGGCCAACTCTATGTTGCACTTTCTCAATGCACATCAGGAGATTGTATCAAGGTGATTCTGTCAGAGTTTTTATACATGGCCAACTCTATGTTGCACTTTCTTGATGCACATCAGGAGATTGTATCAAGGTGATTCTGTCAGAAGAAAATACATCAAAAATGACTGCAAATATTGTATATCAAGAAGTCCTCAATAGTTTACAAATGTAAGTGTCACTTCGGGGCATGGCAGAGATTTCTGGAGAAACATCCGTTAGAAACAGGTCATGTGACTTCCAACAAGTGTTTCTCCGGAAAAACTAAAAGTATAAATTGAGAAATAGTAAAAAAAACACTTATTGTGTTTTTTGTGTGTTTCTTGAGCTATTTTTAAAAATTTTCTTTCTCTATTTCTCAAGAAATACGTGGGGAACACAAATTGTGTTTCTAGACTGTTTCTTGAAAAATATGGCACATGTATCTTTTGGTTTTTCTAAAGTTATCTTTGTAATTTTTTTATCAAATGTTTTTCAATAAACTTTCTTTGTGTTGTTTTAGAAAAATAAATTGTAAAAACATGATGTATTTCTAAAAAAAGACCGATTAGAAATTCTTTAAATGTTTCTCAAGAAAGATCAATTAGAAACACTGTCGCGTCGATGAGCGTGGCGCTGATCACACGACGAGCGCACGCTGATCTTCTTCCTCATCGGTCTGGTACACTCGCGTGCAGCTAATGTATCGAGCCTTGGAAGAGCTGGTCTGATACGGATAAAAAGAGGGATAGGTGGGCGTTGAGTGATGGCGATGTTGATGATTCTGTTGGTGTCCTGGCCAAGTCGGAAACCGAGGAAGAGAGTGATACAGGCATCCAACAAGCCTTTAGAGGTATGTGGGGCGAAAAGGTGCAAAAGAAACTTGGCTCCTGGACCAAGTAGGTCATGTACCAAGCTTGATCCTTGACACTTGGCACTGCGAAAAGGTGCAAAAGAAACTTGGCTCCTGGACCAAGTAGGTCATGTACCAAGCTTGATCCTTGACACTTGGCACTAAATCCTTCTAAGGCTGCATAAGAAGAAGGGCAATGCGAGTCTTGACTTGAGAGGTGATAATAGCTCAACTCAGGTCGATGCCCTAGCCACTTCATGCCCAGAAATGTTGCGGGGTAAATCAATGACATTATCTCCTATATTGGCACCAATAGTTTTTTCGGGGTGAGAGCAATTACGTTCTAAGTTTTCTTATCGATGACAGGTGTTCCGTAGAGTGGACGGCGAGCCAGATGACGATGACTTGCTTAGCAGTGGCCAAACTTCTCCCATAGGTACTCAAGATTTCTCATCACTTTTATTGCGAAGGTTACCAACTTCTTTATAGATGACCTACGGCCTAGTCCCTTTTCTCTAATAATCGGTTGCAGTGGACGCTTGATGGGAAGGAAAGGCTGGTGGATCATCTGGGTCGCACGGAGAGCGAGGCGGAGGAGGAGGAACCGGGTATGCCGTACCTGGGGTTACAGGAGGAGGATGAGGATCAGGACGTGGTGCAGCACCCTGGTATCAAACCCATGTGGCTGTTGCGTTTCTTTACAAGTTGGGGAGCAAGATGGGGAGTTTTCGCTGCAGCGGCTTCGCAGCCACAGCCTTCGGATGAGGGTTCGAAACAGGATACACCCCAGAGTATACCTGACGTTAGTGTGAATGAAATGGAAGAGGATCTAGGGGAAAACAAGTCTCCGCCACCCAATCTGCCCGATGCAGAAGATGAATCGATATCACCTGTCTCTGTTTCTCTTTGAGATTGATTTTTGTCATGTACATGTATTCTATAATCTTTGTGGGCACATCACAGCATGCAATAATGTAAACCATTAAATTATCACAAGTCAAATTGATAGAATATTCCGAGAACACAATTTGATCATTTATGGATGACCTTTCCTTGCGACTTGCGCAGCATACGCTTGCGCTCCTTTTCCATGTGCTAGGATCACTTGGGTTAGAGGAATGATTGCATGGAAAACCCAAAATCAAAACCTTTTGTTGCTCGGCTGCAGGTAGTTTAGCAATCTTTTCCTTCTCCAGTCTGCGTTTTGCTGCCTTCTTATCTTCAGCGGCTTGTTGTTCCTGGGATAAAAAGTCAAGCGATGCATGTCAATCAAGGAGGACGCAACGCACCTCTTCTTTCTTTTCCTTCTCTGCGTCTGCTCTAAGACTCTTGTCCAGCTTGTCCCTGACCTTCTTGAGTTTGATTTTGGTCTCTGGACGAAGGTGGATGGTATGGAGAGAGTCAATGAATGAGAAAATCGCAGAAACTAGGTCGGCAGTATCTTCAACTCGGCTGGGCAGGGTAAGGCTCAGAATGACATGCTTTTGGCGCTTATTGAGAGGAAGAGGACTTTCAGGGCGTTGACGAGGCTGATCGGTGACCTACATGCAAGTTATCATGATACATTCGACGCGAGGAAACTGGTGACGAACAGATAATGAGCGAAAATAGGGCAGCACTTTGGGATTGTTCAGAGCAGTGACGAGAGCAGGTTTGAGGAGGTTGTCGGTAATATCAGCAAACTCTATGAACGGTCAATATCGGACGGGTGAATTGTAATAAAGTGAGACATCTACCCGACATGACAGAAAGCGAAGAAGGAAGAGCAGGATTCTCAGAGGTCTTTGTGAATGTCTGCAAATAGTATTAGCACTAGATCAAAACCCAAGCCAACAGAATGAGCATACCAGGTCCCATCGGTCTTGTTTAATGGACAAGAACTCATCCTTCGCGACGATGGCCCAGACAAAGTCATGGGGTAAAGCTCCAGGAGCAAGCTTAAAGTCAAGAGTCACGTCATCCTTCGGACGGTAGTGCAGATCAATAAAAGTCCATGCAAAGTGGTAGATGTATTGGAAGAGATCGTGACGTGGCTTGAGGGTGTAGACGGTGTGGAGAGAGGCGACATTGCGACGTCCCGTAGAGAAGGTATAAAAGTCAGAGTATCCATCTTGAGTCAGACGCTTCTTTCCGAGCGGTCTCGAGAACTGTTTTTCGAGCAGAGGTATGTACGCGTTGAACCTTGCAGGCGTAGACGTCAGTACCTGCACGCGTGTCACAGAGCAAGAGGTACCATCTGTTGGCCTTGGACTTGTTCCTGTATATTCCCAGGTATGTAGACGCGAGATAGATGACGATACCAGTCAGCAGGTACAGCTCGAGTTGGAAGACTGAGCCAAAAATGTAATTGATTGTCTCACGACAAATGGAGGACTCACGGGCAGGCCGGAAGACGAAGATGCCCCACTTGAATTGGAGGCCGTCGTATTCTGGGGGATTGATGTGAGGCGGGGGTGTGAGGACCTGGAGGATTCGCTGGAGGAAAGACGCCATGTCGGACTTGTCTCAAAATTCCGGAGGCAGATGTGGTCGGCAGATGCCGATCTCTCTTTGTATTGCACTTTTTATCACTTGCCCGATGTGATTCTTCTATTCGATGCCTCCCTTGCCATCTCACGATTCCTTCGCGTCGTCCTTCACGGTGCCCACCGGCGCTTCATCGGAGAGGTCAACTGCGGCAACACCGGACCCGCTTGTGAGTTGATCATGCTTTCGCGCGTCTTGCAGCATCGTCGATCTCGTTGCCAGAAGCCCACTGATTTTACTGCATTTGTTGTGCAGGTCATCGCACAGTCCACTCGTGAATCTCAGTCACTCGATCAGCGCGTGCTTTGACAGTGCCTTGGCCTCTCTTCATCTTTTCTTGTCACAGATACCACCACCAATCCCGCAGCAGGAATACCTCGTCCTGATGAGTTTGGAAAGTACAAACGCATTCCCATCTCTGCCGGAAAAATGTCGACGGAGCTTGTTGTCGCTCCTACGGCAACGAAGGCCGGTTATAGAGCCAAAAATGTCGCGTTTGTGGACTTTTTCAATGTCTACTTTGTGCCGGGTAGCGTGCTCAAAAGTGGCGATGAAGTATGGTCTAAGCCGGGCAATGCAACGAAGGGTCTGGCGAGGGTGAGCTTGGACGGTGGTCATGATGTCACGTTTACTAGAGATGGCAAGAAGATTTTCTGGTTGCTGGGTACGCCTTTGTCATTCCTATTGGCTTTGCAACGGCTAAATCTTCCCTTGTGATCAGGACCGTAAGCTTTGAGAGTTGTTTCCTTTGCGCCCCCAAATCCCACATCCAACGAGGCAAGCCGAAGTCTCAGCACCTCCTTGATGTTCTGCAGATTCGTCGTGTCCCATATCCGCAGCACAGACGGGTACGCAACAAACAGGAGGCGCATTGTCGGGGCATCGGACCATGAGACCCTGTCCCAGCGTCTCCACAACACATCCTCCCCCTCGGTGCGGTGTTCGACGCTTGCAGTGCCAAGGTCTACAATGGGCACTGTGGGGCTTGGGGCAGGTGCGAAGCGCTTGGAGGTTGTGGGGATCGTGCGTGTGATTCAGGAGAGCGACGAAACACCCTCTAACTGCAGAGCTGAACATCGCAACCTTGAAGTATGTACATTCTTCCGTCGCGTACCAAAAATACAAATTCAAAAGACTATGTACAAAAAGATCAAAACGGTATCATCTGTGGACTTTCAGTAAACGAAGCGGACACTTTCTTATGCCAATCTTACCGCGAACATTGGACGTTGACCCCTGACGGTCTCTATCGCTTCATTTCGAGTAAAGTCTTCAGTACTTGCACGGCTGATACCTATAAACGAAATGTCTAGTTTTATGCACTAAGAGAGACACCAGTACTTACGTTTGAAGAAATGAAATCGACTTTTTGGATGTTTTCCGTAGTCTGTATGTATCGGTTTAGTGGAGTAATTATAATTAGTATGCATGTTAGTTGACTCACCAGATATAATGACGGAGCCGTGTGGATACATCTTACTTTTCGAGGCTTCATTGGAGGCCTAAAGATGCGGTAATTGAGGCTGAAGATTGATTCTTCAGAAAAGGAAGACATGTCGAGTTCACTTGAGTGTTGTTGTTTCTAGCACAAAGAAACAAAGAGAAGAGATCATGGTAACATCACATACAGGACTACAAGGCTGCAGCCAAAACTTTGCAATATGGGAGATGGTCAAGTTGAATTACCAGCCTACAATAGAGTATGCTGAAGTTGAGGTGACGACTTTGCAAGACACGTGCATACGTGATCGTGATCATGGCTGTGCACAAGTCGACTTGTCGAGCACCAGCACCGCCACACAGCACCGCCACACACTACGAGGCTACAAACTGAAACTTTGCAATATGATAGATAGTCAAGTTGAATTACAAGCGTACAAATAGACTATGCCGAACCATTTCACCGAATATGAGGCAGCTGAATCTCAGGTTGAGGGTTGAGGGTGACTTGCAATTGTGCGGCAAGGCTTTGAAACCAGGTATCACTGTAGAAGTTGAGAGGAAGGCAAGCCACAATGTCGCTCAACGACCGCGATGTATGATCATTGTTGCTGATACGTCGGACTCGTGGTCTGGTGCCAGCGCGCGGGTTTCCATATGAGTTTGTTGTAGTCCTGTGGCTATCAATGAAGCGGAGGAGGCTTGTGACACGAGAACTGCGCCACGTTTGTATTTTTGCCCTGTACTCGTAGGGCTCACCATCAGACTTGTCTGAGCTTTGACCATCCACACCGAGCAGCTCCATCATATGGAACAAGATGTCCCAGCCCAAAACATCTATCATTTCTTCGCAAATGGCTTTCCGAGAGTGATACAGCTGCCAGATGCTCAGCGACTTGAATCTGTACTCATGTGAGATACATACCTCTGTCTGTCTCCTCCTCCTACGCTTAACCTTGCAGCTTCTCTGAAATTCTTCGCTGAACCGAACTTCAGCACTGTCCGCATCCTCATTCTCTCGAGGTCGCCGTTTATCGTAGGCCTTTCTCAGGGTGTCCAGACGGGCGATGAAGTGTTGAGCGACCCATGTAGGATCCAGATTCCTATGGGGATACTTTTCTATGACACGTGCTGCAAACTGGTCGGCAAGTTCGAAATTCCATATATTCTGAGGGGAATGGATCCAGATTTGGGGTTCGTCAATGTTTGGTCCCGGAGCAGTGTCATCCGCGGCGAAATTCGCTACGTCGACAACAGACGCGAGAAGCTCTGGCCGCTCATTGACAACCTTGAAGAAGTCGACATCTTTCTCGGTACCTAAAACGAATTTCATCTCCTCTCTAACGATGCGCATACGGGTATTGTGATAGTCGGTGCGATTGACACGTGTCTGAGGGACCTTGAAGGGGGATGTCCTGGGAACTAGTACCTTCCTCCGAGCGGGAGTACGGAGTCCATTCATCTGGTCCCGTAGCTCTTCCACTTCTTCTTCAAGTCTCCTGACCGTATTCAACAGGTAGTTGTCGTCGTCTTCGTCATGTTGGTTATCATCGGGAGCACTGCCTCTGATGTCGTCTCCATGGGCAGGCTGAGCAAAATTGGAACTATGCGGGGCAGTGACCTAGAAGAGATGGAATGTTAGAGCATGCATCAAGACGTTAGAATGAAAGGGCATACAGTGTTGATAGAAGAGGGAAGCTGCAAGTCGCTCATAGTGTGCATTCCGTGCGTTGACGATGATTCGGAGCAAGACAAAGCGAGCTCAAAGGACGAATCGTCTCAAGATTCCGAACTCCGATTCTTTGTTTGAGGGGTCATATGATTGTCTTTCGACTACAAACTTGCGAACAGCACGCTCATCGCCTTCAAACCACGCTCACCCCCTTTGGAACATCGCCTGTTCTGCTAAGTGATTGACAATGTGAAAATCAATGTCTCATGCGCAGGCTTTCCCAAATGAAAGAACTGGCTGGATCAATCGGCAATTAAAGAGTTGGCGGCTTGCAATTTGGGGAACAGGAGACGCAGAAATATTGACAGTGCCCTGGAAGTGGTGTCCAAGCTGTCAAAGTTGGATTTATCATGTGAATGAACTTGTACAAGAGCGACAGGACTTGCTCCCACGTGGCGACGAGGCTGCTGTATACTACGACCAAAAGTTGCTTTGCCAAATATTGGGCTAATGGACAGAAAAAATTTTCGGCGAGAAGTCTGTGAGAAAAGCAGAGTAGCAGAGAGAAAGATAAGTAGAGAACCAGAGAGCTCGGGGAGAAAACAGGCGAGCTTGGTGAACCCAAACCTCGAGGGAAAAAACGAGTTTGGGTGAACCCAGAACTCGAGGAAAAGGAACGAGCTTGGGTGAACCCAGAACTCGAGGTAGCTCGTGTGGTGGTGTGGTCGCAAGGACCCATCCACATTACTAAGCAACTTCTCTTGATTGCCTTTATCTCTTATCTCTTATGTAACGTAGTTGGGAATAAAATATTCATTCTCATTCTCATGCCATTAAATTCAGCGACATAGATATCCATTACTCTCTACCTATACAAAAGGAAAAAGATAAAAAGACAATTTATTTCTGTATGTTCAGAGTCTAGAAGAATTATCATATTCTAATGGCTTTCGGTTTTCTAATGCGTCTATAATACAAGATCAAGTTTCCACCATTGCAAATACCTCTTCCAAATTTCTTATATGAAGAGGATCAGGAAGGGGCGAACTGGCTCGACACACTGGGCATGATTGGAAGAACTTTTCACCCCACCACTTGAGACCACATTCTGAACAGAGTGTGTGACCGCAGTAAAGACTGCATGGTAAAGTAAACAAAATGACAAAATAGATAATGGTTTTGACTTGCAGTAATAGACCTGTGATCGGCTTATAGCAGATAGGACAGATGGCAATCTCCCGTAGTTTCGAAACAATCTACGGTGATTGTTATTCAATGCGGAATGTGAGGGATCAAATACAACATCATACTGGTGCCAGACGATCCCTCTCAGCTGTGACAGCTGTAAGTTCATCCGTGGTCACCGCGAGTCGATTTTGCTCGTTCAGAAATTGGGCTCTGAGAGTGTCGCGATCCTGGCGGATCAACAGTTACAATGAAATCTCGTTTATAAGAAGACACAAACGAGCAAAGCTTCATCTCTTTGCTTCTGGAGCACCGAAACTTCTTCCTTTGCACAATTCAACAGAGAATTTAGCCGAGAAATCTCCTGAGATTGTTTCTCAAAAAGAAGAGGGATGCCGATAATAAGAACCTTACTTGATTTTTGTCCTCCTCGAATTTCTTAGCTGCTCGAGAACGTTCCATTTCGACGGCATTTCCGGGCTGTGTCCTTTCTGAGAAACAGTCGATATACTGAGAGTCATGGTTCCTGGTTCCGACCTCTGGCAAGGTTGCCTGTGAGCTCATGATGAGGTCAAGAGCGTTGAAGAAGAGAAACTATTATACCGTCTGACTTTTGACATCCTTGAAATCTGATTCTTCGTCTGAGAAAAAAAGCTCCCCCTTAGGGATGATCAACGTCTTCTTTTTCCGAGTTCGAGCAGCAGCGCTACAGGGAAGAGAGAGGCACAGATCCCGGGCGCAAGACTTGTTGGGTCGATCTGCAGGCATGGGATGCAAGACGGATAGAGGGTACCCATTCTAGTTTCTTTCTGTTTCTCTTTTTGAGAGAATTTGGATGACGGCCACGAGGCACAGATGGATAGAGGGTACCCATTCTAGTTTCTTTCTGTTTCTCTTTTTGAGAGAATTTGGATGACGGCCACGAGGCACCCAGGCGAACACAAAAGCAATGATGATGATGATGAATTAAAATTTAACTGGCGGCAATCATATGTCAACCATTTCTCTTTCGACGCAGATATATCTAGACACCAATATCACAGCGAAAACCGATGCTGAAGCTCAACCCCAGAATGAAGTGTAAAGCAACAGTTCATCTGTGCTTGCAAAGGCAACATTTCTATTTTCAGGGCTCAACCACACTTCTTGGTCTGGGTCGATGGTGCACACAACACTAACCTGATGGTTAATCTCCTAGATAGTGACCTTAATGTGATTTTGTTCACGACAAGGGTGATTTTTACTCCCTCTTGTAGAGCGTAGCAAATAATGGACTCATTGTGGCGACCGTTAACTGCAAACACATCAACATCCAGATAGGCCGTCAAGTACGAATGATATTCACTGACCCCCTCAACAAGGTCGACTACAAGTAGGATGCCGTCAACAAGTATTTCGCGTTCTCTAGATAGGACGTAAGCAGTATAACGCATCTGAAAGAATGTGCTCGTTAGTCGTAACATAGAAAACCGTGTTTCTGGCATCTTTCTCTTCCACCGTCCATTTCCACTTTGACTGGAGCGACAATGGGCCCACACGATGGATAATACTACTTGTCCTCATGAAGAACAAGCACGTTATGTGATGGAACTTTTCAGACAAGACCTCTGTATAAGTTTTAATGGAATAAAGACCGACCATCGATCTCCATTAACGCTTCTCATCATCGAGCCCTTTGAGAGGAGCAGAAAACTCATCATAGTCCTCGAAATAAGCCATGGCGCGACACAACTAATGTAGAATAGGTGTGTATCAGTGAGTAAGCTTAAGGGAGCCAATACGTTGTCACAAGTGCCCAAGGATTGGTGACCGGGTCACGTTTCTGCCAAAAAGTGTTCAACAAAACTTAAAACATGGAAAGATTTTAGCTCCGATATTGACATGGTTATGATTCGAAGATCTGCATATGTTGTATTGCATCTACTAGAAAATATCAATCGAAATTAACGCTTTGCGCTTTGGAGAGGAAGAGAATGCAGCAGGGTAACTGCAAATCGCACGTTTGAAAAATTTGGAAATAAGTAAAAGTGTAAAAAAAAACAATGCTTGCACAACGTTCCCCTTGTCATATCACATTTCACAAACAAAATTTTTTTCTTGAAGTTTTTCAAGCGTTGCAAGACTAATGAACCATTACCTCTGCTTCGAAACGACGGAGATTGCTAACACGTACACGTTTCAATGAAACAACTACCATGATTTCATCCCACTCGAACCTTGCGCAATGGGCTTCAATCTCAGCGACTGGCGCCGCTTTGAGTTGTGAATGTGTCCGAGTGCTCCAGATGCTCGCTCCAAGCTCAGGATACTCCTGGTACGGGTCGTGGGGGATATCAGACGGCTGATGATGTACCCCGACAATCCAGACTCCTTGTAAATGCCTACTCTCTCGAGACACTTTGGGAAACTCGATGATCTGTTTAATGGTAAACGGAGCAGGTGTACCATGTAATGTTACGGAGCTGTTGCCACGGTGCCTCGTCTGAGTTGTGAAAGATAGACCATGGTGCCAAACTTGAGATTGTGTGATTGCATCCGATGGGACGAGTGCATGCGGGTCAGCACGTTTGATTGCATCTATACTTTCAAGGGAGATGGAAGCAGTTTTCCCTTTGACGCCTAAATCCTCATCGAAAGACTGGACCTCATTTTCCAAATCCTGAAAGGTAGCTGCGTCATCATGCTCGGTTGCAAGTATGCCACGAGCTTGAGGTTGAACTAGAACTTGAAAGAATTTGAGGCACTCCTTAACAACCCGCAGACAACTTTCCTTGAAAAATAGGCCTCTCAAGTTGGCAGCTTTATGCCAGGATCGAAGTATTGTTTCTTCATATTCATCTAGTTTTCTCAAGTCAGAATCAGCTCAACCTAGAATAGGCAGAGGATTTACATTTCTTATAATTGGTTGAAAGCCGTTGCAACTGACAAGTCAGAATCAGCTCAACCTAGAATAGGCAGAGGATTTACATTTCTTATAATTGGTTGAAAGCCGTTGCAACTGACCGATCACACGTTCAAATGGGAAGGCCCACCACCCATGGACAGGACCATAGAGCTTTATGAACTCTGGAATGTGAAAAGCCATGTGGTGATTAGGGACACACTCATAGAACGGAAATATTCTCTGGAGTTCTCGCCGATATTCAACCATGCGATTTATGTATAGTATGGAGTGTGCTTCACTGGTGACTTGAGAGGTTGCCAAGGTAATTGCGGTCATGAGTAGCATGGTAAGATGCAGCAATTCCGCGCGTTTGGTATCTGACCATTTCCGAACCAAGGAGATTGGCAAATTTAAGCAACTGAGTGTGCGCCATTCATCGGCCTTGAGTTTTGATCCTGACAGAAGAGGAACTGAAGTTACCCAGGAGGGCTTTACGATATAATCCATATCATCTCTGATGCTATGCATCTCTTCGTCTGTTAACACATTTCCAGGTTCTATATATGTGTTGGTTTCGACTTGTTTCATTCTCTGCGAAAGGATGTTAGTTGCATTCAATAAGAAAAATGTCAGCGCGTGCCCAAGTTACGATAGCTCATGAGTACTCCTCTCTTGTAAGTCTCTTCGCGCCAGATTGCATTTCACATTGAAGACCTCTGGCGACGTAAACCAAGGCCGGTAAAGCAATTTTAGCCCATTTTTTCACCGCACTTTCAAACGCAGTATCCTTGTCGCTGAATTCCATATGTTCCGATAGCCAACGAAGGAGTGACCGCGCAGCTTTCATAGACAATTTTGCCTGCGGCTCAGGGTTATCAAAAGTGAATGGTATCTTTACAATTAATGCTTTGTGTGGAACAACTTCTTTCCATCTACTCTTTTTACCTTCGGGGTTGTAACCAAGAATGCTCCGAAAATGCTCCTTGATGAGACCGAGAAACAAGTTATGCATGGGATCGACAATGAGATAGGACAATGGCTTGTAATAGGGCAACCTGAGAAGTTCGGTCCATCGTATACCATATTTTTCTACCAATTTTTTGGCTGCTTCTGTAGAGGGAGCAGATATGTATTTCTCCGCCTTTCGCCTACAGTCGGCATCGATATGCAAAACCCAAACGTTGTGTTCAAAATTATTGTAGGAATGAAAAGACCTGCAGCATTTGCATCGGGAACAGAACAATTCGTGGTTGATTGTAGTAAAGCCTCCAACTTTCCGTGCCATCGGGAGGTCGCAGACAACGAGGATAATGGCACAAAAAATCAACCGTCCATAGAGATAGTCTGCAGTCCGGCTAAACCAAACACCTTCCCAAAACGCAAGGAAGGCGTCGACGATCGGTTTCAGGTAGGGGTTGATACCGTCCACCTCCACGGAAGGCTCGTGCGGACCAGGAATCAGCTGAACGTAGAGATTCTCGGGCTTGTGCCGTTCTTCTATAGGTAGATTAAGACATGCAACGGAAATCATTCCAACAGAGATCTTCTTTCCAGCTTGCTTATTGCCCAGCGGATTGAAGAAATCCACTCCGATCGAAAATAGATAACGACCAGCGTTTGTGTCGCCAGAGAGACTAAAGTGAGTTTTGCCATCGGGCCCCATGAACTCCCGAATTGCAGAGCCCTGAAAGATATCTGTTATTTTCCCACCTTCGGAAGCGCGCATCTTCTCCCAAGCTTGGTCCATCTTTTTCTCGTAACCGTGTCGGGACAGTAAACCTGCGAACCAATCTTTGAAGTCGAAAACAACATAGGGCCGTATGGGGACGTATATAGTGAGATTCAGTTGCCCAACAGATTTTGGGCGAACAAGCAGCTCCTTACACTTCTTGCCATGACGCCTGGCACTACAACGCTCTGGATACACCGGAATGTCATCATATATATCCTTTCCATCGTCTTCGCCACTCTTGCCCTTGATTGCTCTGTAAATCGAGTGACATGCTGGGCAGGCCGCATATACCTCAGATTTCCCTTCCAGGCGCAAAGTCTTGATCGCAACACGAATGTCATGAGGGAACGTTTTGTAAAAGTGCAAACCCAGAGCGGTCAACGCATGAGGGAGAGCTTCCATGACAATGTCCAAAAGCTTTTCGCACATTTGGAATAACCAGTATGTGCCTCGACGAGGAAGGTGGAGAGTGATGTGGCAAACAGCAACCATGAGTATCACCACCTGTAGAAACGCCGCCACTCCAACAAGACTGGGCAAGAAATGTGCCCCTATGAGGAATCGTCAATAATCAGGAAACACATGAATCTGCTGGTACTGACCGGTGTCGAACTTACTCCCAGCTAAAGCATCCTCCTGAGCAATGCGTCTCGCCAAGGCATCTTGCCATGTCTGCATCGTGACTTCGAAAAGGCTGTGGACCGTATCCCGCAACGACCGTACTGTTTCGTAAGTTTCGACCACAGCCGGAATCTTTGACATTGCCATTGGAAGAAGCTTGGCTGATTCCTCTGCCAGAGCTTGTTTGATGTTGCCTAGTTCCTTGATATTGCCTGCCAGCTTAATGTCGCTGGCTCCAGTCGGGGCGTTCCCGACAGCCTTGATATCTGAATGCAGAGTTTTGAGACCATCCTCGATTTTGTGAAGTAGAGAGACCAATTTTTTCGTTCTAGTAAAATGAGAGTCTAGCGCAGGAGCAGCAATCGATGGCTGTATCACAGCAGGGTGCAAATTGAGGTTGCCGATTGGGAGATTATCAATTGCTCTTGACAATTCAGCGTCATGAGCTGCCTGAGCCGCCTGATTAGCGGATACCATCGATCGAATCTTCTCAGTATTATCGTTCGATTGATGTTTTTTATAAGTGCGAAGGTTAACAAAACGCCCTCGTTGAGTGTCTGAGATCATCTCTTCCTTACACTGTGCAAAGGTACACTGGCATAAAATGAGCTTCTTGTCATTGTCGTCTGCGTCTTTCATGATTGAGGGAGAATGAGATGGGATGGGGGGACAAAGGACAAGGCGCAGAAAACAATTTCTTCAGATATCAAACACATGCGAGATCATTGATCTCGCGTAACGATTTGGGAGATTATGATTGCCCCATAAAAAACGCCGCTTCACACCCTGTTTGTCTGGCGCATCAGGGCACAGCTTGCAAGGCATATTCCATATACACTGTTTCCAAGCAGAGTCTGAAATGATATAAAATCGGAGAGGGAAGAGGTATGTCAAGCATCTTGGAACGCGGAAGCTTGGGACACAAATACTGGATCTTGTATTCCGAAAATTACAATAAAACTGGTACGAGATGAACTCCCGCGGCCTCGGAGGCATCAGAGCCTTCACTTCTGGCAGTGCTGCTGGTCGATGTTTCCTCAACCGGCTGATGCACAACTGATCCTATATGAGGGACAGTGGACACAGTAGTCTCATGAACGAGCAAAGTAGTCACAGTCCGAGTCACAACGTCGGGGGCAACTGTGACTGTACGTGTAACTTATGTTATCATAGCTTTGCGTGCCGTAGCAAATTCAGTTGATATCAGTGGCTCAACAGTTTGATAGACAGTATGCGTCAGTACAACCGAGGACGCAGAGGTAGTTGAGGCCGGAGCTACGCTGTCTTGGGTTGCCAGAGCAAGGCGACTGGCTATTACAGGAATGGGCTACGAGCAACACGTAGATCCAGGAATCCCAAGGAAACAGCAATCATACTTACATTGAGGGATCAATAAGAAAAAGTAGGAAAGAAATGCATGATGACAATTGCTAAGCACAAGATTAAGAGAGCGCCCCGCTCCGCAGTTCGCAGCCACTTATCCATCAGTGGCGCCGAATGTACGACAACAGGTTCGTTCACTGGATTGATGGGCTATTTAAACAGTGAATAGAAAGCACAGTGATAGTATAGCTTCTTGCTCACTTGCTTTACCCACACTGAGGCAGTAAAACTGCCAGAGCTTGATCCACCGACGATGACATGCTTGCCATTTGAGAGCTCAGCAGTGGCAACTGCTTGTATTTGTCCTGAAACTTTGATCAATTTGTTGAAATTTCTCAAATGTTCAAACTTACCGCTCATAGGCAGTTTTTGTATGATTTCACGCGTTGCCATATCAAATACATAGATAGTATCGTGGTCACTACCACAGATGGCAATCTTACCATCTTCAGCCCAGGCAGCTTGAATGGTGATCTGCCTTTGAAAACTGGCAGGAAGGATTGCTTCAGGTAGAGACCCTGGAAACCGATGGACCTGCATGTAACGCTCTGTCAAATTATGCACCAGGAGAGAGTCCTCGCGAGGAGAAAGGGCTGCATTTCCACTGCAAGAAGTAAGCAAATAAAACACGGGTATAGATAGAA
Organism: Macrolepiota albuminosa; assembly: GCA_027475525.1. Taxonomy (NCBI): domain Eukaryota; kingdom Fungi; phylum Basidiomycota; class Agaricomycetes; order Agaricales; family Agaricaceae; genus Macrolepiota; species Macrolepiota albuminosa. Next base: position 598,096 of record JAMWFC010000107.1, read on the forward strand.
AGGACGTGCATAGCACATGTCAAGTATTTTTGCCAGATTATTTCCGAGGTCTGCGCATCATGACAAAGCCTGACATGAAAGTCAATAATGTCAATTCGAACTCCATGTTTCGAGAAACTTCACAAACATTTCACCATTTTCGATATTGTGAACCAGAAGACTTTGATTGCCACCGCCGAAGAACGCAAGGCCAATTGGTATAGCGTGAGATTGACTTGCAATGGACCATAGCTCGATCAAATCAACTGTTTACGGTCTAGTCCAAAGATTAAACAATACATCAAGCTTGACTCACCACCTGCATCAACGCTAAACAGTTTCAGAGTCCCACTATGGCTAGCAATAGCAAGTCGCTGATTTGTGGCGTCGAATGATTGAACAGCAACACTGTCATTGAACTCGAAAGCTTGAAGAGACATAGAAGATCTTTGAGTGAACCACTTAATGCCAGTTAGCAAGAAATCCAGGTCTGAGTGGCACCACCCACGGAATTTTGTTTAGACTTAGGAATTAGGGAAATGGACCCTTGTATACTTCCCACACAAATTATCTCGGCTTTATCACCAGCATCAGGTTTGTATATGTAAGACAAAGCGGTGACCTTGCCCCAGGCCAAATCGTGGAGAGTTTGGATATGGACGAAGTCTTTTGTTGAATAGACGCGAACGTGGCCATCATCACCTGTGATAAAGACTGTAATGGTGGAAAAATTGGGGTGCGGTAACGACTCACTGCCAATGAACATTATAGTAGCATCCGAACTGAAAACCACAGAACTAATCGGGCCTTTGTTGCCCTTGATGTCGAGAGAGAATTCGTATTGATTGTTCTTAGGAGACGTGAGTCCGAGATACAACTAGCATGGAGAAGTGTGATACCTGCATAATGTGCATAGATGGGTGAATTGGAAAAGGGCGATGATGACGCCCAAAGTTTGGTCAGTAACAAATGTAACAATAGTGTTACCGTACCAAGAGTTTGCGTTGGGCGCGCTATAAGTGATGAGAGGAGTCCCGGGCAGGTCCCAGAGAACGCATCTGTAAAAATAGGGTAAAGTCGGTAACGAGGTCGGCAAGTGTAAAGCGCTAAGGTAAAGCGCCTATGGAAGAAGCGGTAAGTGAACACGGCAAAGGTAAGCGGCAAGAGCACGATAAGCTTAGCGAAGTCTAAGCGTCGATAATGCCTGCCGTAGTTGCAAGGCGTGAGTATGTCGAGTGTTGGCGAGCGTCTGCAACTGCCGATGAGTTTGACGTTGCCGACCGTAGCGTAAGGGAGACAGAAGAAAGGGGAGTAGTAAACTCTGGTCTATTGTTCTGTTGATTGGTCCCTATGTACAAATCGGTAAGTACTTTTATACTACAATGAGTTCGCCGTCGCCAGTGGCTAATGACGCCAGAGTGCGGTAAACTGGAAAATTTCATAGGGGTAGCTCCAACGGTTTCAGATCCCTACCATCCATTCAAGAGCCTTAGCGACGCCAGGCGACAGATCGCGAAGCTAAACCATCACTCCATCACCCTTCTGTCCGTCAGAGTACCTAAGCGATGTCAGGCGCCAAATCGAGACGCTAAGCGGTGTCAGACGCCAAGGTCAAACGCCAAGCTGTCCATCAGTTTTTGATAGATCATCAGGCTTCTCGCTAAGCGCTGTCGTCAGTGACTGATGCCATCTGTCAGTTGTCATTCTGTCTGCCGATCGGCACTATCACTGATTGGATCTGCTTGTTGCCGTGCGCGGTCGTCGGGAATGGCTTAAAATAGGTAGAACGCGTGCACTAAGTTTGGAACGAGTGCGGCAAGGTTTCCGGAGCCGGTGCCGAGCCTGCCGTTGATGCGCCTAACCTGTATAGGGTCCTATCAGCAATTGTCAAGTAAAAAGGCGATTGTTGAGTAAAGATTATGTAATATAGGACAAAGCCACTACTTTTTTTGTTTTCAAAAGCCAGATGGGGATGCTCGCACAATGTCGTCAAAGCACCTTAGTGTGGAGAAAACATATATAATCGCTATGAGGGAAGCATAGTCTTATATAACAAGCGGCAATGAGACTGCACGTTTTGAGACCATACGCTCTGCCCTCATCCCGCATCGAATTCACAGCACTTCCACCTCCACCGTTTCCACCCACTGCGGCGCGCATGGTGTTTGGGCCAGACAATTTGTACGCGGCAGACACAGGAGGGACAGAGATTCATGACAACGAAAGTGACCTAGAAAACGAGCCTCCCCAAGATCCCGAGACTCCTTGCACTCGAAGAGGGACCAATAAGAAGATTCCCCGGCCTCACGGCAAACCAGGCAGGCCTAACAGTGGTGGATTCAATCTTGTAACCGAGCTCACCAAGACTGGCTGGTCCAAAAGGTCCGCCGAGCAGCTGACAGTGGGTCGTCACTTCTGAGACGAGTTCACTAATTTGGATAACGATCCTTAACAGACAGCTGTCCATGTCCTAGCTCAAGAAAGGCTGGACGTGACAAAATGCTATAGGAAACAGGACAAGAAGGAGGTGAAAAAGATATGTGATGAGGTATGTGGATGTCACTCGCCAGCAGAGGGAACCTCATTTGTTGCAACAGATGGTGAAGGATAAGAACTGGCCGAAATTGAAGGAATACGACGACTGCTGGCCAGTTATTTGTATTCTGAAGTCAAAGTTGAAGAACGGCGCCGCAGCTGCCAGGCGTAGTGAATTGAAGGATACGCAGGCGCGTCTGCAAGCGATTATGGGTAGGAGGGGAGTGAGCCCGGAGTTGTAGCGAGATATGATAACAGTTTGAACGTGAGCGAATCTATCGCGCGTGAGTAAGAATTTGCAGACTCACTACATGAAATCCCTGGATAATACCTGGAGGCAAAGGCTTTGGACAAGCTCAGAGGACCTGTGGAGAGCTGGAGTAACTCCAGGGAAAGGGAAGAACTTGGGTGAACCCAGAGCTCAGGGGGAGAGAGGAAGAACTAAGCTGCGCACATCTCTGTGTCTCAGTTATACTACCGTCAACCTACCACAGAGACGATTGCAACACAGCACAAAGTTTAACAAAACAAGCTCAAATTTAACAATGAGCACGATGGAGAAGAACAAATTTGACAATATTTCAGGTGGCAGCCCCACTTTGTTTGGCTCTACTTTGCTTTGTGTGGTCGGTTGTTTACGATAAAGACACTTATCAATGGGCATGGTGGCTGTGCCCAAGCCGACTTGTCGAGGGTCTGCACAGCCACCATGCCCATTGATCCGACCACACACAAAGCAAAATAAAGACACTTATCAATGGACATGGTGGCTGTGCCCAAGTCGACTTGTCGAGGGTCTGCACAGCCACCATGAGCCACGAAGACGGAGAGTGCGCGTGCGCCAGGGGTGGAAATCAAACACAAGTATAGCGTTTAGCAAATGCTAGACTAAAGAATAATAAAATACAAGAAGTGATGTGCGAGAACTGTATGTCGACAGTACTCGCGGTGAGACAAGATCTGTAACGTGAGAGAGCGACTGTGCGCTCACCTGGGCAGCCAAAGGAGAAGGAGAAGGACGACTGAGAAGAAGGCTACCCAGAATGTCTGAGACATGAGCCCTACTGTTCGCGACATGGAAACCGCCAGACCATGTCAACGTGCCGAGAACGGCATCTGGCCAAAGAAGGGGGAGAGGGGTGATGTGACGATCATGTGATCGACTTCTCTGAAAAGATAGTTATGACTAAAACTCCAGCACTTGTCCTGAAGAAGATAAAGTCAGCAGAAATGAAGGTTTGGCGACGACATAATTCTGAGCTACCCGAACCTCAGAAGAAAGATGGAACAAGAGCTCAACCGTTCCCTTTAAGCCCCCAGGTATTGAGTAGCATTGGATCGTCATCATTAATGGCTGGACCATCCGATCTCAAACGTTCCTCCTCGGGAACTTATGAAGAGTCAGTCTCGAAAAAATTGAAGAAGGATGACCCAGATGAGAAGAATGACCCAGATGAGAAGAATGACCCAGATGAACAGGACGCAGATCAAGGTACATTGAACCTATCTATATACACCATCCTCTCTTCTGATTGTGACACTAGAAATTGACCCCAAAACTCTTTGTCCTTATTGCAACACACCTCTCCCTTCTGAGCCTACTGCTCGGCTCAAGCGTTTACTGGATACTGCAGCAAAAAAGTCGTGCCCTGAGCCCCGGCCAGGGAATCGCTTTGGACGAACAGCGCCTTTTACCGTTTATATTGATGTTTGCCAACGTCACCGCTTTGAGAGTCAGATGCTGCCAGAAGCTGAGCGCAAAGGCTGGCCCAAGGCGATCAATTGGTCTGAGGTTGGCAAACGTGTGCGGAAAATAAAGGGCGCGTTATGCGCTATTATTGAGGACAATGGTGGGGTAGATTCTGATATGTTGGATAGTGGAGATAGCTGGCCCAGAGCGCGATGTGTTTTTTGGAAGGAAGCATTAGAAGAGGTGAGAGTGAAGGGGATGAGGGCCATTGCAGGGGTTCGCGGACAATTTGCCAACTTTGAAAAGATGCAACCTGGATAGTGAGTGCTTTATTTCTTTCGTTGAATACATCTGTGGTAAGCCTATCTGTAGCTACGGTGAAATGGGATTGGTCATCATCCACCAAATATTGTACGATTTGTTCCCACTTACTTCGATTGATCCCGACTTGGTATCTCCTCTGACGACAAGCGAGTTCCTACAACGTATCCTGGTTCCCAAAGTCGGTGTGCGATTGATTATGCAGGACATGGATCTAGACAAGAGTCAGATGAGAGATGCTGTTAAAATCTTGCAAGAGAGTGCAAATTATGGCGTGTGTATGTTTCCTGTAGATGAAGGAGAAGAGGACAAAGGAGTCCAGGACGATTCTCAACTGGGTGCCGCTGACATGATTGTTATGAAGAGGGCGATGAAGAGGCGGCAGCAGCTGGATGTGGATGAAAAAGCCAAGGACGAGTATCAAGAGCAGATGGAGAAGATAAGGGAAGTGGAAAGGCAAGAACCTGTAAAGACTAGAGCACGGAAGAAGAAAGGAAAGAGATCGGATGCCAGAGTTGAGTCATCCCCACAAGTGTTGAAAGCTCGTCCCAAGCCAAGACCTCTCGGTAAAGGTACCAGCACCACCAGTGTTACTGATATCAAGATACTGATGATGTTCTTGGATCCGGTCAAGGTTGTCCAAAGTTTCATCACCTTACATCTCAAAGTGGTACCCTCACACACCACGCAAGTGACAGCAGCATTGAAGATACAACACAGCACCCTGAAGGTTTGCGGGGGAAGCCTCGACCATTGACGTTTGCGCAAGTGACAGCAGCATTGAAGATACAACACAGCACCCTGAAGGTTTGCGGGGGAAGCCTCGACCATTGACGTTTGTGACTTCTTCTTGTGTCGCTAAAAGGAATGTCGATAAGACACCCATCCCTGGACCAAAGCTTCGGCCTCTGCCATCTCGAAAAGCAGTGGTCCTCGATATGGTATGTATCGTCCCTACCTCGTCTTCCTCGCAGAAGCGGTCAGAGCGCGAGAGCAGAACCAGAGGTCCGTGTGAGTGTTGACCAAACTCACTATGAGCTTTTCCTGATATGATACCTTCTTGAAGCCAGGCAGGCTTCGAGGAAAAAGAACGAAAGTCATCTGCGTGGTTGTTGAGCGATAACTCTCATTTGTCCTTTGAATCTATGGTTGCGTATGGCCTCTCACTCACAAAAATTTTATCAGAATTTTATTCGTGTACTTTACTTCGTTTTGTCAACCCTCCCTCCTCACCCTGTATATTACTTGTAGTAGCTAGCCGTCGCTTCTCGCCTCCAGTCGTCAATACACGTAGGTTACGCATTTGCGTGACCGGTCTGGCGCTATCTATACGAACCTTAACTGCAGAGGATCATAGTTAAATCATAAGGTAAGAATTACAAATGAACTACGTATTCAATGACGAATTCATGACACCCGTAGCTAGTCAGCGATATCTTCGACACTCCCACTCGATGATGCTTGAGGGTGTCGGACACCAAGTTTATTACGGAAGAGTTCGAACGCGTCCCGAGGTAAAGCTTTAGTGAACACGTCGGCAATCATGCTCTTTGTAGGAATATAATCGATTTGATAGTTTCACGTGCAATATGATCGCGAATAAAGTGATAGCGAATGTCGATATGTTTGGCGCGTGAATGAGGAGTTCCTTTTAGATATCGTAGGATGCGTTTGCCTGCTGCAAGATGCTGTATTCCGGGATTACCGGCAGATTGAGCTAGCAAACCGACAGAGAACTGGATATCGGGACGTGTTTGGGTTACATAGAGCAAAGACCCAACGAGGGAAAGGTAATTTATACCTTTAGCAAAGATGATGATTGGTGATGATCGACGTGGAAACTGGAGTACAATTCTGCATTCCAAAACGTTCCAAGACGGAATCAACGTCCAATGTTCGCAGTACCCATTTTACCATTTTCTCATTCAACCTTAACCACATTTTTGCCTTTGTCTTCCCGCCTCTTCACCATTTTCATTGATCCAACCACACAAAGCAAAATAAAGACACTTATCAATGGGCATGGTGGCTGTGCCCAAGTCGACTTGTCGAGGGTCTGCACAGCCACCATGAGCCACGAAGACGATTCACAAAGTACTGCCAAAGAGGGATGTGCGTATCACAAGAGCTCTCCTCTACCCGCTCTGGGCTCACCCAAGTTTTTCCTTTTCCCTGGGCTCACCCAAGCTCTCCACAGGTCCTCTTGTCCGAAGAAACATCGTTCCCTACACACACTCTCTTGAGACATCCTCTGGCATCACTCGCTCATAACATCGTTTTTCATTTCATATTATCATATCATGTTCTATATGGAGTTATCAATTTGCCCTTTGTCTCTTTTGTTCTTTGTTCTAAGCTCAAAACTATTTTCAACACGCAACAGACATAAGACATGGACGCTATGGAAGATAAATCACAGCAAGCCATGCCAACTGCAACGGAGTATGAAAAACTGTCAGTCGAATTGAAGCAACGTCTGCACAATCCAGATTCCTGGCAGAGACTGGTTTGTCTTGCAGAAGAATCAGGTGATATTTGCAAAGTACGCATGTCGTTTGATGCACTATTGGAACAGTATCCAAATAGCGTGTGTGGCCTTGAGGTGCCTACTTTTGCATATCTGACAGTTGTTTTCTCTTTCAGTCTTCTGCGCAATTCCGCTATGTTTTTTATTTCCTACAGGACCCATCAACATATGACGAAGCACAAGATCTCTTTAAAAGGTTTCTCACTAAATCACCAGAAGTACCCTTCTGGGAACTCTACCTAAGATATGTTAGGTAAGGTGTTCTTCCCTATTTATACATCTTCTCTTGTGTACTAATTAGGCCATAGACGTGTTAACACTCGATGGGAACCGGTTCGTGAGGCGTAATTTATACATCTTCTCTTGTGTACTAATTAGGCCATAGACGTGTTAACACTCGATGGGAACCGGTTCGTGAGGCGTATGAGTTTGCGATCCACCATATTGGGCACGACAGGGATAGTGGCCCTATCTGGATGAATTACATTCAGTTTTTGCATCTTTCATCAAACAACCAGCAAAAGATATATGCGTTGAGGGAAGTTTATCATCGCACAGTTCAGGTTCCCTTTGACGGTGTCGAATCCTTGTGGCAAGAGCTCAAGAGTTTCGAGGACAGCCTGGATAGAACCAAGGCAATGGAGGTTATGAATAATCTCTGGCCGGCGTACAGGCAGGCCCTCCTGACCTTCCGTCAACTGTCAAACCACGTTCGCGCACTCATACCCACACCTGCCCCTACATCCCTGGACCGTCCAGAACTCGTTTTACCTGCTCTCCCCATACTCGACGCGTTAGAGCGCTCAATCCTTGCAAGATGGAAAGCTTACCTCAAGTGGGAGGAGAGTGATCCTCTAGAGCTGGACCAGAGAGGCCAGTCTGCCACCCTCGTGTCGCGCATCTTCCATGTGTATCGTAAAGCATTGATCCGAATGTGGTATCACGATGACATTAAGTCCATGGCCTGTCTGTGGCTGGAAAAAGTGGGAAAACATCAAGAAGCCTTGAAGATCTCAGAGATGTGGGTCGGAGCCGACCCGGACAAGTATGCAGTCCTTGATTGATTGGTCGCCTTCTATTGCTCAAACATCTTTCTTTAGGGTCCCGATGGACGCCGAAGTCTACTGTCGATTCAACAGGTTAAGTCTCGATGATCGAACGCTGAGGCAAGTCCACTCCCGATGCAACAACAGATTCAGTCTTGGTGATGATACCTTGAGACAACAGTAATATGTCATGATTTGTAGTTCAGTGTTGGTTGGTTGGCATTGATACCGGTTATGCCTACAAAAATGCCTACAAATATTCTCTTTTTTCATGTCTCTGTTTTCTTTTCAGAAATCAAGATTTCGCCTCCCTAAGACTATTGATCGTCTAAATACTCAATTCCCGCTACTTTAGTAGTGGCTTTTTTGTTCGTTCAAAATTATCATTGCCTCTTTGATCCTAATTTTGTGATTATTCGGTCGAATACGTCGGGCACGTGTCGCTTTCTATTTGCAATTGGCTGAGACGCTTGGCCAAACAGACAAGTGTTTCAATGTGTCTTTTCAATTTTTTGAAAGTACGAGCTCTATCTCATTCATTGTGGCTGGTAGGAACTACAAGTTATTTCTGGGTACGGATCGCTCTCAGATGTATAAGTATCTGGATTAGTATCTGATTCATTTCACATTCTTCAGTGTCGAGTTCCTAAAAATGACTCACATGCGCGTTGGAAACACAAAATTTAGTTCCTATCATTGGTTTACAGATGTAATATCTACCACAACAAACTTGGAGACTTACTTCGGGCCAAATACACCTGTACATGTAGGTTTTGAATCCTTCTAATGTATCACCGCCGATCTCTCTTCTAGAACCTTGCCGTCTTCATGTGTCAATCGGAAAATACGCAACATGCGACCTCCTCAATTGATAATCTCTCGCTGTTTAGAGCGGATATGCTAGGAGACGTGGCCACGATGACCATGGCTGGCGTCAAGCGAGTCCGAGAGGCTCGTTTCGAGGCGCTCAAGCTCTACAGGTTGTTGGACGTATACAGTATGATGCTTGGCGATCCTCTCAGGCCATCGTCGTCTGTGTTAATGGTTGATGTTCCATACCATCAGAAGACCGTGAGTGGCTCTTTAACCTTTTAAAAGCTGCTGATATTTTCCATTAGCCTCTCGGATCGTTGAACAACCTTCAGGAAATCATCAATCTATTTGCACAAGGTTTGGATGATCATCTAAAATCCCTTCATGACGCCTCTCGTGGCTTGGAAACAAATCATTTTTCTACATCTCCCAGTCATCTCTTGGTGCTGTACACAGAATTGATTAATCATGAAGGGAAAAAAGACATCATAAATACCTTGATCAATCTCACGGTAGCTGCCATACACGTTGGTCTGATCCTGGGGGTCCGTTTTCTTCTTCTTGAGTCTTTTCGGCTTGTAACGGCATTGCATCACAGGGAAACCTTTCTGTTCCATCTGATGCACTTGGTGTTGGACGATTGATTGTTGAAAGGTAGGCTTCATATGAAATTGAATATCATGGAATTCACCCAAGTGCACTTTGCTCTCATAGTGGAAGCGACGCCGATCGTAAAGCGCTTGATCTTTTGATAGAACGTAGTCAAGCAGGACGGCGCCCGAGACACTTCCACAATCAGCTGGACCTGGCATTAACCACATCGCCCTTGCTCTTGCTATTGCCACGGGAGTATTCAGAGATTGCCGGAAGAGAAAGCTTGCTTGATGTCAGTATTTGTATGTCTATAACGTGATAACTGATGATACCCTAACCCTGATCCATCACAGACGTGGGCCATCTTGGGTGCTGTAGCTCGTCCGCCGGAACTCCACGAGGCGGAACGACTTGTATGGAGGGTTATTTTCAACACAGCAACGGGCGGTATCCTCCTAGATGAATTGGCTACGGCATTGCCAGAATTGATAGATACCGCCCCATCAGCAACCAAGAAATGGATCAATATCTATAAATCTTCACGTATGATCGTCTCTTCTTGTAAAGGAAGACTTGCTCTTATATTTTCATGTTTATATTTTTGATTCAGGACATGACGCTTCAATTGGAGCTATGACTGATCGAGCAGGTGCATCATCCCAGAAAAAAATAATGACTAGGGGATGATTTATGATTTGATTATCGTCATGTAGAGGCACATGCTACTTTGTCGCCTGAACGTTGTACTCCGCCTAGACTACGTCACAGCAAACAAAAGCCCACATCACGTCGAAGCATGACACAAGAGGAACAAGACCAACCCACAAGGAGGGAAGGCAACTCGGATAATGACAGTGGAAATTCGGATGACGATAGTAGTCCTCCGATGACATTAAACAACAACAAACATCACAGCAATGCACAGGAGGAACAAGGATTAAATTTAGTCGATACATCAAGTAAGTTGATTCAAGGAGAACATCACTTAATTTGACACATTTCAAGGGATTTTGACTCTGAGACCTAGAACAAAAAACCAGGCTAAGGTAACTGTTAGCAAAGACTATAATAAACCCCGACGCCCGAGCAATAGCATCCGAGCGCAAATGACAATTGACTTGACTATAGAGGAGACGGTCTGGGAATGTCGTTACAAAATCCTCATAGAATTTTGACATACAGCTTTTAACAGGACTTTGAAGTAGACGACGGAGAGAAGATCAGTTTTGTCGTAGATAGGCCTCTGGAAAAAACATCAACCAAGTATAATCTACCTATTCTGGGCAGACCAACAACTGCCACATATGAATATGTTCCTGCGTTCCACGTAAGAGTATCCGTTGAACAGAACATAACTTTTCTCATGTTGTTTCAATAGCTCCCAGAGGACATGGAGTGGTTCGAACATATGGAATGCGTGACGAAAGGTTCCGAATCGAGTTTGGTAAAAATCATAACACATAAAGAGTACACAAAACTTGGATCGAGCATGATCATGTCCCTTCTGGAAACCAACGCGTGCATCGTAATAACTGAGGAGCCTCATCTCGATGTGTTGTTCTCGGAGGAGACACTTGCAAGTGTCTTTGCTCTGGATGAACCTACTACCTTGCACGGTAATCTCTTCCGTCCCGGGGTACAGACATCCATTAACAACAAAGCAGACTTCACTATTTTAGGCCCTGGAAAGCTTAGGACGGGCACGCTACTAGATCTCTTTGACGCAATGTGAGCTGATCCACCAAAGGCTTTGAATTGCCTTTACCTCCCAGATTCTCATGATGCCTTTCCTAATTTACCATACTCAACAGACACAGTTGCATGGAGGCGGACGCGTAGACACACTTATTGTGGCGATGACAGACTTTTTCCTGTCCCTGACATGCGTTGGGCCATCGCATCCACCGGCGCAACCACTCATTATTGGCACGTGGATTCCGATGGCTTTGGGACGTTCCTACAGGTGGTAACAGGTTGTAAGATCTGGTATGTTGCTACTCTATGCGACCAGGTCTTCCACATGCAGTTGTCAGCCCAGAGCCTGCACTTTGTAAAGGCGGACACTTTTATTGTACTACCACTATTCAGAATTCAATCGTCGGAATTTTCCACGATTTCGTTGGAAAACGCACTGTCACCAATACCGAACATCAAGACGCATCCAACTTGCTTTTGACAAGCATTTTGACGTACTACGTCCTGGATCTCGTCAATCCTTCTGACTGTAAGTGTCTGATAGATATTGATTATAAAGCAATGCCAATAAGGAGGTTTCAGTTCCTATCGCGACTCATCTGCCAGATCCTTTAACATGGAGTGGGGCTCTGTCCATCTTTTATCTCTGCTTGTATTTCGAGTTGTACAGTGGCCTGGTCCATTGGTATTACGTTGGAGTGGGGCTCTGTCCATCTTTTATCTCTGCTTGTATTTCGAGTTGTACAGTGGCCTGGTCCATTGGTATTACGTTTGCCTCAAGCTCCCTGAAGCCATGAAAGCAGCTATCAAGAATTGCTCTTGTGCTAGAAAACTATTGGAGTGGTTCTTAGGGAGGCATCTATTTACTCGTGATGGTGTGACCTACATGGGAGTCGGTGCATATGAAAAGCTATTTGCCCCATTCCTCGTCCACCACGTTTGTCTTCTCATGATATATAAGAATTTAGCCTATGACGTAGGGTTAAACGAGCACCGCGATGAAGTGAGGCCTCAAGACGTTGCGAGGGACATTGATTGGTGTTTGAGAGGAGGACCTGCTTGGGAAGCTTATAACCAGTTGAAGGCTATGCCTATTACACATCGTAAATTTTCCTGGGAAGGTGAAGGTTATAAAATCGAGGTCTCATCTAACACTGCATATGGCAAATGTTTTGCTCTCCTCCAATTGTCTTCGCTAATTGTGTTTTAGATCTCGGAGAACACGCAGACGGTTGTGTTTTTGGGGACTGGCGGTGTGCGAAAGCTATGGGCATCTCCTTGCTCGAAAGTCGTTCGAACACCTTCCTACAACACGCAAAGGACGAACCCGTCTCAAACGAGTCAAGCCTCGATATGGACAATTCGGACTTTCAAACGGAGGGAAGTCAATCTCATGATGGTGCAGTTAATCCAGGTTTGAAGAGATGCCGATCCGACAATTCTTCGTCCAGAGGCAAGTTCTGCATCAGAACACTTCTAACCATAGCTCACCAGTTTTACAGAAAAGAAGGCTCGATCATCATGAACCCAGGACTTATCTCACAAAATATGCTGACTGATTAAATAGAGTATTAGTAGACTAAACAATCCACAATCCATTGAGTGTGGTAACATGTAACTTCTATGACACGTCGGTGATGGCTGAGATTTTCGACGTCGCCAATCACCTTATGTGGCAGTGCAAAAGTGTCGACTTGTTGATTCATGCACAGCCACACTTTTGGCAGCCAAAACTTGGACCAATCGACCCTCCAAAACTTTTTCCTTAGACGAGATGTGTCACGCCATTTTCAGTGCACACGTCTCTCAACGAAAGGACGTATGACAACGCAAAATGCCATTTTCGAAAGGAAAAGGTGACAGAGAAGTGACACATTTCCTTTTGGCGTACGACTCTTCTTACATGTTGTTTTTCCAGATAACGTCGGTTATTCAGCCACTACATGCTAAAGACCAGCTCAGCTGACAATCAGATAGTAGATAGTGATGATAACGGCTGATTTAGTGGGCGTAGGTGCAGATAATGTCTTCTTAACGTCAAAAAAGGGAGGCATGCATGGCCGGGGCCTTACGACATTTCGGCAATAGCGCGCTCAAGGAGCAACAATCGATATTGATCGGGGTTCGCCTTCGGACCGGAGTTCCGTTCATAACAGACTACATACAACAATACAATGTGCTCGCCTGTCTTTCGCTTATACATATTATGGCTCTGGACTTTCCATTAGTCCCATACCCATACCCATACGACAAGTTTTGGGAGGACGCCATGCTCTCCATCCAGAATCATTTGGCCGCGAATCAAAAATTGTACGTTGATGAAGAGGCTACTCTGCCACCAGTGCTCCCTCCGCTGCCAAATAACCAGTAAGTGATTGGACATATAACGCCCACCGAGTATTAATTAACATTACTTGCTATAGTGGCATCCAATTTCTTGGCAGCTCCGACATATTCACCTCCAAGTTTCATAGCTATCGTCCGGACGACGACCAAACGCGGATGGTACTTCCAGATCTTCATATGCGACTCAAACCAGACATGAAACAGATTGAGGCTCCTATCTCCTTCTTGTCAAGCGTCTTTGTTTTGGATCAATCCTTCAACGTCCAAGATTTTATCAAGAACAACAGTCATATCTTTCATGAGGGCCGTATTCACGCCATAGGTTGTCTGGAGAGCGAAAGGCACATTGCCGACTATTTCAATACCATCGCTATTGCTGCGTATGAATGTCCAGGATTTTCTTCTCACCTCTCTCCTCCTGACCGCTATTGGACTGGAGGAAAGAGTAATGAAATCACCATCGCAGGCCCATGGCGTGCAAAACCCGACATTGTCCTTGTCAAATCTCATCTGATATCCGGTGCCTATGATGATAGTAGTATCTTCTGGCTGGATGTTCTCGCATTGGCGGAGACGTCCGTCTCGTCAGGTCCGACCAAAACCATGACAGAAGGGATAGACTGTAAGTCATATCTCATGCTCTACTCCCAAGGTATGTATATGAGTCTTTATAATTCAATCACCCAATGTTTTGATGCATTACATCCAAGGGGATCGCGTGTACTCTACCTCCCTGAGTTTATATAGGGATCAGTGGTATCTGCATATTATTGATAGGCAGGGGAAGATAAACATCGGACCGCTCACATATGCAGGAAACACTGAAGAACTGGTTAGGGTTCTTCTTTGTCTTACGTTCGGTCCGTTGACTATACTGGGATTGGATTCTACAATGACACAAGAGGTTCCAAGTGGCAGGGTAAGTGTCTTAGATTGTTTTGAATGTCTGCGTCCGCTATATGTTGTATAGAGATTTCTGAAAGAAGGCGGGGCAGGGTAAGTGTCTTAGATTGTTTTGAATGTCTGCGTCCGCTATATGTTGTATAGAGATTTCTGAAAGAAGGCGGTGGGCCTAATTTTTGGGTGCGGTATTCAAAAAAAAAATTTGTACCACGGTGGAAGAATGGCGTTGAAAAGAGTACGATCACACCGCCCGATGATATCTATTTTATGGACTTGACCGAAAAAATCAAGCAACAATATATTATAGCCGGCGACAAGCAGGATCTTAAACAGAATATTTCTTCGAACCTCTCCACCATTTCGTGTGATCATACACCAAAAACCAATGAGTTGTTCATAGACGACGCCTTTACTGAAGTAGAACTCAACCTCATTTCCGGGTCCTATCTTTGCTCGACTAGTAAGACCTTTCCTATTTTCTATCTGCTTCTCACCTTTGCCCAGGGACTCTCAACCAAACTGCTCTCCGTTCCTGGTTTCCTACAGTGATGGCCTTCAACCTGCTTCTCACCTTTGCCCAGGGACTCTCAACCAAACTGCTCTCCGTTCCTGGTTTCCTACAGTGATGGCCTTCAACGGTAGTGGTGAGGATTATGGTTGCTGGAATGAACAACATGAAGACGCATTCTCGTGACAATTAGGTGAGATTAATGATATCAATCATGGAGCAAGTTTTTGAGGGCCCTTGCTGGGTAAGAAATGGCACGATCTCATGCGTGGTTCGAAGGATGTTCAACTTTTAAAAGCTGCTATGGAGTCTTTCTCTCAGGCTTTCATCAAACAACATATGACAGAATAATTCGTCGAACATTTCCATGTAAATACATTAAGAGACATTGATAGCGCCTATGAGTATCTAACACATTTGGAAGGTCAAGTCTTTGGGAATACAGAGTCGCCCCTGATGAGTTTGGCTGACAAAACTACAAAGTCCTGAGCACGGTAAGGATTGGAGGGTGAATGACACCTTACCTGCATACTGCAAAATTGATTAGGGTGTTGTCCTCATGCCTAACATTGACGAATTCGGAATGAGTACCCTTACAGATGACGAAGATATCTCCGCACCAGTTTCTGTCTGACGAGGCAAGGACATGGTGATTCAGTGGGAGATTGACATGGTTTTTGAAGAATAAGTGATAGCGGACTGTCTGATGCCTCCTGATGATGGTTACAATGGTGTGGTGTATATGTGGCTGAAGCTTATGGTTCTGTAATATAAATTCAAGGTAGGGTCGTCTTCCGTGGCAATTTGTCTGACACTGGACCCTTCTGGTGACGGGTCGGCTGTATGTTGCAGAATAATATCGCCCATCGACGTTACTAGACCAGTCCTGCGTTCGAGTCAGATTTGCAGAAGGATTTGCGGCTGCAAGGTAGCTCACTTTACTAGAAGGTGTAAAGGGTTCGAGTGAGGTGACCATGTCGTGCTGACAACTAGGTAAAGAGTCGGTAACGTGTTTCAAGGCGATGAGGGAGTAGACTTGAAGTCAACAGTAAGGTCATCCATAGCCTCTAGCAGCTTAAAACAGGGATCTCCTTTGTCTTTGTCTTTTCAGATCGCTGATAACGCATGCTGGGATCTCCACATGCCGTCCTTTTTTTTCTTTGAGCTATCTTTAAGCTCTCTTTGATCTCTTTGTCCACTTTTAACATGACACGCGATTAAACAGGGATCTCCTTTGTCTTTGTCTTTTCAGATCGCTGATAACGCATGCATTCGACAAAGAACCAGAATTCAGGATCTCCATGTGCCCTTTGAGCTCTCTTTGAGCTCTTTGTCCGCTTTTAACATGACACGCAACTTTCCCCTTTAAACGGCTGCTATCTTATTGGAACCATAGTGACTTGCAGCCTTCCAATCCCATGAACAGAGATTCTGATGACATTGTATGTTCTGCTGTCATTTCTTTCGGATGCATGCTCTGACATATTGTATCCCTTCCAGATTACTGCCCCTGCTAGGCTGGATAATCCCCCTCCTGTCCAGCCTGAGAGTATGGGGCTTAATATCTTCCATGTAACTCTACTGCCCCTGCTAGGCTGGATAATCCCCCTCCTGTCCAGCCTGAGAGTATGGGGCTTAATATCTTCCATGTAACTCCGCGGCCCCAAAAGCGTCTTAGAATTGAAAAAGACAATGAAGATACGGTCTCTCTAACTGTGATTACAACTTCTTTCTATTAATGTTTATCATCCATTGACCTTGCTTTCATAGCTATCTCACAGTCTTGAAAATAAGATGATGTGGTTACAGGTGGGTTGTCTGGATTTCTATCCGGTATTTGACAAAACCTTGAGCAGGTGGCGAAGTTGGAATGTGAGAAATCCAAACTACTAAGTCGTCTTCAACTCTATGAATTTGCAAGTCTGGGACCAATTACAGTGGGTTTATGTGGACGAGTTCTCAAAATTTACTAATTGAGACTTCAACTAGCAGATCATCCAGGAAATACAAACTGATTGCCCGCTTCCAGATCAGGCCTCCACAAGGCAGAAGGAGGTGTCTGTTCATCAAGATTGAGTTTTAAGGAAGATGCTAACTGAACTCAAATAGTTTGGATCCTGTTGGGCATGTGAACTTGATGGATTTTGAGCTTTGGCCCATGTTGGAGCTCAAATGGTTGCTCGGGAAACATGGCATCATACATGCAGGATGTGGATATTCATGTAATACTTATAGAGCTGGTCCAGCTCTAATGGAGTGCAGGGAAAACCATGCAGGGCATGCTTGTAAACAATCATGCCCAGAATGTGGGCATGCTGGCCAGAGGCATACTCATACAACACCGCTCTGTTGGTGTCAGCTCCCATCAGCACAGTATTCATGGCATACAAATAGTACATGCAGTGGCTGAGTGCTCCTCTGAAGCACAAGTTCATTTGCTTGACATTGAGCAGCCCACACACTTTCACTCCTAAACTATCAGGGATTCTTCCCAAGAAATCATCCTCAGCCCTATATTTCAGGGCCTGCAGCTCCTTGGCATGATTTGCCTTCTTCTTTGCTATGCACTTATTGCACAATACTCATTGAAATTGGTCTGCTGCCAATTCCTCCTCCTTGCTGTCCTTCTCATGCTCTGAGTTCAACTCTCCATTGTCACTCTCATTGGACAAGGATGCAACTGGTGCTTTGCCTTTTCCAGGCATGGGTCTTCCTCTCAAGGTCACCATCAGACCATCATATTGTTCTGGTGTGTGGGGGTCTGGGGTCAATACGACCATGAAATAATGCTTTGGTAGAGCTGGTACAAACACCAGCAGCATAAATAGCATCTGGACTTCTCCTGCTCATGCAGGAATGCCAGCAGGGAAGGCTATAACCTCCAATTTGGGGGCATCTAGAGGCAGCTTGCAGCTACAATGTTGATGAGATGGCCTTGGCTTTGCTGGGGCAGACAATGTAGATTGTGGCTGAGCCACCAGAGGGGCAGATGCATTTCATGCCAGAGTTCTCCCTCCAGGCTCAGCACAAGGAGTGTTATGAATAGGCACTCTTGGTGCCATGGTGACAGGTTTGGACCTCATAGGTGGGGCCCAAGACAGTGCGGTCTCCTGCTGACCCATGAATAGGTTACCCAAAGGCTCACTGATGGCAGCCAGTGACTCTGACTGGGCCTGAGAGGCCACAGTGGGTAACCACAATGATGAGGCAATGGGCTGAGCAGGCTGCTCAGGGCACACTGGTTGTGATAGAATAGCAAACAGGATCTAGTTAAAAGAACAGAAACTCAGAGTGTTTTCAGACACGTCTAAGGTATTTATTCACCTAGTTAAAAGAACAGAAACTAGGTAGGGTAAGCAATAGGTAATTTGTTGTATACGAGTTGAGCCTCACCTCAGAGTGTTTTCGGACACGTCTGAGGTAGGCAGTACGTAACTATGTGAATATATATAAAACGGGTGATAACGGGTAGTGAGGTTTTTGGGGATGCAGGGTCGAAGACAAAAAATAAAGAGAGTATACGAAAAAGGAAAGACACACATATAACGAGGGTATGTTCGGGATCTTTGACCCGGTTTGTTTAGAGTAACTTGCCGACAATAGTTCTAACACTCCCCCTCAAACCAGTCGAAGTCCGAACTCGGTGGCAAAGTGTTTGACTTTGGCAGAAGGGAGTGGTTTTGTAAGAGCATCAGCGATCATATCATCAGTAGGGCAGTAGACAAGTTTGATGTGGCCCTCGCTGACAGCGTAGCAGATAAAGTGGTAGCGGATATCTATGTGTTTGGTACGGGCGTGGTACTGATGGTCCTTGGCAAGCGCGATCGCTGACTGGTTGTCACCGAAAAGAACTGTTGCATTACCGAGGTCCTTGAATACTTCCTTGAGTAGCGATCGAATCCAGAGAGCTTCCTTTGTGGCGTGGGTCATACCAATGTACTCACTTTCAGTCGTGGAGAGGGAAACAAGCTCCTGGCGCTTGCAGCTCCATGAGATTGCGCCGCCATTCAAGATAAATGCGTAGCCATTTACAGCGTGCCTGTCCTCTGCCATGCTCCCATCAGCATCAGAATAACCAACCAGCTCCTTCTTATCCTCGCCTCCATATTGTAGCCATAGCTCTTTCGTACTCTTTAAGTATCGGAGGACTTGCTTGACGGCTTCCCAGTGTGGCATGCCTGGATCTTTGGTGAAGCGAGAGAGCGTAGTGACAGCGAATGCGATGTCTGGGCGGGTGCCAAGGCAGGCCCACATCAGGGATCCCATGGCCTCATGGTAGGGAATGTCGCACATTTGCGCAAATTCGGCGGTAGTGGCGGGAGATTGAGAGCTGGAGAGTCGGACCTGAGTGTCCATGGGAATAGAGAGTGGCTTCATGTCTTTGAGGCCATAGCGGCAGAGGGTGGAGTCGATGTAAGAACGTTGCGAGAGGGAAATGGTGTGATTGTGGCGGTCACGCTTGATCTTGATGCCGAGCAGCCAGTGGATCTTGCCCAAATCAGTGATCTCGACATGTTGTCTCATACCATGCTTGACTTCCTCGATGATGGCGGGACTTGTTGCCACGATGGTGCAGTCATTGACATGAACAACGACGATCATGAGTGATGTTTTATCATGCCGAATGAACACAGCTTGATCTACGTCACATTGCTTAAAACCTAGCCCAGCAAGGATCTTCACGAGGCGTTGATACCATCGTCGACCACTCTGCTTCAGGCCGTAGAGGGTTTTTGCGAGGCGGCAGACCTTGTTGGGTGAATCAGGGGCATGGTAAGCAGGCGGCTGGCGCATGAAGACAACTTCGTTCGCTTCAAGTTTGCCATTTAGGAAGGCACCCTTGATGTCGACCTGGTGTATTTCCATGTCGAGTGCAGCGGCCATGGCAAGGATTGCACGGATGGATGCAAGCTTGGCGACGGGAGCAAATGTGTTGAAATAATCCACACCTGGAACTTGTGAGTAGCCCTGTGCCACTAGACGTGCTTTGTACTTAATAACATTTCCAGCTGCGTCCTTTTTCACCTTGAAGACCCATTTCGAGCCTACAATGTTTATGTCGCTAGGTTTGTCGACAAGTTCCCATGTTCCTGCCTTCTTTAGTGAGTCCAGTTCATCCTCGATTGCCTTTTCCCACAACTTCCAGTCAGGCCTCCTCTTTGCTTCTGCCACTGATCTTGGTTTGAGTCCTTCGACATCTGCCATTTCTGCTGCGAGGACGTATTCTTCAAGGTAGGAGCCATCCTCGACTAGCATTGTCCAGTCAGCCTCACCTTCTTCAATCAATTCAGAAGCTAACTCCCCCTCAATTATAGGCTTCGGGAGAGGGATACCTCGTGTAATGACAGGGTCAGAGGGGCGATTTGATACTCTTCCTTTGCCGCTGATCAGATCGAGGACACATCGGCTGGGGTTGACAATGCGAGTTGATTGTCGCACAGGCTGTGGATGCTCGTCAGGACTTTCAATCGCGGTGTTGTTGTTGGCATGCTTGGTGGTGCTGGATGGATTTGGGGGCTCAGGTGAGGTGGGAGTAGCAGAGGGTGGAGCCGAGCGCTCCTCGAGTATCCAGTCCTCCCCCTCAAGGCGGTCGGTGACTCCTTCTTTACTGTAGTAGACATTCCGTTTGACGCTGACAGCCTTGGTGTCTGGCCAGTATATACAAACGCCATTCCTGTTTTCATCTACCCTGAGCCAACGGCCTTCACAAACACGTCCTCCAAGCTTGGATCCTTCCTCGACGTGGACCCAGACCTTCTCACCAAACTCACGAACACCGCTTAGGCTCGGTCGCTTGCCAGTAGCTGCCTCATAGGGAGTAGTCCCGTCAGGCAAGGCCTTTGTTGACGTGCGATTGTAGAGCCATACAGCATGCTGGGCTGCCTCCCCCCACAAGTTCTTTGGGAGGCCACTTGCGTGCAGCAGAGCACGAACCTTTTCGAGTACAGTGTGGTTGAAACGTTCCGCAACGCCATTGTGCTGAGGTGTGTCGTGGACGGTGAGCTTCTGCCGTATGCCTTTCTCATCAAGGAAGGCAGTGAAGTCCTTCCCAGTGTATTCACCGCCACGGTCGGAATGGAGGGTCTTGACCACGGCATTGTGCTGTGTCTTGGCGCGGGCATGGAAAGCCTTGAAGGCAGGAAGGGTCTCACTCTTGACATGGAGGAAGTTCAGGTGCGCGAGACGGGTCTTATCATCAATGAAGCTGACATAGTAGCGGCAACCAGTGGTCGTGGCCACAGGGGCAGGGCCCCAGATATCACTATGGATCTCCTCTGCAAAGCTCCCAGCACGCTCGCCCTGGCGAACCTTGGCAATGGGCTTTCTGGTCGACTTCGCGTACACACAGGACTCACAGAAGAAATCCTTCCCAGCTGAGTTGTCAAGACGTACACCAGTGACAAAACCTTTGGTTACGAGCCTGCGGGCAATCTCAGGAGAAATGTGTCCCATGCGGCGGTGGAGCTTCTCGAGACTGATGACTTCCTCAGCTGTCGAGGCCTCGCTGATGTCATGCTGTAGCCGATAGAGCCCACCAGCATCCTTCAAGACCTCTCCGACCTTTACTCCATCCCTATCCCGAATGACGCATTTTCCCCCACCGAAGGAGACATCAAAACCGGCTTTGTCGAGCTTGCCAATCGAAATAAGCGTGTAACCCACCTCCAGGGAGTAAAAGACCTTGGTCAGGTGTAGATTTGAGGAGGTAGCGCCATGGGGTAGGTCGATGATGAGTTCTCCCTTTGCCGTTGCACTAAACGACCTCTGGTTGGCAGCTCGAAACGGCTTCGGGTTGATAGGAGTGAACTTGGAAAAATCATCACGGTAAGGGGAAATATGGGATGTGCAGCCAGAATCCAGTAGCTCCACATGAGTAGGGTTCGACGGGTCAGGGGTCGTGACTCCAAACGCACATGGGATTGGCTTCCCAGAGCTCGGCATGCCACCCAACGACAGTGAGCCCAGGCCAGCTGTTATATGGCTCCAGTCGTTGCTAACCTCGGCATCAGTCACCATCTCCTCATCAACTTCGGAGAACCAGTCATCATCCATCAACGCAGCATCAGCGCAACCCACACTGGATTCAATAGCACACGAGACGTCTGGGGCAGACTTGCTCTGGAGGTCAAACAGGAAATCATAATCAGACCCCACATCAACAGCAAATGCAAACTCCTCGTCGCTGGACAGAGTCTCAACAACATTTGCAGACCCACTAGCCTTGGTCTTCGCTTCACTCGAGTCCTTCCTCTTGTTCTTACAATCCTTTTGCTTATGTCCCGTGCCCCCACACTTCCAGCAGGTCGGTCCCTTGCGCGTGCCTTTCTCTGCACTGGAGGTAACTGCAATGGCCTCGTTTTTCTCAGGCTTCACAGCTGATTTAGCTGCAGCACGATGCTCACGCTGCACACGCTGACAGTCAAATTCCTCAGATATGACTATAATAAGGGTGTCGGGGTCAATATTTGAGGAGGTCACAGCAGTAGGGGCAGAAGTGGCAGTGGGGGTGGACCCAAGAAGTCTAGTCGCTGTGAGCAGAGAGTTTGCATAGCTGGCAAGGGATGGGGGAAGGGAGCCTATGATTGTCAAGCGGTAATCTTGATCATCTATGTCAACACCGACTGACGCCAGCTCCTCCTTCTTTACCTGCAGGCTGTCAAGAAAGGCACGGACATCACTCTTGTCAGGGCACCTCATTCCAAGGAACTCAGCACAAAGCTGTGTTTGGGCAAACGCGCCCTTCTGGGTGTATTCCTTGGTGAGGGCAGTCCAGGCCTCCGCCACAGTCTTGTAGCGGCGCAGCTTCATGACGGCCGAATCTGGGATCTTTTGCAGAAGCAGATTATAGGCTGATGACTCCGCCTTGTCCCAGTCTGCAACTGAGCCAGGGCCACCAGGGGAAGGGCAGGGCTCAGCACCGGAGAAATGAGGCCACTTCCCCTTGGACTTTATGGCCGCAGAGAAGCGTATCTCGAAGATCCCCCAGTTGACCCCATCTGGCAGCAGCCTCGGGACATCGGAAGGAAGAGAGTCGGTAGTAACAGCAGTGATGGACATAGTCGAATTCGGTCGCAGCTCCGCAGGATGGAAAGAAAGGGCCCAATAACCTGATAGAATAGCAAACAGGATCTAGTTAAAAGAACAGAAACTCAGAGTGTTTTCAGACACGTCTAAGGTATTTATTCACCTAGTTAAAAGAACAGAAACTAGGTAGGGTAAGCAATAGGTAATTTGTTGTATACGAGTTGAGCCTCACCTCAGAGTGTTTTCGGACACGTCTGAGGTAGGCAGTACGTAACTATGTGAATATATATAAAACGGGTGATAACGGGTAGTGAGGTTTTTGGGGATGCAGGGTCAAAGACAAAAAATAAAGAGAGTATATGAAAAAGGAAAGACACACATATAACGAGGGTATGTTCAGGATCTTTGACCCGGTTTGTTTAAAGTAACTCGCCGACAATAGTTCTAACAGGTTGTGCTGCTGATGACATCCTAGCCCATGAAGGCTCAACCAGTTGACTGGTCTGATATCTAGCCCTCTTGACCTTGGCAGTCAGTTTCTCAAATATTGAAACTTTGTGCTTAGACGTGTGGTTGATCTGTTCCAGTGCTGATACACACTGCCTCTTCATCAGCTCAATCTGGTCAAACAGTCCCTCCATCACGACAATAGCCAGACTGTCCTGCAGAAAGAATGTAGTTGGAGGGACTGGCTGTCCCACTGTTTCCAGTCTGCTAAGAAGTGTGTCTGGCACTGCTGAGTCCTGTGCTTGTGGCGCAGATTTCAATGCACCCATGGTACAGATGGCGGTCCTGTCACTGCATCTGCATATGTTGGTATTGACACATGTGAGCATGCTGGTGGTATCTGATAATAGCACTCTTGGCACATGCTGTCCTCCAGGCACTCATAGCACCCCTCATCATTGACCTCCATTTCTTGCGAGTGGGGAGGTGTCTGGTATGGGAGCGGTTCCTCACAGCCTGGATAAGCTATGTCTGCTGACTGGTACTGGCTCACCACCAGATATGGCAGCTGCCTCTGATAATTGGACTAATTCTGAATTTGTATATTCAGGGGTCTCTCCCCTCCACTAGAGCCTTGCAGGCTCTGATCATTTTTTTGTGGCCCCCAATAGGCCATTGCAGACAACATGTTAGCTACATGTATTGGGACTTAGGAGGAAAAGAGAAAAAAAGAAATTTCCTAACTCTGCCAGTAGTGTAAACAACCACAAATATCTGCCACCCAGTCTTTCACCGGTTATCAAAGTGGACTTTGTCCACATTCACCACCTCATGCACTCTATGCATGTTTTGCTAGCTGTTGGGGGTGTTTCATGCCCTGCAGCTCTAATATAATGGAGCATCACACTTGTTACTAGCATCAACAACGCTATAGGCATCCAGTAGAGTTTTATGTAAGACAACATCTTGTATTCACTCTAGTTCTAGTCAATCTGATACTGCGGTCTGATTCAGCACTGTGAGATACATACAAGATCATTCTAGCTCGTAACCAATGGTTACATCTAAGTATTGGTCCATCACTGCAAGGTTCTTGCAATTTACTAGTGGCTCCCAGGTAGTATCACCTAAGCTCCACCTTACCTCAAATTCAAGGTGTCCCTCTGTCTACCTATGACCTATGAGGTCATCTACAAACCATTCCTGGTCATTGCCAGTTCCAAAGTCATACAGCTCTGGGGTTGCATGATTAGGGAATAGCATGTTACTATTGGCCAGATATGGTTGCAACAGCAATACATGGAACTTAGGCACTATTCTGCATGCCTGCAGCACATAATTAGATGTGCTCAGCCAAGTCTTGAGGACCCTATATGGTCCAATCCACTTGGGACATAACTTACTCGCTCTGCCTTTCAGCAAGTTCAAGTTCTTCATTGAGAGGTACACTAGGTTCCCTTTCTTGATGTCCGGTTTATCACACCTGCAATTATTTTGTTTTATTTGCCATACATGCAATTCTATAATTGCATCATGGGCATCCACTAAATTTCTTAGCACATTGCATGCAAACTGTCAGGGGACTCCTCATTTCTTCCTTTTCTCACTTCTTATCTCTTCACTCTCCCTTCATTTATCCTCTTATTTCTTCTGACATTATTTCATTTTACTGTTTATATCCTTTCAACACTATCTGTTAGTACTACTCTCAGCCCTTGAGGTGTTCTGGTTCTTTAGCTACCATTTACTATTAATCTTGATGACCAGTTTCCACTTATTGTTGATAGTACTACAAGAGCTTTGAGATTAGCAAAAGATCCTGTTGCTGCAGCTGACTTTTTTTATTTTTCTATTCAATGTATGTTTCAATATCTTTTTGGGTGGGATTTTGAAAAAGGCAAAAGTTTTTCAGAGGGTGGCATTTTAGGACATCTTGCTGCATTTTATGGATCTAATGAATTGACCGAAAGAGGACAATGGCATGCACACTTTCTTATATGGCTTATTGGTGCACCTAATCCTTCTGATATTCATATAAAACTTAAAACCGAAGCTGGTTATGCTCAAAAGCTATTTCAATTTTTTGAAAATATTATTCATTATCATCTTCCTAATATTGAAATAGAAATCGATCCAAAATATGAACCACGAATCGAAAGACCTCCTCATGTACCATCTTCAAGATCTGATGAAGATATTCAAGATTGGAAAGATTTGCTTGATGTAGAAATTAAAAAATGCAGAGAAGCTCTTCAACGTCATAATTGTAGAGCTGTTTGCCACAAATTTGGAAATGATAATAAGTGTCGCTTTCGATTTCCACATGATTTTGTTCCTGAATCTAAATTTGATCCAAATACAAATTCTATTTATTTACTTTGTCAAGATCCTACTGTGAATTATTTTAATCCAATTATTCTTGTATATTGTCGCCATAATCATGATTTAAAATGTATATTATCCGGAAAAGCAGCTAAAGCAGCGATGTTTTATATTACCGACTATATTACAAAGTTAGATCTAAAAACTTATCAAATGTTGTCTCTTCTATCTCGAGCAGTTCTTAACATGAAAGATACTATAGATTCTTCAAGTTCTAAAGCTAAATCCAAATTGCTTCTTCATAAATATTTATCTCAACTAACTAAGCAACAACAAATACATGCTCAACAAGCAGCTTGGTATATTCGGGGTCGAGGTGATAGTTTTTCTTCTCATAAAACAACACCAATGTTATCAAATCTTTTACTTTATTACGTTAAAACTTCTATCAATGCTATGAAAAATACAAATGAAAAAAATGAAGATTGTAGTGATGAAGAAAACGATATTGAACCTATATCATTAAAAATTAGTGTAGATATTAATGGAAATCTTTTAAAAGCAACTCAGATAGATGATTATATTTATCGTGATTCAGACTTGTCTAATATCTGCTTTTATACTTTTGTTCAGTGTTTTCGAAGAGAGCTTATAAGTACTTCAAAATATAAAGGTACTAATACTATACGATTAGGTGCGTATAAACGCTGGAGACTGAAAAGTCCACATCCTTTATGTGATACTCATGATTTAGTAGAGCATACTAATTTTGAGCGTGGAGATGGTTCTAAGCTACTTATACCTTATTTAATTGGAACAAGTATTCCTCGATCTACTCATTCTGATTATAGTATTTTTATGCTTGCTCATTTTAAACCTTTTAGTGATGTTGAACCTTTACTTCTTTCACATGAAAATCCTGATGATGTATTCAGTATGTATAATTTTACTGAAATGTCTAGAAATATTATGAAAAATTGGGATGCTATTTATGAATGTGAGGATGAAAGAGATGCTGAGAGACTTCAAAAAAAAGAACAAGCTTTGAAAGAATCAAAAGTATTCATGGAACTAGCAGCTTCTTCAAATGATACTTTATTTATTCCAGAAAACTCAGGTCAAGTAGTTCAAAAAAATTTTCAATTAAATCAAGAACTTCTCAGACTTCAAGCAAGTGAATGGTTCTTAGTCGATGCAGAAGTTAATAAAAAAATAGACACTTCTGTATTATTACCTGCCGTAAACATTAGTAATTTAAAGATTTGGAAAAGAGAAGTCAAACTACAAGAAGAATCTTTAAAATCTCAACGAAGGAACATTCTGGATCCTTTAAATCAGACAGCAATTATCAACAATGCATCTGAAACCGAATTAGTTTCTACTTTACCTAATATAAAATATTTATCTTCTGCTAATATATCATCAAATGCACCTACACCTCAAACAAAAAGTTTAAATAACATTAATAATTTACACTTTGAAAGCCGTAACAATCTGATCGAGCGCATCATTTCAGAAGAAACTTTAAATGAAAAACAATCAATTGCGTTTAAAATTATTTCTAAAGCTTTTTTCAAATATATCAATGATGAAGCAGCCGGCATAAATAATGTTTTATCACCAAATTATCAACCTTATTTGCGCCTTCATCTTTCAGGACCTGGTGGTACTGGAAAGACTCATGTTGTTAAAGCCGTACAAAGAGTTATGGAAGTTTATCAATGCAAACAAAGATTGCGCTTTTTAGCACCAAGCGGTACTGCAGCTGCACTTATTGATGGATTAACTATCCATAAAGGTCTATCTATCAAAGTTCAGAAAAAAAATAAAGGAAAAGGTAATCGAATACCTGGTGATTCTAAAGAAGATTATTCTGTTATAATGACTGTTGCTGAAAAAAGTAATCTTTTTGAAGAATTTAAAAATGTTATAATGCTTCTTATTGATGAAGTATCTCTGCTTAGCTGTCATTTATTATCAGATGTAGATTGCTCTTTACGAATAGTAAAAGGTAATAATGAACCATTTGGTGGAATTTTGGTCATTTTTTCAGGTGATTTTTATCAATATCCACCTGTTGGAGGAACTCCTTTGTATAAACCTGTAACAAATTCTACTAATATGTCTTCTCAGCAATTATCGACTCGTCTTGGTCGGTTAGTATGGAAATCGGTCACTGAAGTAATAAACTTGGAAGAGCAACAGCGCATGAAAAAAGATCCTGAATATGCTGCAGCTGTTTTACGGTTGCGAAAGAGAAAATGCACAGAGGAAGATGTTGAGTTATTCAACAGTTGAGTGATTAAATCTTTTGAAAATCCAGATGGATTAAATATGAGTTGTAATAATAGACAACATTCAACTGCAATAGTGCAAACTAATGATCTTTGTCAGGCTATAAATTTTCAAAAAGCAAAATCCATTGTTCAAGGTAACATTGATATTTGTGCTGCAAATGACACAGTTAAAAAAAAACAATATCAGAACCTGCTAGATCTGAACTTTTAAGACTGAATGTTTCTAAGTTTGCTAGTGAAGGCGCTTTACCTGGTTTTCTTCCTTTATATATAGGAATGCCTGTTGTTCTGCGCAATCGAAATCTATCTACTGAATTAGGTATTACGAATGGTGCTCATGGAATATTGAAGAAATATGACATTGAAACTTGTTCATCCGGTTATACTTATTGTACTGGTGCGATTATTGAATTTCCAAGAAGCAAAGTATCTCTTTCAAATCTACCTAATCAGTATTTTCCAATTGAACCTCTATCCTGGAAATTTCAACATTTAGTACAATTAGATAAAAATAATGAAAAGCAAAAAATATCAATCATGCGCTATCAATTGCCTTTTCAACCTGACATTTAGTACAATTAGATAAAAATAATGAAAAGCAAAAAATATCAATCATGCGCTATCAATTGCCTTTTCAACCTGCTTTTGCTATTACAGGATATGCTGCACAAGGAACAAGTCTTCCGCATATTTTAGGTTGGTTACATCTTAGAGGTTTCACTGCCTATGTAACAGCATCTAGAGCTACTACTTGCGAAGGTCTAGCTATAGTTCAAAAAGTCACTTTAAAAGATCTCAATTGAAAGTTGCCATCTGACTTAATTAATGAGACACAAAGGCATGAAATTATGGAGCACAATACACTTATTAGACATGGATTTAAGAAGGGTTTTATTAGAGTTGTACCTGATCCTGAAGGTGAGGATAAACATTTAAGCAAATACTCAAATATTAATATTAAATTATCTACTTATTCTCAACGATATTCTGATAATATTCAAAATACTCAAGATCAGTGCGAAAGAAAAGTAGATGCAGACAATAATAATAAAAGCAAAAAGAGATCTGCATCACGTAATTCATGCCGTGATTTTACCTTGCACAAAAAATTAAAGTTAGATTTTGATGAAAGTACTAATTCTATATGGCATGTTATTTCGAAAGGATGCTCATGGGATAGTATAAATTGGTCATGTGCCTATGATTCTACACTCATGTCTTTTTATTGCACTTATCTCCAAATGAATAATGAAGATCAAAATATTTGGAGCTGCTCTAATGAAACTTGCAATATTCTAAGTGATTTATTTGCAAAACATATTAGTTTAAGCTATAATATTGATGATATCCGCAATGAATTTCGCAAATATCTTTATTATAAAAATCCAATAAAGTTTCCATTAATTGGACCTACTTTAATAAGCGCTACAGATATTGTTGACTTAATTTTTTTCGCTCCTAATATAGTTCAAAAAATGATTTATCATATATCATGCCCTTCCTGCCAATTTCTTTTAGAAGCAACTATTGACTTGCATCACATAGGTCACTGTACAAGTCCTACCGTATGGTCTAATTATGGAATTCAAGGAGACACTGAGGCAACCACTCAGCAATGGTTAAATGCCTTTATTACAGCAGGTAAAAGGCACGCTTCCATAGAAGCTGCAACAATTATGAAAAATGGACTAGCTAATCATTCACACATATGTTCTGCTATTCCAAGTGAAAAAATACTTTATGCCCCAGCTCCTTTAATAATTCGACTTGATTTAGATTATATAGATGGATTCGCTACTAAAATAATTCCTATTGTATGCTTGCCAACTCAGACAGGTTTACAGCAATATAGTGTGCGAGCTATTATCTACCAAGGTTATAATCATTTTACAGCTCGTCTTTTTGATAATAACTCTGTCTGGAGCTACGATGGAGCTGCTTACAATGGTAGTATTGTTAAGGAAAACAACTGCATTAATTTGGAGATTTTTAATGGTAGACAGCAACATATTGTAATCTATGCAAAAATATAGTAGTATGAGCGCCACGAATATCTAGATTAAGCAGTTGCCACATAGTCTATGAAAGGCTAGTAATACGCACTTCAGCCGTCTATCTACCGTCACTGCTGGTACCAGATTGTGTTTCCATTGGAAAAATTAGAAAAGAAAGCTGTCATGCAATTTCCAATGTGCCAATTTTCAAAAGAAAAAGGCACTTTCCTTTGTTGAATGACTTTTTTTGTGGGAAATTAGTACATCAGAAAAATAGCATAACAGCTTTCTTTTACACTTTTTTCACTGGAAACACTTTCCAGTATCAGCAGTGCGTGCGAAGATAATAAAATAATTAACAGCTTTCTTTTACACTTTTTTCACTGGAAACACTTTCCAGTATCAGCAGTGCGTGCAAAGATAATAAAATAATTACGTAATTGTTCATCTGGACAAACACTTAGGTAATTGTTCATTTGTCCATAAGGCATAAGGTAGCTTCTCTATAAACAACTGTGCATCTGTGCCCTGAATTTTCGTAATTGCATCAAAAGTTTCAGGAATCTCTGAATTTGACACATAGTCTCTGGAGTTTATCATAAAGTGCAGTGACCTCTGCATATGAGACATCTCTGACTTTCTATGATAAAATATAAGACTGTGAAAAGCTCAAGACACCGTTCACCTTGAACCGAAAGTGTTTACAAATCTATCTCTGGAGAGATGTCAGGTTGTTGATCTGCAAAGACAAAGACCGTGATCAGTCATGAAGAGTGAAGTTTCCGTGCTTTGTACTGTGGGCAGAATTTACAAAGATCCTTAGTGCATCTTTCAACTGAATGATCTTTTGCTTCTGATTTTATAGGGTGCCGACTTCCATGATTTGGTAAATAAGAGATGATTAAAATTAGATTTATGTGTTTCAAGAAGGTTTGTAGATATAGTCAATGAGTTGCATGACCGTCAGTCATAGTGACTTGTCATCTCACACTGTGCTTACAGTGTTGATAACTTAGTTCTCACTACACTATGTGTCACATTCAAGCTCCTCTCCTAATGTCCCTATTACACAAGTTTCATACTACATTCTACTAATCTTACTTACTCAGTCTCTTGTAGTTAGCTTGAATCTCTCGGCCCCGTTCTCAGAAGTGGGTTTTTCTGATGTTCAATAACTTATTTTCAGGACTTAAGAAATTCTATTCTTACAACATCACGCTAGCATTCGCACCAAAAAAAATTATTGTATTATAATAGTATAAGTATAATAAAGCTCAAATATTGCTATTTTTATATCAAATTATGAGTTATGAACCTATAATTATCTGCAAGAAACGTACTTCGTGGGGTTGAAAATATTATTGCGGATTACGGGGTATGAGAGCTTTGACTGGTCTCAGAAGGCGACAGCAATCGTGGACGAACTGTATGTTCGATGAATGAACACCGATAAGCAATTGACGACGAATAATACAATGGAAATAAATACTTACCTGAACGGGAAATAGTGTCTAATGTATCAGATGACAAGCGGCGACGTTTACCAGTGGAACGGGATACATTTACTTTAGGAGCGGAGTGTGACGAATTTGAATCAGAAGAGGTGGAATCTGAAGACTGGTGCATGCCTGCGTCGTCTACATCCTGGTCGCTTGACTCATCATCATTGCTATCATCCGATTCACAACCAGTGGAGTAAATGAGCCCGTTATACAAACCTGCATCATTATCATGCTCGATAGAGTCAAGTCGAGTCGAGATATGGGCAAGAGAAAACCCCAGCTCAGATGACATTTTCCTGTCTCCATAAACCAAGCCATTGAGCGGGACATTATCTGAAAATTATTGTCATACAACTTTGAATGACGAAGAAGCGAGTACGAACTGTAAAATTGGCATGAAGAAACAACAACGTCGTAAGTTGTGCCAGGCCAATAGAACGAACGTTGAGATGAAAGTATTGTCATACATTTGAATGCATCCCATCCAGGACCACCCCTCATACATTTACACATGGATAAACATATGGTTGCCGGGTCTATCGATTTCATAGTATTGCCTTGAAAACCCGAAGTATAAGCTGCCTTCTTCAACAATATAAGGACATGTGCCTGATGCGCCAGAAACACCGCGTAAACATCTTGAAATGCCTCATACCCAGTTATGGAACGACCAGTACCGTGAAGGCTGTGTGTACGGAAATACCAATAAACTATTTTACGTGCCCTTGACCGGTTCTTGATGGAGGCTTCAAAGGCCTGACTATCCTTTTGATGATCCACCAATAAACTATTTTACGTGCCCTTGACCGGTTCTTGATGGAGGCTTCAAAGGCCTGACTATCCTTTTGATGATCCGCGTAATTCCAGTTGATAAGTGCACTGTAAAGCTCGAAATAGTTGCAAAGAGAAAACAATGCTAAAGAACCGTCCCAAGTACTCGTATCCGGTATATGAGGATATTTGCGATCTAAACAGTTAATATAGCAGTGTAAAAATAAATAAGAGAATAAAATAAACACACCAATGACGCTGTTGTATGAACACTTGAAGTACTGGTAATAATACGCCAGCATACGAACTAATAGAGCATGCGAGGCTATTCCGTGGTCGGTGTTGGTAAGAACGTCGCTGCCTACAAAATGGTGATACATTCCAATAATGGAGTCCATCAGAGTCGAAGCAAGATAATAGTGACCTCCCAAACAAATCGATGGAATAGGTGTTACAACACAATGCGGTAAGTTAGGTCGCATTATGCTAATTGTTAATTTTTAACACAAGATAAGGATATGAATGTATGAACAAACTTACAAGATATCGCCAGGTTCTAACACCACAACTTCTATATCCCATAAGTCCTCGTTGGATTGGTGCGATATATATTTGTCGGTAAATATATCAACAGTGGCAAAGTCCCGGAACGACCCAGACTTCGGTCTTGCGATATACGCGATATATATTTGTCGGTAAATATATCAACAGTGGCAAAGTTCTGGAACGACCCAGACTTCGGTCTTGCGATATACCACAATTTTATGCCCGTCTCCACCTTTATAAATGTGCCAAATCCATTGGAGTCTATGTGCCAATAATGATGGGCCGAACCAGTGGACGCGATTGCCCAACGCATGTCGGAAAGCGGATATTGGTCAATAGATCTGCAATAAGAAGACTGACCATTAACTTGTGACCACGCATACCAATCGCCAGATATAGGTAGTAAGGGGAATGGATCACAATTAGCGGGCATGTAGAGTGCGCTGATTGCACGCAAAGGCATAGAAGAAGCAGCAACAAAAAGATCACGAGGCGATCCTTTGCGTGTACGGTTAGTATCCAATAAAGTGAAATCTGATCATAAAATTTCAGTGAAAGTACGCATCACAAGTATGATAACATACCGTGGATAGTAGTGACACTATGGATATTGCATATGGACGACAAGACGGATTCGTTGAATCCCTTGTCAGAAACGTTGCATGCCTTCATTAAAACAGCAGAATGCGTTTTCAGTTGCTCAGCAATGGTACAATTGGTCGAATCGTAAAAATCGGCGAGCGCCATGACTTTAACCAAAGATGGTTGAGATAAACCTCGAATCACGGATTTGTCGAGTGAATAGAACCATGTAAGATCCTCTTTGAGCTAGTCAAGCATAAGTTAAGCACAAACAGACCAATTAACATGACATACATGAAATTGTGGAGTAAATTTATAAGTGTGATTTGTACCGTAAACAGGATACTCAATGGGACAATCCCCAACGACGAAGGTGACGATGCTAGACAGGTCGATATCGTCGTCTTCGAAATCTAGATCTTTTTTTTTTAAAAAAAAAAGAAGAAGAAAACAATCAGGCCATCAATAATCAAGCAGCATGAACAGAAAATTACAGTGTCTTCAAGTGTCAAATCGATGAGAAGAAAACAATCAGGCCATCAATAATCAAGCAGCATGAACAGAAAATTACAGTGTCTTCAAGTGTCAAATCGATGAGGGTAGTCAGCTTAGCAACGCCTTTATACGAGGAAGGTAATTTTCCAGAATATTTGACCACAATATTAAACTTACTGCATTTCCAATATGTAGTACTTGATATACTCGAAGGACGCTGAGGTGCAGTAGCATTAGCACGACCTTTACAGCGTGTACTTCTTCGTTTGGTACGCAGGATACGGTATATCGGTTTGGTACGTTTCTTTGTGGTACTAACAGAAACTTCCTGGATCAAACGTACGATGGTGTCGGACTCGTCTGAGGAAGACCAATCGGATGATAAGGGGGAATGAGGTGAATCTATCAACAATAACGAGCATGAGAATGCATAATAAACTGAGTAAATATAATTAAGATAATTCACTGTATGGGCTGTGAGCAACCATAGGATACAAAGGGTCATCCACAGACTGAGAAGGGGTAATATCGTCAATTATATCTGCAGGCTCAGATATCATAGAAGGAGAACTGTTGTCAGTAACAGACATGGTATCTGCAACTGTTATACTATTAATAAATGAGGTCGGTTGTGAAGGAATAGGTGCAACAATTAAAGGATTATTTTGAACCAGTCGAGGCACGTCGTTATCCGCAATCAACATGTTTCCAATGAAAGAAGTTGGTGGTAATTGAGAAGAACCAACAATTGGAGGTAAAACTTCTTTGTCAATGGGAAACGGCAACCTACAAGACATAGACAATTGAGACAGCGTAGAGACGACGTTTAAAGTGTGAGTATCCTCAACAACCAATAACGGCATGGTGTTGATCATCCTACAAGACGGAGACGATTGAGACAGAGTGGACACGACGTTTAAAACGTGAGTATCATCAACAACCGGTAACAGCATGGTGTTGATCAACCTACAAGATGGAGACGATTGAGACGACATAGACACAGCGTTTGAGGCATGGATATCCTCAACAACCGGTAATGGCATGCTGCTGTTCAAAGTATGTAGCGGATGATGTAGATGCAGATGACGAACGGAAAAGGGTAAATCGCCATAAGAAATTTCAGGCGTTTGTTCGACCTCTGACTCACGAGGAGCTCTCAATAGACGGGAAGGACTAGGAGTTCCTTCAACTAGAGAAAGCCAATCAGGAGCGGCTTTGAATACAACTCCTTCCAAATCCTGAAATGCTATGGCAAGTTCGTGCATGAGGTCACCTCCCAATGCAGCGGAAAACAGGACCTTCCATAATGCTCTGTCCGCTGTTATAATGGCAGGTGGACGTTCCAAACCACCAATATGTTTCCACAACTATTTAAAATTTATAAGTCGTGAATAAGCTGTATATACACGAACTATATAAAAGAATGACTCACATTGAATACTGTTTCCTTCGCACCAACTTCATTGTATTCTCGAGGATGGAGAAGCATCAGCGGCGATACAGATAAAGCTATATATAAACAATTATGAAGCGACCTGGTATGGCCCTGGACTCCCGAAGTATAAGATTCACGAATGTATTTGACTTCAGCCTGGTCACTTTCGGAGCTGAAATAACAAATATTAAGATTTGTGAACAAACGCAATAAGATACATTTACTCCAAAGCAATCATATTTTCCAGAGCCTTCATATCAGTCGGAAGTGACAAATTCCCCTGTATATGCTATGTTAGAATGAAAAAAAAAACTTCATAATAATACCAGAATAAATACCTTGAGAAGACATCCCAGATGTAAAGCAGCAGAGGTTAAATTGATCAAAGTTGTCGTGATATTTTTTTTTCCGACGTGCTTTGCTAAACTCGAATAAAGACGCACCAACGGTCCGCTAGAAATAGGCGGAGCCGCGGCATCGACGATTGTTTTATCTCTGCAGGCCTTAGCACGAAGTGCCTGTATATGTTTTTTAAATGCTTTATGGGACTTGCCCAACAGTAAATATATATTATTCAGTGATCCCATAGGCTATGAAACATGAGAAATATAATTACAACAAACAGTGCAAGATGAGTATAAAGCAGCATAATTTTATCAGACGACATACCACTTTGTGATTGTCCGCTATAGGTCCAAATGTTGTAGGAGGTCTAAGAGGACTGCCGAGCATCAACTCGTATACATCGAGTACACGATATGCCATAAGCACTTTGAACTGGGCATCCAGCAATGTTTTTTCAGGAACCAACATGACTTCTTGACTGTTCATAAAGGCACGAAAAAGCGAAAACTTGTTGTCTTTGTGCACTTCCACAGGCTTACACTCCTCATTGGATATACATTTGACAAGTTTCTGAAAACGAATATAAAGCAAGAAATCAGATCACTGACAACATGGAAACTGTCAGTACAACATACGTGTACCAACGTATCTTCTCCATATCGCAAAGGAAGATCTTCCGTTACAAGTAGTGCATCAGTGAACCACGAGTAGGATGAAAATGTTTTATTAAGTATGCGTGGATGACGGTGAGATGCAGGCATAGAGGCTCAAAATACTGCAAATATAAAAGAACTGATAAGTGTTAATTGATAATGGAAGATGAGTGAGCAAATGTTATGGTAGAGATGATCATATAGTACGTCAATGATGGGAGTCAAAGAAAGAGAGATGCGTGATATACAAGACCAAATATTATGAAACACTTGCACTAAACACAATCATGGATAATCAAGCGTCATCAAATTTAAACAATCTAAAAATACAGCGTAGTAATCTTCCTTGGGACAATTCGTCTAGCGACTGGAGTTCTTCACAGATTATCTACATATTGTAAGTACAGAACTGCAAATACACACTATTTAAGTGATATCAAAGTTTGAGGGGCATTGTATGAGTATTGCAATGAATATGGATAAAGACGTACTGATTTCACTAAATTTGATATCAAATCAACTTTATTTTTTTCAACCTTGTACTTTTCTTAATCTAATTATCTTGATTCTATCATATAGCCTTGAAGGTGTATACGAATATGTACATTTGATGCATATACATAGACAATCAGAGCAAGATTTGAACCTCTATAATGATGACAGTGGTGAGTACTTCTCAAGTGTGACACATCATTGACACAACTTAATTCTACTTGTGACATTCATTTCGGACCCCCACCGTACACTGCTGATACTGGAAAGTGTTTCCAGTGAAAAAAGTGTAAAAGAAAGCTGATATGCTATTTCTGATGTATTAATTTCCACAAAAAAAGTCATTCAACAAAGGAAAGTGCCTTTTTCTTTTGAAAATTGACACATTGGAAATTGCATGACAGCTTTCTTTTCTAATTTTTCCAATGGAAACACAATCTGGTGCCAGCAGTGGTATTCACCTTTTTATAACTACTTAACATCCTTCAGATATTGATATAAATGCATAGATATCTTCCTAAGTAACCTACCCATATGTCTGCATAGTTCAAAGTTTATTTATATTCTTGAAAATTTAGTTCTTAATTCACTTGTTATATGTTGGTGTCTCAAGAAAGGTTACTGCACTGTAATCCAATTGATTTCAAAATTTTATTTATATGTTTTTGTCAAAATAATAGAAAATTTGTAAAAACACAGTAAACATAATCCAATTAATTTCAGAATTTTGTTTGTTAAAATTATAGAAAAAAATTTTAACTGAACTTAAAAGAATAATCAAATAAATTGCCACAGGAGGCTTACTCTGGTTCTTAGACTCAGGAATAACTAATACAGCCCTCTGCAATGCATTCAATAGCATCAGATCAAGTACCATTAAAAGTTTGGTTACAATATTTTTTCTTGTAAATATTTAAATAAATATTTGAAATCAGTTGGATTATTTTTACTTACTGTTTTTTTTTTGCCAAAGAATATTGTTCCCTGCACTCAGTGTTTATTCTCACCAATGTTGAACTGTACTTTTCTTGCTGATTGAGTTTTTGCTGTCAGCTGAGTAAGTTCAATTACAATATGTTTTCTATAGTTTTGACACACCTGCACTGAGTTAGGGAGTGGTGGATGTGTTGTTATGTTGAGCATGTCTCAAAAGTTGTAAGTTTCAAAAATTCTATCACATATCATAACACTAACCAAGCAGCCAATTTCATCTCCGCTCTAGCATGGTAAAATAGATTAAACATTTTAACATAACAAACACCTCACACCTCAAAATTCTGGATACACTATCTCTTATACTTATACTAGCACGACTCTCAGAAAGTTTAGTTAGTATCTCTAGTAATAACTAAATCTAGAACAAGTTGATTGAATCTGCTTTTCTCATTTTCCTGGTATTGTTGGCAACATCGCATGCAAAGTTCAACTAAATTCCTTCTTTCCTTTTGTGAACTATTGGACTATATTACAGTAGTATAGACCTTGATATATTGTGTAAAAGATCAATGGCTTTGTGTCTGGAATCTTCTTACAAAACTCTATTTGAAAATCACACCCTGAAGATAACAGAACTAGTTGGAAGTTAACATTGTTCATGATGAGGAATCCATAGAGTGCTACCATGCACAGCAAGTGGGTTTTTCTGGTAGTATATGACACAAAGAACAGGGAAATGACCGAAACATATTAGCCATACATGGTACATGTAGTAATGGAACCAAGTCGTAGGACAAAAACGGCAGTCTACAAAAAAATAGAGAAAGATGCCGTGCAGCAGTCCTGCTTGAGCAAAGAGTCAAAAGCAGCTAATCCCGCAAGACTGCCATAACCTCAACGCAAAGTCCCCCCTGAAGGTTTGGGAAATGCTTTCACTTCGAGATAGCACGGTTGACTACTTCGTAAGTCTTATCAACTACATCAACAACAATATATACACAACAAGGTAAGATTATCTGCAATGGCTCGCACCTCCCTGTTTCTGAAGGGCTAAGAGAGTTTGCCACCACTCCAGCCCTAGTCACCGGAAATGAGAAATACGGAGGTGGATCCCCAACTGAACCAAATGAACAACACAACGTCCCGCACACACCCTCGTCTCCTTATCTTCCATACAAAGACTCAAACGCTCCCGAGACCTGGAGTTCGGAGGACTATTCACCATCCGTGTAACTAACAGCATCAGTGGTGGCGCAGAAGATGATAACGCCCAGCAGCGCACAATACAAGGCCAAGGCTCAATCAGAAATGAAGTAAATATCACAACCTGCTCCCTGTAGAACTATTTTAGACGAGAAATCATCAGTAGAGGATAATAACTAAGAGAGCTCCTCACCATTGATAGCAGCCCCTGAACCAGAAGGCCAAATAGAATGACCAGTTATCTGCTCCAGCCGAGTTTCATGGAAGTCAACAGATACCCACACCATGAGATTGCCATCTTGCAAGCATAACAATGTAGCTTTGCGTATAGGCTCTTTTGAAAGAAGGGACTTTGGAACAACCGGAGCACCTAGATCTGAAAACAAATGGAACCATGTAAATCAAGTACCAAAAGACAAAAAGAAAATTGGAATTCTA
Organism: Macrolepiota albuminosa; assembly: GCA_027475525.1. Lineage (NCBI taxonomy): Eukaryota > Fungi > Basidiomycota > Agaricomycetes > Agaricales > Agaricaceae > Macrolepiota > Macrolepiota albuminosa. The sequence continues at coordinate 637,536 of JAMWFC010000107.1, forward strand.
TCGGTCGAGGAGACCCACCTGTCAGATGGACGGAAGGAAGAGGTGAAGCAGCTCTTTGGTAAGAGATTGAAAATTTTCCACTCCCCTGACCCAGAGAACCCATCTGGAAAACGAGGAGTAGTAGTAGTGTTGAAAAAAAATCTATTGAAAGTCCGAGGTGCGGGATTGAAGGTGATTGTCCCGAGACAAAGGAATCAATCAATTTTGTTGCAGTGTACGCACCAAACATCACTGAAAGTGACGGCCAAGATAATGGAAACTTCTGGCTTACACTGAATAACTTCTTTACAGATAACCCAAGAGTTAAGGTAGATGTCATGGCCGGGGACCTCAACATGATGGAGAACGCCCAGGATAGATCTCCTACGAGAGAGGCAACTGAAGCTCTAGACCACTTCAAGTAAATCCTATACCTGAGGGATGCATGGAGAGACACTTTCCCAACCAAGAGAGCCTTCTTCTTCATCAAAGATGCTACATCGTCCATGTTAAGAATAGACAAAATCTACATGACGAACCCTCTCAACTTATCATTGTGTGACTGGTCGATCTCGCCCACTGGTATCCCAGGAACTGACTATCCACTCATCACGATAACACACACAGAGGCCCAATTGTGGGAAAAGGGAGATGGGTTATGAAAAACCACATAATACGTAATGATGGAAAATTCAGGAAATATGTAGTAGAGTCCGAATAGAATAGCACTAGATAAAATTAGAACTCTAGACAACAACAGATTGTCAGGAGCAAATCTTCAGACTGTATATATGAAATGGAAAAGAAACCTATTAACCTATGCAAAAGAAAGGGATAAGATCCTAGTACCAAAGTTAATCATGGAGAAAAAGAAAATCAAGTTGCGAAGAACCAAAAGCTAGATGACCCAGACCTTGATGATGTAGAGAAAACAGAGACAGTTAAGGAAATAACAAAGAAACTGGAATCTCTTGAGAGGAAATATCACATGGCAAAAAGAAAGAAAATTGCGATTAAGAACAGGTTAGAAGGAGAAACAAATGTGCAAGTATTGCACAACATCCAACAAACAAGCGGTCAATCCAGAGACGTAATATATGCCTTCATCATTCAAGAAAGAAAGCCCCAACATATCTTTGCTGGCATACAAGAGCAACTCAATTAAGATGGCCGAGATAGCCAGAAATTACCATAACAAACTCCAAAGTAAGCGCAAAGACATCACAGACCAAGAACATGAGGAGAAGACCCTAAAAGTTCTGGGCACAATCAAGGCTTGCACATCGGAACAACAAAAAGAAGACTTGAGCAGTACAATTGAAATGAAGGAACTGCTGACAGCACTACAGCTCTCAAATAATAGCTCAGCACCAGAACCAGATGGGATTCCATACCAATTCTAGAAGTCCTTCAATAACAAGTTTATAAATGACTCAACGCAGAACCTAAGGATTGTAAATCGTTAGCAGCCTCCCTCAAGGAATCCCACCTAAAAGGTTATGATATCCCAGGCCATGCCAAAAAGTTAATTGTGAACCTTTTTGCTGATGATACGACTACGTTCCTATTGATGGAAGACAACAAGCAAGAAGAGCAGTAAAGTTTATGTGGGCTGGGAGGAGCTCCTTAGCTAATGAGAAAACAATGTACGAGCCCTTCGATAGTCGACATCAGAACAAGAAATAAAGCAATGTAGCTGAAATCTTACTTGAAATTCGAAACAAACAGACCACTATGGGCCTTGGTGGCTGATGCAATCACAGCCGACAACGCCCTGAAGTCGGAAGAAATAGTGGACAAGCAGATTAAGGTATCACCGTTCCTGCAATCGTGGAAGACGAAGGTGACTGTGCACGAGGGGACACGAGCCCGAATATAGCTTGCTTATTTATAGTGACAGCGGAGTTTAATGTATATTTATAGTGACAGCGGAGTTTAATGTAAGACTTGATGACTTGCCTTCATCAACAGGGAAATCCTGAGGAAAATGCCGATATGGTTACGGTATCATGTAGCCGCTGATGACCCAAGCAAGCATCAGAAAAATAAACTGTGTGAAGGCAGCGGAGTGCCTCAAAAGCAAACACAAATTGGGGATACAGAAATATTAGATATTAGAGGGAAAGATAAAATGCGATATACTTACCTAGATTCCAACTGCGAGTGTAGTGACTGCATGAAGTTAGAAAACTCATTTGGGTGCATGCACCCAGCCTCGTATGTTAACCGAGCAAAAGACATGCTCACATTATAGTCTCGACGAAAGCAAACGCCAGGAAGTGGTTTTTAAATGCGACACTCTACCAAGGCCTAGATAAAACGATAAAAGCGATTGAAGGAATAAAGAAGGTTGAAGGAATAAAGGAGGCAGTGATGATGGTAAATAAGAAAACCCCAGCCTACGTGACGAAGATCTTTCCAGAACAATGAGGGTCTTCCTGTGGAAATGTCAACACGATGCGTACAAGGTGGGATCATACTGGGACAAACAAACAATGAAGCTCGACCTGAAGAGCCGGAGGATATGCAGCCATGATGGTAAAGTAAAGTAGACTCTCTGGATCACATTATCACCGAATGCTCCCGTGTTAGTCAGGAGATTGTATGGGAAAAAGCGAGAAACGTATGGAGAAGAAGAACAAGGGAAACGTGGCCAGAGCGGAATTTATCCACCGTACTAGGCAGCCCTCCGATGAAGATTACGGACGCTGAGAGAAGACTCTCCCTAGGTCTGACCCGGGTACACAAAATACTGAACCTAGAAGCGACCTATTTTATATGGACACTATAATTAACAGAGTAATAAGAAAAGATGAAGATGATAGTCCACATTCACCACTAGAAATAATTAACAAATGGAATAAGACTCTTCAAAATCACCTCCCTTCTCTAGTAGAAAAACCTGATTTGAACCCCAGGTGAGCAGCACAGCGGGCAAGAGGGCCTTGCCAAGGACGTAGGCTATTAAGCCACTTGAAACGCTACTCCAAAAAAAAAACTCACCCCATTTTTGAAATGAAAATTGAATTTCCAACTAAACCCCACACACATGATTATATAAGTGTTTGTCTGGATGAAGGATTATATAAGCAGCCATCCAAATGAATGCTTATATAATCATGTGTGAGGTTTAGTTGGGAATTTAGTTTTTGTTTCTATTTCAAAAATGAACAAAGAATTATATAAGCAGTTGTCCAGACAAACGCTTATATAATCATGTGTTGGGGTTTAGTTGAGAATTTATTTAATTTTTATTTCTATTTCAAAAATGGAGTGTTCGTCTAGATGAAGGATTATATAATTAGTTGTCAAAGAATTTATTTAATTTTTATTTCTATTTCAAAAATGGAGTGTTCGTCTAGATGAAGGATTATATAATTAGTTGTCAAACTTAATCGGTGTATAGATGACTGAGATAATTGAGGTATTCCTGATCTCCAGAATCTAATTCTAACAACATGTTCCTCAATTGTATAGTTTATTCTAATCCGTCCATCCATCCACTCCGTCCCCCCCTTGCGACAACTACTCAACCTGGTTGCCTACGTGACATACACGTACTGCAATCTATTCTGATTTCTGATTCTTTGACAACTCCACACTTATATTATTTCATATGTGAATCCTACTTGTGATATACTATTCCACCCCTTTAGCTAGGAGAGTCCCCTCTGAGTCGGATGTCACTAAGGCGTCATAAGGCGTTCACACTTAGGAAAATGAATTCACACTCCGCTACTCTGTAAAGAACTAGTCAATGAGACTGAGACGCGAAAGCCTTTGCTTTGAATTGACAGGCATGACAACTGGCTTGACCTTTTGCTATAAGGGACTCAGCAATGAGACTTCGTCTCACTCTAGACTAAGTCAAAAATACATTAGGTAACGTTTGTTCTATGAAGTATTAGGATAGCTGGTTGCGGTAAAAAATCGTATTGTCCAACTAAAAAAGGACTCTACGCTAAAGGGTGGAATACATTTGACAATTATACGAAGTCTGCTTTGTCTTCTACTTCTTCAATTTCAACGTATTCATCATCTATTGGCAGATCAACCACGTCTTTAATCCACATCGGCAGCGAACGTACTGTAGCAGCACGACGATCGGCTTCTTCAGGGTCAGCAAGCAAAATAACGTCTTGGATGTTGAATGAAGTCGTGTCTCCAAAGTGGCCCTTGTAGACGCTGACTGTGAATGTAGCAATAACAGCGGACCAGTTTGCCACATCAACGTATGCATGAGGCAATGACTGATATTTTTCAAGGTTGAATTTTTGGTGTCGCCCATCATAAACTGGTACTAGAATCGTTATTCAATTATAATAAGCCATAATAGAAAAAAGTGGGTGAATTTTATGGCTTACCTGAATCTCCGTATGGTCTTACTGCATCAGACCAAGATAACTTGGTCTGGCTGCGATCACCCTTCTTTGTTGGAGAAGCAGGAGCTAGTCTTGTGGATCTGCATCAGACCAAGATAACTTGGTCTGGCTGCGATCACCCTTCTTTGTTGGAGAAGCAGGAGCTAGTCTTGTGGATGAACCTGGTTTGTCTAAAGAGTCGTTAGCTTTCTATATTAAGTGATGGTCATTAATTATACTGTATACCTGAACGACTCGTGCTCTTTCTCGTGAGCATTGTTGTAAGGGAGACGCCATCCTGTTGCGTGATTACTGACAAATTCTCCTTGTTGGAAACCGCTCCAATAAAGGCCATTGCACGAGGAAACGTGCGATCTGAAAAAGCAACTGATATATAATGTGGGTCTCCTTCGTCAACCAGATGGCTAAACATGACCATTCCAACAAGATAAAAGACAGAAAAGTTTTGCTTGGCTGTAGAAGATCTTTTTTGCTGGAAGACAAATCCTTGTTGGAAGTCTTGAGAGTTAGCAGCTGTAAGATTGACAACTTGAACGCTATTTGATTTAGGTACACGAATGTTCAATTCCATAAGACGACTTGCTACACTAGGAAAGGAGTATTCGAGATTGACAACAGCCTCTTCGGATACTTGGGAAGTTTTGGTGTCATAGCATGTATAATTGATTGCTTCTAGAACGATAGGTTGTGTGTCGTCGGACTTGGCATCTTGCCTAGAGTAATATATAAAAAAAGTCAGCTGATAAAGTGAAGTGATCCAAATATTTTGACTTACATATTTTGTGAAGTCAAATCATTTATGAATTCAGCGTAAGGTAGTTCAGATACAACATCTTTAGCATGTAGTATTCTATAGATTATAGTTCAATTAGTTGCGGTGGTTGCAAAATATTCAACACATACTGATTGCTGGCACTGGCAATAATTTTTCCTTTATCAAGAATATAACTCAGACCACTTTCGTCTGTCTCTTCTCTACAATGTCAATAAGCCTTATCATATCAAGAAAAGGGGTACGATTGAAAACAAACTTCGAGTCCGACTTATTAATATCTTCTTGCATGTTAGCTTCATTGGAAGTCATTCGCTTGTACTTCTTCTTTGTTTTCTGCTCTAACATGGTAGCTTCGGTGTCTGATTCAGATCTTATTTGTTGTTTCCTGTACCGTTGATGACGCCCAAAGTTTTGGTCAGGAACAAATGTAACTTTAGTGTTACCGTACCAAAAGTGTGCGTTGGGCGCGCTATAAGTGATTTGAGGAGTCCCGGGCAGGTCCCAGAGAACGCGTCTGTGAAAAAGGGTAAAAGTCGGTAACGGGGTCGGCAAGTGTCAAGCGCTAAGGTAAAGCGCCTAAGGAAAATGCGGTAAGTGAACACGGCAACGGGAAGCGGCAAGAGCACGGTAAGCTTAGCGAAGTTCTAAGCGTCGATAATGCCTGCCGTAGTTGCAAGGCGCAAAGGTGTCGAAAGTTGGCGAGCGTCTGTAACTGCCGATGAGTTCGACGTTGCCGACCGTAGCGTAAATGAGCTCTTGAGCGTAAGGGAGACTGAAGTAAAGGGGGAAACTCGGGTCTATTCGTCTGGTGTCCTATGTACAAGTCGGTAAGTACTTTTATACTACAATGAGTTCGCCGTCGCCAGTGGCTAATGACGCCAGAGTGCGGTAAACTGGAAAATTTCAAAGGGGTAGCTCCAACGGTTTCAGATCCCTACCGTCCATTCAAGAGCCTTAGCGACGCCAGGCGACAGATCGCGAAGCTAAACCATCACTCCATCACCCTTCTGTCCGTCAGAGTACCTAAGCGATGTCAGGCGCCAAATCGAGACGCTAAGCGGTGTCAGACGCCAAGGTCAAACGCCAAGCTGTCCATCAGTTTTTGATAGATCATCAGGCTTCTCGCTAAGCGCTGTCGTCAGTGACTGATGCCATCTGTCAGTTGTCATTCTGTCTGCCGATCGGCACTATCACTGATTGGATCTGCTTGTTGCCGTGCGCGGTCGTCAGAAATGGCTTAAAATAGGTAGAACGCGTGCGCTAAGTTCGGAACGAGTGCGGCAAGGTTTCCGGAGCCGGTGCCGAGCCTGCCGTTGATGCGCCTAACCTGTATAGGGTCCTATCATCTCCCCCCAACTGAAAAATTGACTGTCCTCAGTCACCAAATAAGGCTACCGTTACCGCTTTTTGTGACAGGTGGTCCGTGCGTTCTTGAGATTTTGTTTATAGTCCTGGCGCGTGAATTTGGACTTCGTTTCTTCTCCCCATCTTTTCCTGGCGCTCAAATAAAAAAATATGTCTTTCCGAATTCCAACTCCGCCTCCAGTCCCGTCTCAGGCTGCTCAAGAAGCCGCCTACGCATACATCGCTAAGGCCAACCGGTTTATTCGGCACATCGAGGGCGTTGGCGCCGAGGCGTCTCAAAATTTGGTGGTTGGCGTCATGAAGCTGCTGGAGAAGTGGTATGAGGTGAGGGTCCTTGGCGTTGGCTGGGATCGAGAGATCGAGGTGCGGGAGTGGTGCCGGGCCCGCTATGTGGATAATCGTGGCGCGGAGTGGTTAGCGCCGTTTTCTCGTTTTGTAAGTGCTTTTAGCCCTTGCCGTGTCGCTTAGCTAATTCCTCCCTAGGCGCCTCCCCCCGTCCTTACTATCGAAGATGAACTTGAGGACATCCTTTCTGGCGCGTTGCCGATGACCGTAAGCGCATCGGCAACAGAGTAAGTAGCTTCTGACCTTCCCTTCTCTAGCTATGGACTGAACTGTCTCCTCGTAGTAAGCAAGAGGTACTGGAGCCTCTTGCTCGATTGCAGATCGAGCAAGAGCAGGAGGAGGCTGCCGCTGCCGCTGCCGCGCACTCCTTGGCGGTGGCAAGGGCAGAGCTCGCCAAGGAGCAGAAGAAGGAGTCCGTTGCCGAGGGTTCCAGCAAGGGGTCTCGCGCCGGCAGTGTTCAGAGCCCCACACTGCCGGCAGGCACACAGGGTTCGCCTTCAAAGCCTGGAAAGGCTTTGAAGAAAAAGGTAAGTCTGCTGTCGTTGGCGCTTCTTCTTACCGGTGGTAACTGTCGCTAGTCTCGCAAGGGGAAGGGTCCTCAATACGAGGTACGCCGTCGTGACACTTTGCCGACCTTTTACTGACTCTCTCTCAGCTCCCTAGTCAGACCACTTTCGACGATAAGGAGTTGAAGGGTCTGCTCTTGCCGCGCCGGGAAGATGTCGTGATGGATGAGGGCATTGAGGGAGGAGTGGAGATCCCCGAGATGAAGAACAAGCGTACAGTTTCCTTGGCGACGCGCCAAGAGTTCAAAGATTCGCGGGGAGCGGTAAGCAACTTGTCTTTTATAACTTTTCTTCCACTAGACTGGTCTTAGTGCGACAAATGTTGGGCTGACAACGACCCCGAAAGTTGTTGGTTTCCCACTGGCGCTCAACCGTGCTACCGATGCGGCACTCTCAAGCGTGCCTGTACCATTGATGGCGCCAAGAGTCGCGAGCGGGGCGGAGCGCCTGATGCCTTTGTCGAGAGGACCTTTTCCCGAGCTGTTCTGGTGAAGCGGGCGAGGGAGTTTGTTGAGGGGGAACGTAGGGAGGTTGCCGCTGGGAGGGCGGCGAAGATTAGCAAGTCCTCCTTGGCGCTGCCGACGCGCCAAGGAGATGAATCGGAATCGGTCGGCAAGCGCGGCGCTGGCGAGCGCCAGGAAAAACGCAAGGCCTCCTCCCCAAGCAAGGGCAAGGGTAAGGCCAAGCGAGTACGCATCGAGTCGCCATCCCCCTCTCCAAGTGCTGAGGACAGGGAGATGAAGGAGTTGGAACAGGCCCTTGCCGCGAGTCGCCTGCCCCCTCCTAGCGGAGAGGCAGGCCCTAGCCGCCTACTGTCCCCCCTCGTCTTACCTGAAGACGCGCCTGCCGATGTTTCGACTGCTGGCGCCCCAGGAGATGAAGGAGACGTTGTAATGGGAGAGCCCGCTGGCACGCAGGAGTTGGCGGGGGAGGAGGAGAAACGGGAAGGATCGCCAAGTCGCAAGGAGGTAGAGGGCGGTAATGAGGATGCCGAGGGAGAACCGGAGGAAACCTTACGAGACGTCCCTGGCGAGTCCCAGGAGTTGCCGATGGTGGAGCCTGCCGCCCCTTGGGTAAGTGGGGGCGACTTAGCGACGCAGCTCTGGACGAGCTCGAGTGGATCCTCATCGTGGACCCCCCAGCCTCAGCCAAGAGTTACTGGCGACTCTTACGAGTGGCTGGGGGAAGACTTGGTTTATCCGGTGGTGGCCTTATATCCTCCTCAAGTGATAGAGCGGATGGCGGCGCGTGCGGCAAGCATGCGAGCGGTACTGGGTCGCGAGCGTGAGCGAGCGCGGGAGCAAATTATGGCCTCTCGCCTTCGGTACGCCAATTTGACTCGTAGCATGGACGCCCTTCAAGAGTACCAGGCGGACTGCAACGAGGCGCTAGAGTGGCAGGCCCTCAACCACGTGCAAGTTGGCGACCTCTTGCCGCTCGACGACTCGATGTCGCTTTCCGGGGATGAAGACTGACGGACCTTAGGGTAGATAGGCCGTCTTGTATAGTTTCTTAATTTTGTTACCGCTAATATTACTTTCTTGCCGCCTCCTTGCCGAATGATAAGTCTTATATTCTGGGTTAGCGCACCAGCTTAGAGCAGAGAAAGTAAGAAAGCAGGCGGCAAGTATTCTAAAGTAGATTTTAGCAAAAGGAGGAGTAGGTGTGGGACTTAGACAAAATTCGAAGAGAAGGGAAACGCTCAGTAAGTCATCATAGCGAAAAACCCTTGGCGAGAGTTGCGCAATGCGCTAAGCGTTGGCGACACGCTAGCGCTGCGACTTGACTACGTAAGGAATTGTCTGTGGAATATAGTACAGTAAGTATCGGCAAGAAAGATAAGTAAGATAAGTAATAGAAAGAAAGAGCTTATCAATATATAGTCTTTTCTAATCATTTTCTTCTTCTTCAACTAGGGTCGGCAAGTCATCATCGTCCAATAATTCGGTTTCTTCAAGTTCCCTAAGCTTGGCGGTGTCGATATCTAGCGCTTCAAGCGGCAAGTCAATGTGTTCTCTAGCGAGGTATGGCAATAGGCAAAAAGCGGCAACAGGTCGATGCAGTACTGAACCATCTAATTCACAGAGCACGTAAGCGCCTCCACGGTTACGGGAGATAACTACCAAAGGTCCTAGATAGCGAGGGCGCATTTTCTTGTTGTATGAGGTTTCAATTTTGGAGTTGCGCATAAGCACTAGCGCTCCTCTCGGGAAGTTGTAATCTTTGATAGTGGCGCTATGCTCGGTCTCGAATCGTAATGCTGCTTGAGCACTAGCGCTCCTCTCGGGAAGTTGTAATCTTTGATAGTGGCGCTATGCTCGGTCTCGAATCGTAATGCTGCTTGGCAACGTGCGCTAAAGACTACCTCGTGGAGTCGCTCTAAATCTTCCTTCCTTCGTTGGAGATCAATGGCTCGTCTGGCGATCAGGTCGGTAGTCGCCAAGATACTGTTGGGTGCTGGTTGAAGGTAGGTCGCTTCTATGATGTCAGCAGGGAGTAAAGGATGGGTGCCAGTAGCCGCGTAATAGGGAGAGCAACCCATGCGCTTACGAATAGTAACTCTTTCCGACCAAAATACTGAGTATGTCGCTTCACTCCAACGAGACTCGTCGCCATCGACTGCCTTGAAGAGCGCTTGCCGAACGTCAAAGTGTGGTCTCTCTACCAGGCCATTGGCGCGTTTGTTGTAGCCAGATACTCGAATGTGGTGGATGTTGTATTTCTTGGCGAGGTATGTTAGCGCTTTGATGATGGGCGCACCGTTATCCGTGACAATTTCTCTTAGCGCTCCCCAACGGCAGATGACGTCCTCAAATAGCCACTTGGCGACCGCGTCGGTATTTTCTCTCTGAAGCATTCGAAATTCAGGCCAGTGGATTAGCGAGCAACGACCTTGAATGATGTACTTGTAACGACCAGATTTGGGCATGTGCATGGTATCGACGTAAATTTTGCTGAAGAGGGGAGCTGGCGTTGCAACGGTTGGCGGAATGAGCACTTGGCGCGTTTGTTGGATTTGGCAGAGGTGGCAAGTCCTGATGTACCAGGCGATGTCGGCGCTAGCGTGTGGCCACCAGAATCGTTCTAGCAGAGAAGCTCGGGTAGCGTACAGACCTCTATGACCTAGCTCGTCATGCATAGCGCGCAAGACTCGTAAGCGACCTTCTGGCTTGATGATCAGCTTGTGAGCGCCATCTCGATTTCGTCGCCAAAGTCTGTTGTCGGTAAAGAAGAAATGGGTAGCATATCGGATAAAGGTCGCGTATTGTTCGTCGGTAAGGCTCGCGGGTCGCTTAAGGTCTTGTAGCCATTGTTCAACGATTAACAAGCGGCTGTCTTCTGCCTTTGCTTTGGCGGATCGGGGGACGGCATCGTAGGTCAGGTTTCTGCTGTCTTCTCTTAGCGGATGAGGTTCCTGTACGATTTTTACGGGAGGCAAGTCTTGACTGTGGATGCTTGCCGTGTAGAACGTGAGGGGTGCGCTAAAGATCTCAGGGCGGTAAGGGACGATGGGATGTAAAAAGATGCTGGTAGGCTGTTGCCGTCGTAGTAGGGGGATTGGCTGTTGAATGAGGTGCACGAAACCATGTAGTCGGTCGATCCAGTCCTCGAAATCGCTATCAGCCTGTGGGTCCACTGCCGGGTCGCCAGGCTGTCGTGGTCGCCTAGAGAGTCCATCTGGTCCGTGGAAAGAGCTCTTGACGTGTACCAACTCAAAGTGAAACATGAGGATGGCGACTACCCACCGGTTCATGCTAGCGGATGGCTGGATATCGGGATTCTGCAGCATGCCCTTGATGTACCTAGCGTCGACTTCAACAATAAGGTTCCGTACGCCAATCAAATACATCTTTAGCGACCGGAAGGCTTTGAAGAGTCCATAGAGCTCTAGCTTAGGCTGGCTGTAGCGAGACTCTCTGTCGTTTAGCGTGATAGACCCAAAGCGGTTGTAGCGTCGCTGTTTCCGATTGTCGCTAAGGCATTGGCACAAGAAGTAGCCAACGGCAATGTACGAGGTGTCCACCGCCAAGATAACAGGGTCGGCAGAGGTATAATCGATGGGGACTAGGGGCTTGGCGTCTTGTAAGGCTTTTACTAAGTCGCGTTGGGCAGTGACCTGGTCTGGCCCAAATTCGAAGGGCTCGTTAGCGCGGGTGAGTCGGTTAAGAGCATGTGCGCGATGGGCAAAGTTTTTGACGAATATCCTAAGAACGCCAACGGTACCAAGAAAGGCGCGAACTTCAGATAAGTCGCGGCAAGGGCCCCAGCGCTCTAGGAGTGCTAAGCGAGACTCGTCGGGAACGCGACCGTCGGGAGTGCAGATGTGACCAAGTATTTTGAACCTTGGCGCGCAAAGGAGGAGTTTGTGACCGCTAAACGTACCACCGCTATACTTCATGCGTTGGAGGACTCGATTGAGCAGCAGGAAAAATTCCCATAGCGCTAAGCAAATATTGGGGTTCTCGGGATGGGTCGCCGGTAAGCCGTTTACGAGTCGCCAGTCTTTGGGGCCTTTGACGCCAACGTCGTCGATGAAGCTAAGAACGTTATGCGGTATCTCGGGTTGGAGGATGAAAGTGATGTCGTCGTGGAATATAGGGACTGAGTTTGTCCAGCCCATCGGTAAGGTGACTAGGCGCAAGGCGCCAAACGGAGTTTGAAAGGTGGTGAGGTCACGGGAAGAGGGGTGTATCAAGCGTTCATCGTAGCCAACGTAGAGATCAAGGGTGGCGCCACAAATGCGCCCGGCAAAGGACTCGGCAAAGTGGTCAGGGAAAGGCGGTACGCCAGAGTGTCGTATAGTAACTCTATTCAGCGGCTCAAGACTGTGGACTATGCGGAGATTGCCGTTCTTTTTGAGGACGCAGAACCAACGGGAGCGGTAAGAACTATTGGAGGGCTCGTAGACGCCAGCCTGTATCTTGGTCCTAATGATTTGGCAGACCTCGGCTTCAATCCCAGGCGGTAACGGTCGGTTGTGCTCAGTCCATGGCACGTGAGGAATGGTCGGGATGACGACTGGCGGGAAGAAATCCGTACGTAGGCTGCCGCGTTCTGAGTCCTCCCAAGCAAAGGCTTTATCCTGCTTAGCGACGAGATCGGTAAGGACATTCAACTCATCTTTGGTCAAAAATCCTGTGTCGTGCTCCTTGGCGAACTGCTGCTGGTGCTCTGTGGTAAAACGTCCTGTGGGCTGAAAGGGTGGCGGATTCGGTGATAAGGTCGGCATGTCGGCAAGAGGGTCGCCAATGATCTGGCGCTCGATTCCAAAAGTCTCGGGAGAGTGCGTAGCGACGGGTTTTGTTTTAAGCGCAACTGGCTTATATTTCTTTTTAACTTGAACCCCTTTCCTTTTGGGAGCGTTAGCTTGGTTATACACAGATGTGGAAAGGGGAACTGTAGCCTGAGGAGCGGCAAGTCCAAGAACGGCAGGAGACGAGGCTCCGGGAAGGGTAGTGAGATACGTATCGGTAGACGCAATATTTTGGAACGATTCTGAAGCGGTAAGATATAAGTACGCTAGAGCTGAGTCGGTAATATCTGGGTTTTTCTGGGAAAGCTCAGCGTCGGTAACGGTAGAGGAAAGCAAAACTTCCTCGTCAAGACAAGCGGTAGATATAATATTTACAAGACCAGTTGAATGGTCATATTCCAGCGTTAGTGCCACATCTCCGTGATCGTCGCCAATCACCTCCTCGATGGTCTGTGAAAACACCGGTGTGGAGGCTCGTTGGCGTGTTGGTCGGTAAACTCCGGGGGCTTAGCGCGGGCGCCTTTTCGTTGTCCCCTAAGGAACGTTGGCACCGTTCGTCGGATTCCGGAATTGGGGTCGCTAATTGTGAGGGTCGTCTCCTCGTCGGTAACTGTCTTGACGACTGATCGCGCCAAGACGTCGAAGGGTCTGCCAAGTAGTAGGTCGTAAGCTGGTGAACGTAAGATGTGTATCTGAAGATAAAACGTAATGTCGCCAAGGGTGCACGGCACATTCTTGGCGAGGCCTAGGGATCTGTCCACCGTACCGTTAGCGCTCTGCATATTTAGTATAACCGTAGGGTCGTAAATGAGGCCTAGATCGTTAGCGACTTCTGCTGCCATAGAAATAATCTGAGACCCGCTATCCACGATTGCCTCTACTTCGTGCTTGTTGTCTATGGTTAGCGCGACAGAGCGGATGGCGTGCGATTCTTGAGCGACGGTAAGAATTGCTGGGTCCTCCCCATGGTCTACCGACCTAAGGTAGGTCTCCACTGGGTCCACAGAGGTGGCGTTTGCGATGGTGTCGGCAGGAGAATCTTCAGCGTCCAGCGAGTCGACGGTAACAGAAAAACCAGGAAGCGCATTGTCGAGTTCATCAACCTCGGCAACGGCTGTCGCCAATGGTCGTCGGGGAGTGACTGCCATTTTGACTTGGTTGCGAACGTCGGGAGCAATACTACAAAGTTCTTCTACTGACAAGGTGACGTGGGTTTTCATGATGCGGTTAAAAACGTGGTTCGATTTTTCGATGTCGAAAATTGGTCTTCTACTGACAAGGTGACGTGGGTTTTCATGATGCGGTTAAAAACGTGGTTCGATTTTTCGATGTCGAAAATTGGTGCGGTAGGTCGGTAGCCACCCTCAGGACGTTTCTCGGGAGCGGCAAAGTTTCGTTGGGCGGGAGCATGATATCTGTCGGGCATCCCTGAATAGGGATGGAGAGGCGGCAAAGGCGGTTCGGGAGCGGTGGCGGACGACGATGGTTCTGAGGCAGGAGCAGGGGCAGTGGCAGGCGGGGCGGCATGAGCTGGTGTCGGTAACTTGCTAGCGGGAGGCATCGGCTTGTATCCTTTAAGAGGTTGTTTAGGCTGCTTAACTTCAACCCCATCAAAGACCTGATTTTTAAGCGAATCCAACTCCTGTTGGAGCTTGGCGATACGCTCTTCTCGCGAAAAAGTAGGGTGGTCGCCAACGCTGTCGAAATGTAAGACCTCGTGAATCATCTGCTGTTGGGTCGCTTGTTCAGGGTCGGGGTTGGCGTTGCCAGATAGCGTGCCGGTAACGATTTGTCCTGGATTGCGCCTATGCCATTCATCAACTCGCTCCTGGAAGGACTTCTTGTCTGGGTAGTTGGGAATGATGGCGCCAGTGGTGAGGACTATCTTGCCGTCGATAGCCCGTCGAATTCTCCCTTGCCGAATGTAGTTCTCGAGGGTAGCGCAGCGTCCTCTAGTCATAGTATGGCCAATTTCCCCACAGAAGTGGCAAGGGCCAGGTGCGGGTACGTTAGCAGGTCGGTTAGCTGTGAGGTTGGTGGTAATCATAGTTTCAATACGCGTCATAGCAGAAGCGACAGCGGCGGTAATGGCAGCATTGAGCTCTTCTTTCTTAACGAAGTCGGCAGCGGGAGGCGGGATGGGAATGATACCGTTAGTTCGCTCAGGTGGTGGGCTCGTCCTAGCGCGCTGCAGCCCAACGCCAGTGTCCGTCCCCTTGAGAACCCATTTACCGGCTTCGAAGACGTCGGCAACGTTATAGGGCTCGTCAGGGTGATGGGCCTGATGAACTATCTCTAGGCAACGAGCAATACGAGTCCACAATGAAGTCAGGATGCCTTGCTGAAATAGGCGACGCTCCTCGTTAATGTAGAGCTTGCCGTTCTGCAGAAGCCACCTAGCGATTTTCTGGAACTCGCGGTAATACGTAGAGAACGCGCCAAGCGAGGAGGTGCCACTGTCGAATGATTCCTGTACTAGTTTCTGCAGCTCGTTTACCGTGTATCGGGTAGCCTCCTCGGCGCCAGGGTACAGCTGGATAACTGCCGTCTTCCAGTCCTCATACGAAGCGCCTTGAGCTGGAGCTGGCGGGGCGGCAGGAACAAAGGCGGCAAACTCGGTTAAACCTGTCCACGTCTCTGCCGTGTCATACGATACGTATCTTGCCGCGTACTCCTTCATCTGCGTATGGTCGGTAATGTTACAATCTCTGAATAGATACTCCAACTCCTTAAAATACTGGGAGAGCTCCCGTGGCTTGGACTCGTCCCATTTCGGTGCCGAGAAGTGGTTGCGTGGCGGCATGCGCTGGACTTGTTGTTCCATGGCGACGGTGTTGGCGAGTTCGGTTAGCGGATGTGGGGAAGGAGTTCTAGGTATTGGCGACGGGGTAAGAGAAATGAGTTGTGAAAGAGGCGTTAGCGGAGTAATGGGAGTGACTGGTTGCGGTACGGTAAATGGCGACGCTAAGGGGTCGTCGGCACTATAATCGAGAGAATGCGGGAAGAGATCAGGAAAAGCGTCTACAGTGGCGTTCTGTAGTTCCTGGGCTAGAGAGAGACCCGGTAAGGCACCAGGTGGTTGTGGAGTTGATGGGTGGGAAGGAGCTATGCCTTCTGCCGACTGGTCTAGCAGGCGGCGCCTACGCTGGAGACGGGTTTCTGGCGGAATTCTGCCCTAGAGATCCCTCGCGGTGGGCTCCAATTTGATGACGCCCAAAGTTTTGGTCAGGAACAAATGTAACTTTAGTGTTACCGTACCAAAAGTGTGCGTTGGGCGCGCTATAAGTGATTTGAGGAGTCCCGGGCAGGTCCCAGAGAACGCGTCTGTGAAAAAGGGTAAAAGTCGGTAACGGGGTCGGCAAGTGTCAAGCGCTAAGGTAAAGCGCCTAAGGAAAATGCGGTAAGTGAACACGGCAACGGGAAGCGGCAAGAGCACGGTAAGCTTAGCGAAGTTCTAAGCGTCGATAATGCCTGCCGTAGTTGCAAGGCGCAAAGGTGTCGAAAGTTGGCGAGCGTCTGTAACTGCCGATGAGTTCGACGTTGCCGACCGTAGCGTAAATGAGCTCTTGAGCGTAAGGGAGACTGAAGTAAAGGGGGAAACTCGGGTCTATTCGTCTGGTGTCCTATGTACAAGTCGGTAAGTACTTTTATACTACAATGAGTTCGCCGTCGCCAGTGGCTAATGACGCCAGAGTGCGGTAAACTGGAAAATTTCAAAGGGGTAGCTCCAACGGTTTCAGATTCCTACCGTCCATTCAAGAGCCTTAGCGACGCCAGGCGACAGATCGCGAAGCTAAACCATCACTCCATCACCCTTCTGTCCGTCAGAGTACCTAAGCGATGTCAGGCGCCAAATCAAGACGCTAAGCGGTGTCAGACGCCAAGGTCAAACGCCAAGCTGTCCATCAGTTTTTGATAGATCATCAGGCTTCTCGCTAAGCGCTGTCGTCAGTGACTGATGCCATCTGTCAGTTGTCATTCTGTCTGCCGATCGGCACTATCACTGATTGGATCTGCTTGTTGCCGTGCGCGGTCGTCAGAAATGGCTTAAAATAGGTAGAACGCGTGCGCTAAGTTCGGAACGAGTGCGGCAAGGTTTCCGGAGCCGGTGCCGAGCCTGCCGTTGATGCGCCTAACCTGTATAGGGTCCTATCACCGTTACTTGTTAGAATCAAACACTAATATTGACAATGAAAGTAAAGTAACGTACTTGGCTGAAAGTCGGGCCATTTGGTTGACGCTATGAGAAAAACTGAAGGCAAAGGTATAAAGGGAGGTTCTTTTCAACCTGATTGTTTTAAAGCATATTCGTTATCCTCAAAAAGTGTTTTCACACTTACCATATTTAGAGCAATAACAAAAACAGTGGAGTTTTTAAAGCATATTCGTTATCCTCAAAAAGTGTTTTCACACTTACCATATTTAGAGCAATAACAAAAACAGTGGAGTCACCGATCATTTTTAAGCACGTTAATTTAACTAGAATTAGAAATTATTTTCACACTTGTGTTGATTAGAAGTCGTTTATTTTGCTTTCAACATTGGTTTGCTAAGATCAGGTAATTTTTAGTAAGTTTCAACGTGTTAACAAGCAATGTGGCCTATTTCTATCAAAAGCAGTCTGGTAATTTTTAGCAAGTTTCAAGTTTTATGTTAGCAAGCAATGAGACCTATTTCTGTCAGAAGCAGCATCAGAAGATCATCAAAAGTATCTTCGGTGGCGTTTGCAACGTCATTTTATATCAAATTAGAATTAGAAGTATAGAATAGAATTAGAAGTAGCATCACAGGATCATCAATAGCATCTTTGGTAGCGCTTATCATTGGTGCAACGTCACTTTACCTGTTAAAATCTATCAACATCAATTAGAAGTTGTATCATGGGATCACAAATGTGTACTCTATAATAGTGTAATCGATGCAAGAGGCAACTTCACCGTGGTGTATCAGTTTTTAAATGGTAAGACACTTATTCTTATATAATCATCATAGAGGACAACACGCTTTACTGCAAGTTTGCCGATGCCATATTTATATAGTTTCATTCAGATGTTCGAAATGGACAACCATCAAATGCAATCACTGTCGCAACTTTCCATGGATAAGAGGATTGAAATTTTGAATTGTGAAGATGCAGGAAAGTCAAAATACACATGTGATTTCTCATTATTCTGATGATGTTTTGTATTCATTATAGTCAATCAAGCAACTTCTTTTGCGAACTTGCGACTCGCAGGTGCCTCCCTTTGTCGCCAACTTGCATACTATGATACAATGCAGAAAATTGAAGAGGCATTTGAAGTCAAGTCTGTCACCGGTGGCTTTAAATGTCTTGTTTATTGTGGAACGGATTCGGAAGTTTTGCTTGATTTCTCTGGCTTTATTCTAGAGTTCAGGCTTCCTCCTCTTCCAAACAATTATCGGTCTGTTGCCATATTTGCTGTTATTATTCAATTTTAACTTATTCAAGCTATTATTTAGTGTTCGCCGAAACGAATCCAATTCATTAAATTACTTCGTTACCATTATCGCACCATACAATTGCGATTACTTTGATGACGATTTAGCAGCACTAGATCTTATTTTCTCTTATTTCGATGGAACGTTTGCCGAAGGTGATATGAATGCGTATAAACCTTATCAAGTTCTTCCGGGGACACATGCTATTTGCCCAAGGACAAGGATTTGTACACCAAAAGGGCAGAGTCATTCGCTCACTGAAATAGCACTTCCTGAGGCGGTAGACGATCACGGCGTTCTTACTGGTCTACTTCAGACTGGTAGATATGTACATACTGATGACAATATTATTGTCTTTCACGAACTAGTTCCTAACCATGGAAGCAGGTAAGTTTGCTTTTATTGATCAATTAATTGAAAAATAAAGCAGTCTTTATAGGCAGACGTACAAGCAGATTGCTTATCCTGGAGTTTTTCACATCAGGCAACTTGTTGAAGCAAGTATCAGTTTTCGCACCGTCAAGATTGGGCGAAAGAATGCACCATTAATTCATCTAGATAAGTTACTTCTTGTCGCTAAACATGGAACTACGGTGAGACCCCATCGAGTAGAGTTTAAGTGCTATAAACTAAAACTTTTACTATCAGTTATTGGAAAATGAGCTAGCTAATCAGTCTTGCAATCTTGAATCTGCAGTATCTCGAGGAGTTCGGAAGCGTCATATTGATATTGATGAAGATTTTCCACTTCGACCTACAAAGCGTACAAAATTGACTAGTGAGGCAGATTTCGATGAGAATAAAGACTTTCAAAGGGAGGCGCAGTACCAAGATGAATTGAATTAGTATGCTACTATAAGTTGCTTTTTAAAGTACATGCTGAGAACTCTATATATTCTTCGAATTGCGGTCTGAATGAAGTGTATGTAATTGTTGAATGCAATTGAATATATTCACTTTGAATGAAATAAAAGAAAAACACAGTTACATGCAAAAACAGGATTGAAAACTTTGCACAGAAGACCCTCACAACATTGTCTAATCTTTCAAATGAGAAAAAAATCAAGTATTATAATTTTAGAAGTAAGACTTGTTTCTTCTCACTCAGCTGTTTGCCCATACACAAAGTCTTCATTCCATTTGACAATCTTCAAACACATTGCAACGATTTATTGTCAAAAAAGCTGAGATCTATTACTTTGGCTACTCTTATCCACATAGGATGCTTGTGCCCAAGAGCTTGGAAATATTGAGCTAAACATAAAATTATTCATTGATATGTTGGGTCATGGTTCCGAGATATAGCATAGATAGATTGTAGATCGAGGTTATTCCTTGCATGTCAGAAAATGTCTTCAATTTTTGAAGCCATGGAGATATAGCATAGATAGATTGTAGATCGAGGTTATTCCTTGCATGTCAGAAAATGTCTTCAATTTTTGAAGCCATGTGTTTAAATATTTAAGCTTAAGCTTTTTAAGCTTTAACTAAGATATGTGCTATGTTATCGCTTATTAGGAATAGGAATATATCAATTAACTTATCTTTCAGTAAGTATATTCATCATTCAACGAGAAGGACTAGTAAAACATACCAAGTTCTGACAAATATCATGACATTTTGTCGTCCTTATCAGAGCTGCCAGTCATGTCTACTCATCATAGTTTCAGAATAGAACTGACAAATATCATGACATTTTGTCATCCTTATCAGAGCTGCCAGTCATGTCTACTCATCATAGTTTCAGAATAGAACGTAAATTCACAACCACTGCACTGCCATATGCACACTATACATGCATTCTTTAACAAATTACCTAACAAAAGATGAATTTTTGAAATCAATTTGACTTATTTACACTAGCAGCAAAGTATGACGCTTTCTTAACACTAGAGATCTTTATTTAATAATATTAATGAGAGTGCTGTGCCAACAGCAAAATAAACATGGTTGAGTACTCATTCTCAACACAATTTTTGGATTCGAACCAAAAGTCATTATCTAATTCAATATTACCTGCACAGCCCATCTCAAGATTGACCAGGTGGTACATCTCAGATCACACACTCAGACTATTAGTATGTCCAATTACCTCTTCTGCGCGATGACTATTTTTTGATGATGTGCCTCCAACAAACAACCACCAACTTGAATCCACAAATGCCTTCAACAAATCACGCAACAAAGACTCATCAATCCACTTTGTAAATCCAACGCCCTTCCATCCACCAACGTCTTTTGCAGTACCACCTCTTTGAATAAACACACCAAGTGCTAAGCGCTTATTTCTCAACCTTTTCAAATTCAGACCAAAAAGTCATTGTCCGATCTGTCCGATTCTCAACATTACCTGCACAGCCCAACTCAAAGCTGACAAAGTGACATAACCTTCTCAAATTATTCAGTACATCCATTACCTCTTCTATCTATATTCTAACTCAAGGCTAATCAAGTAACGTAAACTTCTCAGACTATTCAGTATGTCCATTACCTTCTTCTAACTCAGGACTGAACATATGGCATGAACTTCTCAGACTATTAAGTACGTCCATTACCTTTTCTGCAATTGCTATTTTTATAAATAAAGTTGAAAAATACCTCTTAGTATACTAGTAACCTAATTCAATTGACATTATCACTATCGATCTCATGATTTCTGTAGAAGTCTTTTGCAACCATACAATATACCGGTACAATATACAAACATATCTCAATCACCGACATGAGGCAACCACTATTAAAACACATCTCAACACTCTATTTGCGACTCACATCTCCTCTCATAAATACAAATCAGAACCAACAATCTTCTACACCAGCCAACTCCTCATCTTCAATTTGCGACTCACATCTCCTCTCATAAATACAAATCAGAACCAACAATCTTCTACACCAGCCAACTCCTCATCTTCAATTGACGGAGATACGAAGATGGAGCTAAAGTTTATGATAGAAAAGTATCGTGCCGCGATGAAAAATAACAAAAGATGTATGTGACAATCTTATTTATTGCTTCTTTTGGAATGATAGAAAAGTATCGTGCCGCGATGAAAAATAACAAAAGATGTATGTGACAATCTTATTTATTGCTTCTTTTGGATACGACCTTGATTGATTATTTACACAGTGTACAGCCTTCTAGCTCGTGCAGAGAAAGCCGTCGATAATGCAGGCAAGCACCATTCTCAATATTAAATTTTCTACCGACATACTGACATTACAGCCTTACTTATCAGATGCAGCCATCAACGAAGTGAAAATGAAGAATGAACAGTTGACGACTCTAGTACAAAATATAGGTAAGTAACATCACATTTAAACTAAGTGATAATAGCTAATGCCGATTGCACTAGAGTCCCACCGCCAAGAGTTAATAAATGTCAACAAATATCTGATGGACGCATACTTGTCAGAAAGTGACGATTGAGATGACGATGACGGCACTACTATACTGACATACACAAGAACCATCATGTTTGTTCTATGCATATACAGTTATACCCGGTATATGTAGTCTAAACCGTACATACAAAACAAAATTTCATCCACACTGTATATAAATAAACAGAGCCAAAAAAAAACATACCTATGGCGCAGACTACACCACCAAACCAAATTTCATCCACACTGTATATAAATAAACAGAGCCAAAAAAAAACATACCTATGGCGCAGACTACACCACCAAACCAAACGCTACTCCAAAAAAAAAAAAACAAAAAACAAAAAAAGACAATGTCAAGGTCTAACACCAAACCAAACGCTACTCCAAAAAAAAAAAAAAAAAACAACAAAAGACAATGACAAGGTCTAAACACCAAACGCTACTCAAAAAAAAAAAAAAAAAAAAAAAAACAAAAAAAGACAATGACAAGGTCTAACGTGCCTATACAAATACAAACTAATTATAACGGAAGCCGTACAGACTAATTATGACGGAAGCCGCTCTTTCCATAATATGGACTCTGACGCGAAAGAGTGCTATGGCGTTCCCAAATCTTGATATGATAGCATTGAATTGTACATCTCGAATGACTGGATTAGCATAGCAGACTGGAATACAACAACAATTATCCTTATGATGAGAATATCTACAGTCGCTTACAAAAACACGCTGTGTATGCTTTACCAAGAAATGATCAAGTATTTTGATCCATGTGATGAAGGACTGGATCTATTGTCAATGATAATGGCCCATCTGTTTATTCGCGATCTTCACGTGACGTGAACATGACTCTGAGTGTGAGCATCAGAGTGAGGCTTTGACTTTGATAGATGCGTCAAGTTTTGCTTTGACTTTAGTTTTGACGACAGGAACAAGAAAACAGGCACAGACATGAGCACCTTTCTCCACCTCTTTCAAGTCTTCTTCTCAGCGTCTATCCTGCTCGTTGTACCAGAAACAGAGACAGAGACAGAGGCACCTACAGCCAGAGCCAAGTCTTCTTCTCAGCGTCTATCCTGCTCGTTGTACCAGAAACAGAGACAGAGACAGAGGCACCTACAGCCAGAGCCAGAGAAACGCCGGGAAACACACACACAAGTGCGTCAGCCAACGGCGAGGTCACAGACAGCAGCACAAGCCACTGTGTACTTAAATGCGGGGTTGATGAGGGGTGAATGTTGAACGTTGACCTGGGGATGGCTAGAACGCTCACAGGATGAAACGGGCAATATCTCTTGAACTCTAGGACGTCATCATGTTCGTTGTTGATGAAAACGGCACAGCTGATATACGTGCCTCGTGCTCACATGTGTACAATCGTAGCTACTGAGAATAAAGTCAACAAGGACCTTAGTGTTGTCCAGGAGTCTCGAGTATATATGATGATGAAAGACAATATAACCATGGGACTGTGATTGAATGATATGAAATATAGATCACGCATATAAAGTTTGAACGTGTGATGTTGTCTTTTGACCAATCATTACATAAGTGTTATGATATAAAATATAGATCACGCATATAAAGTTTGAACGTGTGATGTTGTCTTTTGACCAATCATTACATAAGTGTTTGTCCCCATGAACGATTATATAAGTGTTCGTCCACATGAATGATTACATAAGTGTTCATCCACACGAATGATTACATAATGATTTTATTATTATTATTGTATATAATGATCATTATTATACATAATACATTACATAATGATTTTATTATTATTATTATTATTATTGTATCGTATAGAATGATCATCATTATACGTAATACATACGTCTCTTTCTTTCCTCCCTGTCTTTTCTTAAAATTTTTGATTTCAAACTATCTTACCGCTAGCTTGCTCATAGGTCATGTTACTGCACAACTCTGGGAATGCTATATGCTCATCGCTTCTTCTGCTAGAACAAACTGGTACCGTCAGTCTATGTTGTCGTGTACTCACTCAATGGACACCTACTGGAAGCAAATACTATCAATCACTGTGGTTCAACTTGGTACTTATTACTACTTGTTGCAAGCTAGAATGCTTCGATAGGTAAAATTCTGGCAATTAGTACAATGTAAGTATGACTTCAGCCTGTTCAATCTATGGATCTATGCGGCTTGAAACAAATCTTTTCTGCAAATGCAACCATGGAAAAACTGTTGTATTACTCGAACAACTATGCAATGAAGCCTTATATATACCAACCTGCTAAAACAACCAAGATGTTCAGTGACATTAAGTATGACTTTAGTGAACACTCACTCACTTATACAAAAATAACCATATGCGGTTGATATTTCCTCTCAACATCACTTCATATACGTTTACTTTTTTTTGGTGTATAACGTTGAACAATGTCTTCACACAACATCCATGTCTGAACTTCCACACGTTGATGATATACAGTGTTGGTGCCTGCATACGTCTCCCTACTCCTTCCATGGAAGATAAATGAGAGAAATTGCAGACGTTGGGTTCACCATTGTCACTAGATGGTACCTCAACGTTTTAAGTGGTTATAACATCAAAAATCTAGTATTTTGGTGAGCTTTTCTATTTTACTTTATATTAACGCTTTTTTTACATATTGTATCTTTCTAATGTCAGCTCTTATACCCATCATGACCTGCACACATGACACCTCACCCTAAAAGGATTCAATATGAATCAACGATTAGTCACCACCTTTCACGTACATCGTAGCGATGACAATCAATACCTTGACGAAGCATTCACTTATGCATATTTGGACAATTCATACAGCTGGATGGCAGAAAATATCATTGTCAAGCACGTCGTTTCCAGCCACGTAACTCAACACCATATTTTCAACACAGCTTCGAAAATCATTGTAAATCTTCATTTACTCTTCAAGTTTACTTCGAACTCATTTTATTACAAGTTTGCATATATTACAACACAAAACGATAATGACACATCAATAGGTAGTATTACTTTCTTTTCATAGGTAAGTTAACTTTCATTTTCATGATTACAATACGCTATATGTTTTTTTCAAACAGATTTTATTTTATTTATTTATTTTATTATATAATAATATAATATATATTACATATATCGTACCACTTAATGTATGTATTCATATCATATCATTTATCATTATCATATCTATATCTGAATATCTATTACATATATCGTACCACTTAATGTATGTATTCATATCATATCATTTATCATTATCATATCTATATCTGAATATTGGAATTGCTCGAATGTGAACGCAAGCAATGAAATCTGAAAGTAAAGAAGTTATTGTGTCTCATATTGACTATCTATCAAATTGGAGTCTACCCGTAAAATAAAAGGAAAGAACAGAATGCGTGCTAGTCACCTGCCTTATCTCTTGCTGGGCTCCCGGCGTTGCCTGTAGCCTCAGCTTACAATAATGTATAACCATGTATAATAATAATGAAATAATAAATAAAGAAAATAAAAAACGAATGAAGAGAAGAGTACATACATACAAGTAATAAAATAAAAAGTAATAAAAGAAAAAGAAACATGTATGTAAGAGTCGGGGACTGGCGCACACGTGCGCCGCTACGATCTCGTTACAGGTGCGTACATTATCACTTCTTACTATAATCTCGAATATATCTCGTTACAGTCTTGTCGTCGCGCCGCATTGCGAACCGCTGACAACAGCCTTACACCCACCATGGCAAATAAATGGTTATCGACGACAAGAACTTGGAAAGGCTACAACGGAATGGAAAAGGGATCAAAACAAACATACCTCCTTTTCGTGCGACCAAAATTCGACTTTGTCCTGGCACCAATGCAGGTGATGGTATGGCGGATTTTTCCCGACGTGTTCTGTACTTTCACATCTATTGTTGGTTCTGGGAATTTCTAGCAAATGACGAGCCTTGGTATGTTATGAACTCATCGCCATAGTTTGCGTAATCCTACAATGAGCAATGTGAACAAGAAAACTCTATTTTGCAGATAGCGAGCGCGTACGTACCTCCATGTAGAAAATGACATGGATTTTACTAC
Organism: Macrolepiota albuminosa; assembly: GCA_027475525.1. NCBI lineage: Eukaryota > Fungi > Basidiomycota > Agaricomycetes > Agaricales > Agaricaceae > Macrolepiota > Macrolepiota albuminosa. Next base: position 663,115 of record JAMWFC010000107.1, read on the forward strand.
CTTGTTAGCCTATGCGCTTCCAGATTCTGTCCAGATGCCATTCTGGATAGTATGAGGGGGGGTGACGAAGGTATAGTATATCTCAGTGGGGCACCAGTCTTGCACTGAATAAGATGATATGGGTTTTGATATGTACGAGGATGACAGACAAACCGTACATTTACAATATGACGTCAGAGAAGCTGTTAAGCAATTGAACCTGCCCTAACTTGATTCCCTGGACTGGACAGAACTGATGGAAATTGATTCTTTGATTGATAAGATTTTATTAACAACTTGCATCATCCCTTGAATTCAACTGATTGCCAGTATGAAAGAAACACAATAATAGAGCTTCAAAACTGATTCGGATGGACTAAGGATCGGTCATTGTGTCCACAGCATTATCATCATGATTCAAAGTGTCTGATTCAACGCGTTGAGATGCGTCTCTGTCATATCGATTGATTTGAATTTACTATAAACCCATGTCGATTCAAACACCAAAACCATGCTCATTACCTCAATCACTGTTTCAGACAGGCGCTCATTTCATAATTTACTATCTGCACCAATTATGACTCCTGAAGAACGGCAAATCCTCCAGCACATTGGACAGAATCTACTTGTGGACTCGATTGAGACCATAGTTGAAGCTCTTTTATATGGTATCCTCTCTCTCTACGTCAGAACCAGTGCTGACTTCTCTAAAGGTTTTCTTACACCAATTGCAATTGTTACTGCCTGCCAGTGCGATGGCTTTTGATAAAAACACATATATTCAACCTGATCTTTTATGTCAAACAGGCAACCAAACCAAACCTGGCGCTCTAAATGCCAAGTAGCAGTTATCTGGTTTGGTATTATTGCGTCTAGCATAAGTTGTCTGATACACATTGGGGCTTCAGTCGTCGAGTTTCAATTTTTCCAAGGCAATGTTCTATCTCTTTCACAAAGGCTCCAATATGTTGATGCCTCTCTTGGGAATTGGAACATAGCCGTCGGCTGGTTTATCTTTATCCCTGTGAGTCTATATTGAAACAATTTTAAAGAATCTGGATCAGAACTGGCTTAGCCAGTCATCAATGACGGCTTCATCATCTGGCGTGCATGGGTTGTCTTCCAAAGACGACGTTGGATACTACGCCTTTGTATATTGCTATGGCTGTGTGCTCTTGGTGTGTTGCATTTATATTATATCTAATATAAGCTAATAATATATACAGTTTTCACCCTTACCTTTATATCAATTCTTTCAGACCCTAAAGTTTTTATGTCAGCTGTTGAATCTAACAATATCACGTTTGATATCCTAAATGTCGCAGTCTATTTCTGGTCATTCTTGATCAACTCTGTTGCAACATGCTTTATTGGTTGGACATTATGGTATGCTCTTCTTCATGCAATATTATCTGATTACTGTGTGTTAATGCAATGTCCAGGAAACATGTGAAATTCTTACGAAAAAACATTGATAGCAAACAGCGTCAGTCATTCAAATTATGGCACATCCTAGGTCTCTTGGTAGATGCTGGAGCATTGTATGCTGTTTTGCAGGTTGGTTTTCGATCATATTCTGACTATGACAGTGTTTATGACTCGGATTACAGCTCCTAGCAATTGTGATGCCTCTTGCAACCAGCCCAAACGATTTCTCTCTATGGATTGCCTGCGATGTAGTTGATGAGTTTTATTACGACGTCTCAGTATGTATCATCTTTGCTAATGATTTTAAATGTGTTCATCTTCTGCAGTTTGTCTATCCGGCATTGACAATTGCCCTCATCCGCGGCCCATTTTCAATTTCAGGCATACATGAGACTGTAGAATCACTCCAGATATCTGCGCCTGGTGTCTGATCACAGCGATGCCATACCGACTTACTTCTACTAGAATCTTACAGTCTCTCTTTCCATCTCCTTCATCAAAGAATTTGTCACTCTTTACCTTGACTCCATGACCTTCCTGCCCGAATATTTATTTATTTCGTTGAGAGCGTGTATTTATTTGGCGTCGAACATTATATGAATATCCTCACTGCACCTGCGAGACTTGAATTCTTGTGTTCCGCACCTTCTTAATGCAGCGATCCGCTACTGATTCATTCAATGGGTCTGTGTTCAGCTTCGAATTTACGGCCTATTCCATATCGTCAATGGAGCAGTTTATTACAAACGAAAGTTGTCCGAAGGAACAAAACACGAGCAGCATGCCACAAAATTCGTCAAGTCTACACAGAAAGTAAACATTGAATCGTACATTTCACCTCTTACCAACATCTCTATAGAGCACTACTACCTATATATAAATGGGCAACGTAGGGTTCAAGCCTCTCCACTCAGGCCCAGTAACAAAATCCTTCTCGTCAATAAGGAAATCCTAGCATCACACGCCCCGTCAGCAAAGTGTCAACAAACCACTAACAAAATAAACACACCAATGGACATTCCACAAGCGCACCACGCACACCCGCAAGGCGACTTTTAACGCGCTGAAGGTCTACACCCGGAACGACATGGCCAGTCTTCACCTTCGGCACATAATTCTACAACGAAAGGGAAAAAAAAATCACAACTCGTCAATATCACACTCATCAAAACCGTATGATCAAACAACGTACATCATAAGCAGCCCACGTCCTCACAAGGTTAGTCGGAACAGGCCTGAAAATCTCCGTAAAGATCTTCCTATTCTCAATTGCCGTCTTCTGGAACAACTCGACCGTCTTCTCGTCAAGGGGATCCGCAACGAGCGCGTCCTGCTCTAAACACGTCTCATCATCGTTGCGATACGGGGCCGGGCGCATGAAAGAAGTCACGCATGAGTCGCCGTTCATGACCATCTGCGGCGGCATCAGGCCAAGGTGCTCTTCAAAAGGAAGTGAGTTGAGTGAGGCCGTAAAACATGGGTGTAACTTAACGCACCTCGGAAGAGTTTACGACGCAATGTAGCAGCGAAACGTCCGGCACGGTAAGGCTGACCGTCCATGAACGAATCAATCTTCTCGTTGTCCTCGACAACCAAGCAGATCTCCGAATCTCCATCCCCCTGTAGTGCCGTCAACATCATAGTTCTTTGGTTTCATAATATACCTTACCTTCTGGCTACGATCATTGATATTCGCTGACCCCATCTGAGACGAAAGATGAACTCATATGAGCCAATTGTCAGACAAAATGCACATACAATAACTTTGTCGTCGTCAACAATCATAACCTTTGAATGAATGTAAAGCAGCTCCGAAACATATCTATCAAACAAAATCAATGATAATCAAGAGATCAAGAGAGAGAGAAAAAGTATCACATACGCATTCAACTCCTCCTCCTCAGTCCCAAACCATTTCTCATCAACCAGCTCCGTCCGATCCCACAACATATGCTGCGAAACAGTATCCGACACCTCCTGATCCCCTCTCAAACCCTCCGCGCCACTCTCAAACTTCCTCACGATCTCCCGCGCCTCCTCAGCTGACTCGGGGATCCGCACCGTCTCGGTCCTAACGGGCGTCTTCTCAGATTGAACTATAGCTTCAGTCGTAGGCTCCGGCATCGCAAGCGTCACTTCCTTGTGTGTGCTCGCAGGGTCTTGCCCGATCCACTGGCGCGCAAGCGCTACTTGCGCCTCGTGGAATTTGACACCCGAGTTTTGCTCCATCTTGGAGATGAACGAATCTAGGACGAACACGAATTTCAGCGACGAAGTCGGCAGCAACATCGGACTACTCACTCCACGGAGCGTTGATCCTATCATACGCCCGGAGATGATAAAAGCGTATATAATCCATCCTGGTCCATATATTAGGACCACCTGAAAGGATGACAAGTAAACGAGCTCACGGTTCAATCCCCTTCTCCCTCAGCTTCTCATATATACTTCCACCACCCCGATTGATCGACCTATACTGAGCAGCCATAATCGTCTTGAGTGACCCCTCGTTCTTCACGTCGCCCGAAAATCCAGGAAGTTCTGGGATGCAGACGATGACCTAGAATTATGTCGACAAATCAGCAGGATTAACGCTGGATGGGTGACGAACCTTAAATTTGGCGCCTTCATTGAAAGCACGAGTGATCCTTTCAACGAGCGCGCCTGCGATACGGTTAACGACTTGATCGCCATCCTGTGTGGCTGAAACGCTTGAAAGGGGACATATGACGTTATATATGCTTCCTGATGTGGTTCGCGGGTACTTACAAGAACTGGTTCTCTAAGTTACATTTAAGATTCAGTACAGCCCCTTTCGCCCGTTCAGGTACCACATACCAATATAAATAAAATGCTTCGACTGCTTGATCAATCCAATATCTAAACAACCATTAGTCCCCTCTGTGAACTCTCGACATACAGCGTACTCACATGCATTCTGAATACTACTCTCCGTCAAAACGCCATGCGACCAATCCGACACGCTCCTCACAACCTGGACTTGACAGTTCCCGGGTTGCGGAATGGGATACGCCGCGTCTTCCTCGTCAGACCTACCGGAAAACTTGCTGTTCCAGCGCTGGTGATACTGGTGTCCGATCTCGCGCCACTTTTGGAGATGAGGGTGGCCTAAAGGGCGCAAAAGAATTTTAACATCCATTGCGGAAACAGTAAGATAGAAGCGCACGAGCAACAGCCTCGTTAGGCGCGGCTTCGACATCATGTGGGAGGCTGAGCCAAGGGAAGCGTCTGAAAGGATTATTATTACTTGCTCGAGGAAGCACGTAGATGGGGAGGAAAGTGTAACTTACCCATCATCTCGATACTAAATCAAGAAATTTGAGAAATGACATGTATACGATGGAAAAGAATAATACCTTGCGCTTCTTAATCTCATTCCAACGCTCAACGAAATGCTGAACAATGTCTAATACTACAGGCCCAAGGAGCGTCATGTGAACCTACATCCATCCATTCATAATCAACATCAGCTACCAAAGATTGCAATGTCTTGAAAAAGAACATACGTCATGCCAAGGCATCCTCGCCGTTTCCAAAATCGACAACGTATTGCTCGCATAGTTATACACTTCCTTGAAATCCATCACACGCGCATTATTGTAATCCTGCCCGGGGAACAACGTGGACGCGAAATCGGTAGGGTGAACGTCCGCGAGAGGGTGAGTGTGCGTGTCCCAACGACCGAAGCACAAATCCAGGCCACCAATGGCAGCGAAATGGTTATCGACGACAACGACCTGAAAGTTGACGCGTGAGCCCACCGCAATGGAAAAAGAATCGAAAAGAAGCATACTTTTTCGTGGTGCGACCAGAATTCGACGCTGTCCTTGGCACCGATGTGGTCGGGATGGCGCATGCAGGTAATGTTAGGGTGGAGTCTGTCCAGGGTGTTCTGTAATCTAAGATCGAATATTATTCTTGCAAACGTGTGGAAGATGACGAACCTTGGTGTGTTTGGAACTCATGGCCATGGTTTGGGTAACCTACAAGGAGCAAAATGAGCATGGGCATTCGACTTCATAGACGCATATGTACCTCCTTGTAGACAATTACATGGATTTTGACCCCTTGTTCTGCCTTGCGTTTCAAGATTCTGTCGAGACGCCATTCTGGATAATACGCGGGAGGGCGACGAAGGTATAACTCAGGGGTAAGCCACCAGTCCTAAACTGAATAAGATTATGTAGTCACGATGAGATGATTCTTATACGTACGAGGATGAAGATAGCCTCTTTAGCATTCTCCAACATCTCAGACAGAGCCCACATGTAGTCGTGCCCATCGATATGCCTAGATCGTTCTTATTCTCATGTATAGTGCCTCAGGGGATTGGCGTACCATTTAACGTCGTTGCCGCCTCTCTCTCCCGCAAAACTCTGGAAGCGATGGCCTGCCTTAATCTGTTCCCTCACTGCATCCTGGGCTTGCTCCTCTGGTTCGTCATGGCGCCCTACAAATGATGACCATTGGTTGATTCGCGTCATCCATGTCACACCTCGAACGCACGATTTGGATTCCATCTGCCTGTCAGGGGTGAGTCAAACACCAGTTGTGAAAGGGATAGGAGAACAAACCTATAACTTCAGCACGAGCATGCTTGAGACCTTTGTTGACTTTTGCCTCGAGTCCCTTGAAGAAGGCCATCGCGGCAGAAGATGGTGGTTTGAATGCAAGTGCAGTTGGGGGGCAAACTGGGCCAAGCAAACGTTGATAGGAACAACCAGGGTGCCTTCTTTTAAGTAAACTTTTGACTGAGACAACCAGGAATGTTTCACGATCTGATTTCGAGTTCGAACTCAAATGACGCCATCAGCGATCGAGGGGACGCGTCCAACTCTAAATTCCCGCGACCCACGACGCGTAACTATATAAGCCCCGCTCTCTCTCCGACTCTTCTTCCCAAATACCACCACAATGGCCTCCCTGGAGGAGTTCCTCTACATGACCGACGCCATCCTCCCGTATCTCGAGCGCCCACCACCTCTCAGCCACTCCGAGCAGCATTCCTACCTCGTCGCCAGTCTCGAGTTCGCATATACCGCCGTAGAACTGGTTGAGGCGCAACTAGAGCGCAGTCTTCGTGCCGCACAGGACGGTCTCGCAGCTGCGATGACAGAGGGAGAGATCTTGGAGATGGAGAAGCTTCTTGTGGCAGAGCAGAAGAAGATGGACGATATGAAGACAAACTGTCGGATTCGTACCCAGCACATCGTAGAGTCTAAGCATCGCAAGAGTGCGTACTACCGCTGGATCTCTCATCTGCTTGTCATTAGAACTGTTCCCAGATCCAATCGTGTCTTCGTCAAAGTCTCCAGCCAAGGGCGAAAAGTCAAAGCCGAAAAGAAGGATGAGTCTAAGCTTGCTGGGTTGACCATGTTTTTGTCTTTCAGATGTATTTTTACACCCGTTTGAGATTGCTGAACCCGTTACAAATATAGATTGTTCAACTATCAAATTTGTAAAACCAGCCTTTGCAGATTCTGTGTACATGTACGATGTCTTCTTACGAACCGCTTTCTTTCAACATCGAATAAACTCGTTTCGTCACGCAAAAGTCGGCTAATCAAACTTCAACGAGTCGCGTCGTCATGAGGGAGAAACATAATCGCATTTACAAGAATGAAGAGACCAATTAGGATTATACGCGACGAAGAAAATCATAACAGAACAACCATCCCGGAAGCACTCCAAACACTTCTCCACTACCATCCATACCCATAATCACGATCATCATCCCACCCATACCCTCCACCATACCGACGGCCTCCATTATACCCCCACCTATCCCCACCCCACCTATCCTTACGGTACCCATAACCACGATCCTTCCCGCCCCACCACTTACGGTTATACCCACCCCCATAATACCTATCATCGTCCCAGTCGTTATATCCCCACCCACCACGACGATAATGCTGATTTTCCCCATGCGGGACGGACTGAACGCGGTGCGGGGGGTTCCACACGGGCTTAGGTTCGTTATGATGCAAGCCTTGCGGCTGCTCCATGGCGTGTGGATCATTATTCTCGGTTGAGCGCTACGCAAGGGGGAGTTAGTATCCACCACGACATTGGAGGAAGGGAGAGAACTGACCTCGCTCAAGTTATCCGAGGCGGAATCCCCAAGGTAAGGAGCGGCGAACGCAGCCTGGAAGAAGATAGCAGTCACTGCGATGGTGTTAAATTTCATGGTGCAAATAAGTCAATGCGAGACTGAGTGTGTGATTGAGTGGTTGTGGTGTGTTCAATCCGATCTGAGAGGATTGGAACGATGTAGCTCATCCCTCATCCCGGGGGTATTTATACAACTTTCCTCGATAGAGGGGCTACGTGCGTATTTGGGAAGCGCCACAGTTCCTTATAGGAGAACACCCTTTCGGGGAAGAGGTGGGGCGCAGGTGACCCACTCTTTGAATGAAAAAAGGAGGTTTCGTGAAAGTGAATCACGTTGGATGGAGACGTGTATCAATAGGTCACGGGAGACCATCCCTTTCATATGCAAATGATCCATGAGTCCTAAAAACGAAGAAGTCTAGCTTCTTTAAACCAATGATGGGGATCGAACCCACAACCTTCGCCTCGTGCTGATAGGAAAGCGATGCTCTACCATTGAGCCACATTGGCATTTGAAAGGCAAACAACGCCATGTATAATATTAGGCGCCGAGATGTTCAGTTGATGGTTGGGAGGTAAGAAAGTAATTTACAATGCCCTGGACCGCGTCAACCTGTTGAAGTCTAGTCCACGACAACTGTAGAGTACACGATGTGAGCTATGTCTCCTCAGTCTAAGTGTACTTGACTCCGATTGCCTACCTGTAGAGTACACGATGTGAGCTATGTCTCTAAGGTAGGGTAAGTAAAGTGTCCGTCGTATGTACAAGACGTTAACTCACCCTCAGTATAAGTGTACTTGACTGAGGGTGTATGTATGTACGATGCTGTATATATATACTATAATGTGTCGCTCAGGGATGATACAGGTATATGGAATTTTACGGTCAGGGTTGCCACTTACGGTGTCGTCTAACACAACCTAGTACGGCCGCCATCAGAGAGAGTTCCCTCCAGTACATTTGTCGAAGTGAGAGTTCCCTACAGGACTCAGTCTCACTTGCACCTCCTATAGGTTGTCACGTGGTTGCCGCGGTTTCAGGCCCGTTGCATTGGTCTTCTTTTAACGTCAATCCAAAGAAAATGGGGTCGGAGGAAAATAAATGACCCGGTGGTGATATGTGCATCCGTAGCGGTTAGTGATGTTCCGGCCTGGCTTGTGGGGGCATTGGCTCAGAAAATACCTGGGCCAAACCTGAGCCCCCGATCCTGGCCCTGGCCCTGGCTTGGCTTGGCCTGGAACTGTACTCGGGGATAGGAACACCTCAGTCGTTGACATACAGATTGAGGTGAGTAGACTTATATCACGTTCTGCATCCATCGTCCAGCCGACATTTGTTCATACATCCGCAGCTACAACAACCGTCGCCACTGTGGCAGGATCCTCAACTCCATCGAACCAGACAACCAATGGTGGTGGGGTTGTTCACTACACCTCAATCTCGACCCTTGTAATGCTCAATATTCTCAATTATTGTCCAAGTATGAGCTGCGATGGAGTAGATATTGCCCAATTGAACGGTACTCTCCCAGCCCTGCATTACTGTTCGTTCTAATTCATTTGCGGCAATGCATAGTCATTCTTTGACTAAAGGTGGTCAATCAAAACTTCATCTTTGCGATCGACTCGGAGATTACATCTCACCGGCCTATCTTCGGTAGGATCATTCTGTTGCCTTGGTGATGATATGTATATTCATCGTGCCTGCATTGATTGGCGCTGGCGGGATAAGCAGGTATTTGAATCTCAAAACTCAACAATACAATACTTAGCTGTCACTCTGGAAGAACATCAATTGCAATTCTCTATGCATTTGTGCCTGAGACTTTTCGGAGGGAACAATCTGAAAAGTTCATATTGGGAGTGGACTGTGACCTATTTTGGCCCGACAAGCGCATTTCCCTGCTTCTCGCGATCCGGAAATGAAATAACCTTTGCCTGATAATCCTTCTCGTTCATAACTACACAAGGCACGTTATCCACACAAGTCTTCCCATTCCAAGCAGTGTTGACCTATCGAGGCATGTCTTTTTCTCTTCTTCCTAAGAGGGTAACAAAGCAGGAAACAGGTGGAACCTAATTGTTCTCGTTTTTGATACAGATTAGCATGGCGTTTTTAAACGAGGTAACTCAATAACTCAGTCAGTTCCTTGATCTTCGGGGTGTCGTTGACGGACGGGAACGATTGTGCAGACCTTAGGCATCCCATCTGGACGTTTGGTCAGGTATGTCAGGTTGGAAATGCTGTCGAACCCCGGCCTTGGGTATCTTTATAAGAAGCAAAAGAGTCGCATCGCAAATGCTGGCTTTTCATCATCTTCTGCCTTCCCTTAGCCTTACAATGTTATCTTTTTAGAAAGTTTCGTTGACTGTACCAACTGCATCCTTTATAGTAGCGGAGTTACTCCACCTGCGGACGCTATCCAGTCTGGTCAAACTGGGGTCGCCGGTCAGTTTTTTTTCTGATATATGATCACAGCCTGACCTCCATGAAAATAAACTTAGAATATGTCCAAGCTTGTAATTTGGCTGGCATAGTTCTCCCCGCGACCACGCTTAGTGGAGCAGTCCCTGAGATATCAACGTTTGTTGGAAATTCATTCATCTCTGTCGACCCGGGAGCGTTGACCTCGGCAATCAGTGCTAACGTCCAAATCCCAACACCCTCGTCTAATGCTGTTAATCCTTCGCAAACAAAATCAGCTGGTGGAATTGGAGGGGTAAAAGGCGGAAATAAGAATAGTGCGTCTCGAAGACGAGGGAGGGAGACTGCTAGCAGGGCCATGGTTGCGGCTGCAGCTGCCGCGGTGGCGATTTTCTTCCAAGTGCATAAATCTTCGCAATACAATGTCATGAAAAGGCTACTGGGTAATCCTGCTCGTATCTATTCTGTATAGGTATACGAACTCTTTCGTACAGACTAATCGAACAACCAATGAACTCGTTTTGTCACGCATAAGTAACAGGAAAGGGTTGCATTGCAAGCAGGTCTGACGCTCGTGGTGCCGACCATTTCCATCTGTCAAGTCCGTTTTCCTAGATCTGTCTCGTTCACAATTATGTTTTGAAGAGAGAACTCTTGGACATTACGTTGAGACTACATACTACAACGTCCTCTCCTCCATTTCTTGTACATTACATAACGGTCACGTTTCTCCGCCAGCACAAAACTTCGTACTCGGTGACAACAACTTCAACCCCTCCGGATGAAACATTACAAGCACGTAATTCATCGCCCGTCTTGCCAGGAACTTTGACTCCATTTACCAATGCAAGACCATGATACAATCTCGCGCCGTTTGTGTCACGTCCGCCGTCGATAGGGCGACTCCCCCAAGGTATGTCACCGTCCGAGGTATGAACCCACTCCATCGTCTGTGGATCAAAGGGGAGAAGATTAAAACGTCCGTGGTGCGGGTGCTCCTTGCCACCATACGCGACCGAGGCAAAAGGCTGGAGATGAGGTCCGATCTTACAGGGCTGGAGCGAGTTCTTGAAGGAGGCAGAGCCGACGAAGAGGGGTGAACCATCGGCATCATAAGATACGGGCGAGCCAGTGACTGCAGCGTCAGGGAAAGGAGATGTTGTCGTCAGAGTTACACGATAACCACATGGCGGTACACGAGCTGCCTCGTCGGCGGGGGACTGAGGGACAGATGGGGAATCGGGAGCGGCATTCGAGACAGGAGCACCATGTTCAGTACTCGGGAAAGGAGGGGGAGTCGGAGGGGGAGTGCCGCCTGCGCCCATATAGTCCGCGGGAGAATAGAATTCGTTTCTGCGAGGAGCCAAAATATGATTGAGGATCAAAGACGATGTCGCTCGTGGTGTCGACCAGTACAAGATACCAGATGTGTGGGGAGCAAGTACCGAGAAGAGAACTAAGCAGACTTAGAAAGCGTGGGCTGTGAAGTCTTATCTTTCTATTGCCAGAGCGACTCTTTTTATACCTATTTGACAGTTTCTCTGGATCGCCGATCCTTATCCTGGACGCCCTCCATCGTCGATTCCCGTCCGTATTTACATTTCGACCGTCGGTCGGTCTCGCAATTATAAACCTTATTCCCTCTTTCCATATTTGTTCAGTCGATTTCCCAATCCGTCCATCCATCCTTACATCCGTCTTCTCGACTTTCCCATTCTCGTTGTTTTTATGCGTACCTCTTTGTTGAATCCATTTTGCGTGTCAGACCTTCTTCATGCATTTTTCCATCCGTCAAGTCCGTTTTCCTACCACACCGTCGATGACGCAAGCGGAGGAGAACAAAAGACAGCGTTCGATAAAAGGAATTGGGTGGGGAGGGTAGCGAAAAGTACGAACGTGATAATTCAAGCGACAAAGGAGCATGTGACCGCGATTCGTGAACGTTCCGGAATTCGGTTCGTACCGCCCTCTGTGGATTTATGGTAATAACTGCCATAGGCTTATCACACATTAGACCGATACTCGTAGATTCCTGATACACTTTTTATACGTTCACGTTGAGCAAAGGATACAAACATATTCTCGCCTCTTTTGAGACAGCGCTGGATCAAAACGGACCGCTTTTTTGATCTTGGCATCAGAGTTTTTCCATGGCTGAAATGTTCTTCAAATTACTGATATGTCGCATCAGGTAGACTGTAAATCGTGATGACACCTTGCACCCACAAACTCTCTCGGTATTTAACTATCAGGACTGTGTAAAACACAGATACACTCTTATACGTTCACGTTGAGCAAAGGATACAAACATATTCTCGCCTCTTTTGAGACAGCGCTGGATCAAAACGGACGGCACGAATCGTAGCTCGTTACTGATATGTCGCATCAGGTAGACTGTAAATCGTGATGACACCTTGCACCCACAAACTCTACCTTGGTATTTAAATATCAGGACTGTGTACAACCCACCCATTTATGATTTCCGCTCGCAAAATCCTCCTCCTCGCCGGCTTGTTGGTATCTCAAGGTAAATTAGTGCAGTGCAACTTTCTTGTGCCCCTGAACTGATGTCGGTTTCCTGAAGTATCAGGGAGCTCTCTCTTGAAATCAAGGGATTTGTTGAGCAACCTTCTCACCCGCCAGACTGGTATCCCGGGCGTACCTCCCCAGGTTCGTGCTCATGCAAGTGCTGAACTGAAGCCATGCTGACTTGTGACAGTGTAACAGCGTTTGCGATTCCCTAGATGTGGCTTCTGAAGTGCATTTGCTCGAATCTAGTAAAGAAACAAGGCTCATTATCGGATAATAGAATTGTCCCAATCCAGCTTGTCTATGTACTACCTCCATCGCGCAAATGATCGTGAACTGCTCAAGTTGCATTGTTTCTGTTGATCAGAGCCAGTGGATGTTTGCACAACAGATCCTCAACGGTACGCAGTTTACAACTGCTATTGTTTTACCGAGCCTAAATTTGCACAGAGTTCAATGCGGTGTGCCCAGGCTTTTTAGGGTCTCTTACTCTCACAGTTACTCCACCAAGCGCCACTGGGGACATCATTTACTCCCCTCACACCGTGACGGTGACTTCCTTTGTTACTTTAACTCTATCGAGCATACGACCTGACACGAGCATCTCTCCAACATCAAGCCTGGGACCGGCATCGATGCCTACAGAATCAGCTACTTCGTTTACGCCTATCTCCCAGTCTACGATAATGACGATGAGTGGCTCCTCTGCCACTGCAGCAACTGACTCCCAGGCTTCGACCTCGACGAGTGATGCCGCCGGCGTTGCACCTTCTAATGGTGCCTTTACCCTTTTCACGTTGAATGGTGTTGTTGGTGTTGGTGTTGGTGTTGTCGCTGGTATGGCTCTGGCACTGGTCTAGAGGCCTAGGCTTATACGCACCTGATCCTGGCGCCATAATGCAATAGAAATTGTCACCTTTGCTGATGCAATTCTATCTATAATTAGCGAGTGATACAAGGATGCATTGAACAAGATGTCACTGTGCATCGCTCTCCATGTCATCAAGTCCAATCTGATCAGGGAACTCTGCATTACAAACGGCCAAGGAGGATCCATGGAATGCTTGCACCAACTGGTTCATATGGTCAAAATGTCTTCGTGGTGTTATTTGTGAAAAATAATCTTTTATGTACAGTAAGTACTCATCCCTGGCTTCCAGAGATATGCACTGTTAAGTCAAACAAATATTTCGATGGATATTCACCTGCCAAGTGACATAAAGATAAAAGTCCAGTAATCAGAGGTTGAGGTCCAAGGCTTTGCAAGCCTGGGTAAGACACATACATTCGATTCCATCAAGTTTTTCAAGTTCTCATCCGGCTTCGAGCTATCACACGGCCTTGTTGAGAAGTGCTACAGCTGTGGGGACATGACTTTTGTCCATGCTCGAGCAAACAAAACGTTTATGGCCAGTACAGACGTCCTTCCGTCTCACGCTTGCTTGTTCTAGGTCGACATAGTCAAAGTCGTGCTTAAGAGTTCTTATCTTATTCCTTCAGTATCTGCATTCATTGACAAAAACAACCATTATTATGTCTATCAATGATTTTCAAAAGCTTACCCGTTTGCTGATGGTTGTAATATCACCCCTGGCAGGACGGTAAGTGCTTCTTGATGGCACTTTAGGGGAGTTAGTTGTGACAATAGTAATGGGCCTAAGACTCCTGACCGAACCTACTTTAACTGGCGATTCAATCGGGTCCGGTCTTTAGTCCAGTCCAGTAGAGGAGGTCACTCCGGTTGCCAGAAGAGGTTGAGAGGTGAGGTTGAGAGAGAGGTTGAGAGGTGCAGTCTGGTCGTCGGTCTTTTTCCTATTATTGGAGAGTTTCTCATGTTCTTGGAGACAAAAAAGAATGCAAGAAAGATGTATAATTGAATGGTAGTGACACATTAGATTCTGCTAGGTCATTTCTACAAGAACTCGAGTTTAACTCATGAAAGCAGGCTGCTCATCATACCTCTGCTCGTGCTCATCTTCGTCATACCTCTGCTCGTGCTCGTTGAACTTCTGTTCCTGCATACCCCAGTGCTGACCTTCGAATTCAGGGGCAGAGGGCGGTCCACGCCAGGCATTGGACTGGCCTGGCGCACGTTGGGGACCTGCAGCATTTGCAGTATTTGGAGCACGCAAACGGCGGGCGGCAACGTTCGGAGCACGCGAAGGACCACCAGTGATCGGAGCCTGCAAGGGACCACCAACATTTGGGGCACGCGAGGGACCACTGAAGTTTGGGGCATGCGAGGAACCACTGGTGTTGGGAGCATGTGAGGGGGGGCGGAATGGCTGGTAGTGTGGCTGGTAGCGCATTGGGCGCATAGTGGGGGGTGGAGGGTACTGAGCACCATAGGTAGAAGGTGGATATCTAGTGGCATTGACGCCACCAGCACCACGGCGAGGGTATGGGTGCGCATTGTGACGATGATGTCGTGGAAGTGGGCGGCCAGCGTGCGATACATGTGGGGAAGGCTCAGAATACCCATACGTGGGGCTATGACGAAGATGGTGGTATTCCGTGTCGTACTCCATATAGTCAACTGGGGCTGGAGAGTAATCGTCGTAAATCTCCGTGTTGTACATGTCATTGGCATAATCTGTATACCCCTGGTTATCAACCACCGTGTCCCTGCTAACAGTCATGGCCTTGTCAGCAGGCCTGTCCTCATCGCCGGGAGTACACATATCTTTGCCAGCAGAAGCACATGTATCTTGGTTACCGGGAATAGACATATTTTTGTCGCCAGGGGTATGCATATCTTTGTCGTTGGAGGAAACATCTTTGTTGCCAGGAACACCCGGACCTTTCTGAAGACCGTCGACCTCATAGATGTTGGTAGCAGCATGTGGACCACCTTCGGATGCCAGTTTAGGTGCCTCAGGGGTGTCGGCTACATGAAAAGGAGTATTTTCAGAAGCGGGTGGTGGTACTGCAGATGTATTGAGCTCAGTAGATGACACAGCTACTTCTGCTGGTGCTACAAGCTTATGCGTCAGAGATTGGGGTTGAGGTTGAGGTTGAGGTTGAGGTTGAGGTTGAGGTTGAGGTTGAGGTTGAGGTCGAAGCTGAGGTCGAGGATGGCTAGCCAGTGTGGCAGCTGTCGGGGCTGGAGTAGTGGCAGCAGCCTTATCTGCATCTGAAACGGTTGAATTCAAAGTGGCACTGCTGTTTGGTATAGGAACTGTAGGTGGAGGGGCAATTGCTCCAAACGCGCTGGCCTTTGGGTGCTCCTTTGCCTTGCCCAAAGCACGATGGGTGCGACGTGGCGATGTTTGCAGCTCCTTCTCTGACCCATCATCATCACCACTATCAACATAGTCATCGCTAGAATTTTTGTCACAATCTGCGTCAGGCAGTGAGAGCCGACACCGTTTGGCATTCTTCTTGCTGCTTTCATCATCAGAATCACTGCTCCCAACGGGAATGACAACCTTCGTAGGCAGCTGCTTTTTCTTGGCCTCTGCGTCAGCAAGAAAGGGCCTGTGCTGCTTAGCATTCTTCTCGCCGTTGGACTCGCTGCTCCTGACTGGAATGACCTGCTTCATAGATAGTTGCTTTTTCTTGGCAACATAAGTCGTTGAGAGGTCCGTGTCAGAACCTAGCTCCACGGTGGCATGCTTCAAAGTGGTAGCGGAAGGTTTTTGAGGAGTGTCGGAATCGAGAACGATGACCTCTGATGCTCTCTTCTTGCGTTTAACACGGGTTGCGGCAGTGCTTTTGAGCCTGGTTTGTCCGACAACCACCTGGCCATTGGCAAAGAGAGACCGAGCATGGCATGAAGGTGGGTCGTCATAGGTAGGGGCAGCAGTAGCAATGACAGGCACAAGATTTTTCGTAATTCTCTCAGCATCAGTCTTGACGATTTTGATTTGGTCTCCCTGAAGTGCCACCAGAAGAACTCGGCTATGTTTTGCGCCAAGATCCTTGATGCCTTGGCTATTCCCCTCTTTGGAATTTTTTTTCGACCGCTTCGGCTTGATGGTTTCATGAGGAAACGGGCAGCTAGCTGGCCATCCTGTGATCACATGGGCAATGCCAATGAGATACTTCGTCAGAGTTCCCCAGGGTAATCTGTCCTTCTCCCATATTTGACCGGCAGCCATCGTAGCTGACTCTGCTTTGCGTGTTATTACATGTTCAATAATTTCGATAGCAAAACTTACTCAATAGGGCAATAATACGCTCTTTGCAACCAGAAATAGGGTTAGTCTCATCTTCCATAACTATATCGTTGTCATCGCCATTCTCCTCCAGTAGTGGGCTGACAGGTTTTATAACCGCTTCTGCTGCAGCAAGGGCATTGTTGACTTCGTTCACGAGTTGTTCAGTGTCAATCTGTTCTGTAATCCTTTGCGAAACGACATGGCTGAGTAGTAGAGAATAATCAGAATAGATATAGGCATGCTGATATTATTGACTTACTAGGCCTCGACCTTTGCTAAACCGACCATTGTATCTTCACTGAGCCTGAGGCGGTTGTTGAGGAACTTTGAAGCCATGAATATTGAGCATTGGCATCGTAAATAAATTAGTGCTTACATTTTCTAGTCCAGGAGAGGTATATGTCAAGCCCAGACTTTTATCTTCATTTACGCAATCACCAACAATGACGCTAAATGTCTGGAAGCGATTTGTTGCACCTTCCTCAATCTGGGGATGAGCATTGTTAGTGATTGATAGCAATGCGGAATCGGATTTAAGTAAATACACTTACAAGCTTTTCAACCTTCCCACAAAATTTACTGAATGAGCGAGAGCGCTGCTGACAAGTTTTCTCTGACAGCTTGCGGTCAAGGTCGATGGCTGCTCGTAAAATGGTCTCAACTTTATCTCCATATTCTGCTTGGAAGCTCGGCCAACACTGTGCATCTATGACAGAGTTAGACGAGCAAAGCACAAAAGCAGAGGAATACAAACCTGTCCCATCTTCAAGATTGCAGCGCTCGAGTTCTGTCTCACGATTGTTGGCAAAATATGTCTGATACATGTTCCATGTGCTTGTAGACCGGGTTCCTTTAAGTCCAGAGAAAAACCAGCCTTGGACTACCTCAATAGGCCGGTCGACAAAATCAGCTGTTTCAGCAAAAATATTACGAATGCGATCAAAGTTGTGGGTGCAATATTTGAACTTTGTAGATGTAAGACGGCCACCTGAGGAGGGCGTTCTCGTCGAAGAGGATTTTGAAGATGGTGTAGTTAGAGTGGTATGAATGACGGTGTTCAATGCAGCCACAGAACTGTCTCTATTGCTCTCGACCACAGCATGGGAGAAATCAGAGCTTAAAGTAGCTCCATCGGTGGTACTTGGAGCAGTACCGACAACAGTGCCTGGAGCAATATCAGCGGCAGCACTTGGAGCGGTATGGGTGACAGTGTTTGTGGCAGCTGCAGTGCTCAGAGTAGCAGTGCTGGCAGTGCTTAAAACAGCAGTAGCTGCATCTGCAGCTGAAGGTCCAGGCAAATGTATCAGCGGTTTAGAACTAGCGACTTTGATGAAGTCTTCAAGCAGTACACGAGGCTGAACTTCATTGCCCTCAATTGCAGCGTGGGAGAGGTCAGAGCTGGAATCGAAATCTGAGGTGTGGTCATGAGCTAAGCTAGCAATGGTCTCCGCATCAAGGCCTTCAAGAAAATGATTGGTGGAAGATGAGGGAGAGGGAGAGAGTGGAATAGTTTCAATTCGATTTTGAGCAGCTTTTAGGGCTTCTTGACAATTTTGAGCTTTAGGTGTAAGAGGAATCTTGCGTCGAAAAGTGTAGCGAGGTACATTGGGGCCACCGCCAATTTGTTCACCCATGCTAGGCATCGGTAGCTCAGGACCGCTACCAACTGGTTGGCCAAAATGCTTTTCAAACACTGGAATGGGACCATAGAAGGTCGGGCTACCAAAAGAGTACCCAGTAGTGTTTGTGGGAGGAGACACTTCGTAGGAAGGGGTTTCTTGCATAAAAATGTTGCCATCTCCATCTCCACACTCAGCATTGTCATAAACAATGGTGTTATTGGTAGGAGAATCTGAAGCGAGAGGTAGCTGCATCTAGAATAAGATCAGAAGATGCTCAAACGATGGAATATTTACAGAAAACATACCTGGTGAGGCTGAATATGATCTTGTTGAATCACAGTAGTCAAGGCGAGGAGTAACAATTGGAATGAGAATTCTGGAAGGTTGGCCCGCAAGTATAAACGTTGCGACGGCATTTCTCTTTTGATGTTCTTAAAAGGAGTCGCACTGTTCCTGAATGAGAAGAATTTAGATATGAAAGTAGTTGACACATTGCATTACGCACAATAAAAAGGACTGAAAAAACTCTTGAGCAGTCCCTGTGCACAATAGAGTGGCATATTTGTTAGAAAAATAGATAAGTAGGAGTTGAATGATCGACATACAGCATAACTGTTTACCAGAAAATCGAGGAGTCAGATTCTGGTCAGAAGTGATGGTAGCATCAGCGGATGACGGGAGAGGTAACAGCCAATTTGACGGAGAAGCAGAATCAATGCACCAAAGACTTCCGAACTGGCTTGATGAATCAACTGCATTGCGCAGCATTGATATTTGTAGCTATACAGATGTATTATTTCAAGATCACACTGCATAAAACTTGGAAAAAAAAACAGTAAAGCAGCATGCTGAAAAGCCAGAGAGGGAGAAATGTCACCGAGAAAGAGAGAACTTAATTATGTCACTTAGTAATATAGTCCAGATCTTTCTAGAGTCCTATGTCACAAGTGTCACAATCACACCTTCATCATACTTTGTCGCCCGAGTCCAGTTCTGAGAAATTAAATCTCCTTGATTTGTAGTGCTACGAGTATAGTGGGACCAAGTACAAGATGCCTGTATGGGGATCAGCCTCTGGTATATATCGCCAAATTGCACATGGTGGTTAAAGGTTGTCAGGTAGTTCGGCATAAAGGCAGGTTCTGGAGGTAAGGAGCCTTTTTGGAATAGTCTACACCCATTCATTTGGCACTTCCCGCAGGTCACACCTCCACAAACTCAAAGCTGTTCCCGGCACAGAGCTTGGCTGATGCCATTTTGAGAACAGTAGAGCCGAGGGTTTCACTTGTCCCATTCGTGCTGCTCTTGTCTTCTTTGTTCATGTCACTGCTGCACAGGTGAGTGCATAGTCGCTCTCTTACCTCACTTCTTCAACAGCTGAGTCACTTTTGCAGAGTATAGTTCAATCACCTATCTAGTTATTCTTTTTCCTCTCACTACTCTACTCTGCCAAACGTGAGACATTTACTCTACAAAAATTGATGAGCTCCTCATCTCTCACCATAGTTTTATCGAACTCGTCGCTTCAAGAAGTTTCCGTTGCACTGAGTTCAATATTTTACAGTAAGCTTGCAGCTGCCTACACACCCTTTCATCATCCTATGACCGGGCTGCATTTCGTGGCAGTCCAATATTTTACAGTAAGCTTGCAGCTGCCTACACACCCTTTCATCATCCTATGACCGGGCTGCATTTCGTGGCAGTCGTGCCGACCCTGGCGTCGACGTTAGTTATGTAGTCATAGTCCATTTTCTTTGACAAACACTATCTTATCATTCTATGACTGGGCTGCATTTTGTGGCAGTCGTGCCGACCCTGGCGTCGACGTCAGTAATGCAGTCATAGTCTATTTTCTTTGACAAATACTCTTTTATCATTCTATGACTGGGCTGCATTCGTGGCAGTCATGCCGACCTTGGCGTTGACTTCAGTCATGCAGCTGTAGTCTATCTTCTTTGACCCAAACCTTGACTCACATGCATTTTTCTAGCAACAGTTCTCACATACTTTCTGTTTGATTATGAGACCGCCACTGCAGCAGATTACTGGGTCAACTCATCTTGCCTCCTGCCATATCAGTCTCGCACCGGACAACGTTTCCACCCTTATATGTGCATCCTCCCCGTACATTGTGGCTACATTTCTCACCAGGTGCGTCTTCTTTTGTCCTACCTTTTACACGTCCTCTCATGATGACACCCATGTCAGAAAAAATCATCTGAGGAATTTTACAGGTCTCTACAATCATCTACGAGCCGTCGGGCCATCGTATGTCTGCTCTGCACCTTTTCTGTGGCTTGTCTGACTTGATTGATCCTACTAGACACCACCCGTCGTTGCTGAGAGTCCCACTGCCACGCCCCTCCATCCACCTGCTCAAGCGTCGATGGACAACCCCACGGCTGTGCGTATTCTATCACAAATGCTCAGATTGCTGTTGACATGATGATGTAGGCGCCACCATCTGTCGTTGAACCGCATGCGCTCAAAGGTGTCGACCAGGATCCTGAAGAGCGCCGCCATCGCCTCGTCAACCAGCTTTTTCTCCTCGTATGGTGCTCTTTTTCGACACGGCATCTGGTCCTGGCAATCGATCTTTCTCTGTAGCCAGAGATTATAAAAGTTGTTCGCGCAGGACTAGGCGCTGCAATGCGAATAGCCCTGGCGTGATTCTGATTCTTGAGATGTGAAATGACTCTAACAGCTTACCTTTTGTCAACTATATGTACTTTATTAGGTTCTTGTACAGTTACTTATTCAACGGATGCTTCTCCTAAATCTATCCACTTTTACATGGTCATAACAAGGCCCGTAAACTCATTATCAATGTCGTAAAGGTATGTATTCTATCAACATTCAAACTCACTTCCAGTCACACTATCGCCTTCTTTTCCCACTGACGTCCTGCCACCATAATCATCATGTCCTATCATACCACCTTCATTGTTCACAGACAACGCGAGCTCTGGGAAAAGCTCCAAGATATAGAGATCGAGGAGGAGCAGTAAAAGATATACGTTGCACGGGGTACTACCTAGTGGATCAAGCGCTGCCTCGAGTGTGCTCGACGGATCTGGACCGAGAAGGAGGGGAAGGAGACGTGTTGCTACGCCACGCCATCAGCGATGGATTTGAGAGCAAGGTAGCCGTAACACACCTAGGGCACCACGAGATCGCCAACCGACAAGACGTGCGTGGAATTCAGCCTGTTCTTCTAGTGTGGGCTCAATGGGAGGAGGTGCAGGGTAACCGTTAGGAAAGAGAGTGCGCTTTGCTGTCCTCGTGATTGAGAGAATAAAAGCGGGGGAAAGCTGAGCCTCAAGGAGGTGCGGAAGTAGGCTGTTGAATGATAGTGAGGACATTGTAAATAGGAAAAGAAACAAAGCAAACCAGTCGAGAAATGAGGACAAAAATTTAGTGATCACAGAAGCGATGGTGAGAAGGGTTGTGGAGGCTATGCGGTCTTGGAGGGTAAATATCTCAGAAAACAATGTCAGCAGCGGATCAGCGTAGTTTTGAGAGTTGGAAAGCGGTGATGGGTTCCGCTTGTTGACCCGCTTGATGGTGATGAGGGTGTTTTTGTAGGTATGGATAAGAGTGAGACATGCACCCGATATTGCGTATAGCTGAGAGGACGAGGACAATGATGGTATGGAATGAAAAGGAGCTCGTTGGAGGAGGCAATGGAGAATGGTGTTATTCTGGAGGCTGGAGAGAGCTGAGCAGAGGAATGGGAGAAAGGACGGTAAGACTTGCCTGTGTATGGAGCTGAAGGAGATCAAGTATGGATCCTGCAGAAACCAAGGCTAGGATATCTTGGGAATAAGGTTGTCGAGGAGATACCTATCCATTTGACACTCTCTGCATACGCTACAGTCTACAAGATTAGCCAAAATTGTATAGCGAGGGCTGTTAAGTGTTTGAAGAAACCATATATCCAGTTTGAATCATGAAATATGGCCTAGAAAAAAAAGGTAAGACAAAGTTGAAAAGGTAAGACAACTTGAAGCGAATGCTTTACGCTTGAACTTAATCTCGGACAGTCAACTTTAATTTGTTCCTCATCCCATGGGACGCCGCCGTCTTTACAACACACCAGAAGAGCGCAGGCTTGCTGCCAATGCTAAAAGCAAACGAAGCTATCACAAGTAAATCTATGGATATTATTCTTTGCTAAAAAGTACGTTAACTTAATTGGAACTAGGAACAAAGCTGTTATCAGTGCTCGACGCAAGCAAAGTTATGTGTTGATTAGAGCAGAAAGGTATGTACTTTGAGCAGAACTACTTCATCATACTCATACTTTGCCCAGGCCTAAAATAAAACCGAGGAAGCTACACCAAGTCAAATGTTTGTCTAACTCTCAGCCATCCTGAAATGAGCAAGCTTCATCACGGTATGTCTGCTATATTGCACACCCATACATTATCTAACACAAAGATCTAGAGATAACCCTCATCATGTTTTATATTGGTCTGCCAGGGCCGAGAGAGTGGCAAGGAAGCTAACAGCCATAGTTCGTGATTCTCCGTTCAACTACGTTGAATCATTGTACGCTGCCTATGTCAAAAGCCATGATGCAGATCCCATCTTCAATGCCATTGTCAGTGTTACCAAGCTAGAAAAATGGATTTGTACGTATCAGCAGGAAATCCTACAGTTGGCTGGAGCTGGAGTAGAGTGGAAACAGGCTAACGATGTATTTAAGAGCGTTTCTGTGGTGCTGAAGTCTTTGGAAGATTTAGGGATGTATACGACTCTGGAGGGAGAAGATTTCCCTACGCTTCACAACGCAAAAGAGTTCATGTATCAAAATTTATTAGCTTAACATGTACGGAGATACTTGTGATATCATACTTTTCAGTTGCACTCAGGCAGGATATAAGAACTATAGATATATTGCTAACTTATGAAACAACCGGCAATGCAGTAAGGATTTGTAGAAGGGAGCTCCGAATGAGAGGTATTCTAAGCTCATTGACATTGGTAACTGTAAAACCCAAAAGAATGGCGGCGATATTTGAAATAACCCATATTCCACAGTCAACTCCATTTGTTTGTCGTGAATCTATAATAGTAGGTCGAGCAATCCAACTAGAAGTGATCACATGTAGTGAATGGCCATTAATATTGGCCAAAAAGATTAAACGAGCTATGAATCGCATGATATCCTATTCATGTGTTAACATTTGAAATACTGAACCTAATCCAGTATACATACCTTAATTTCAGTAGCCCATGGTTCTCGTTGTGCAAAACTATCGAAGAGATGGATCTCACCAACATGTGGAAGAATAGTACACATGACCCAATGTTCAGTAGTTGGGCGATGTATTGGTAGTATCCAGACGTTGTGTTTCCAGTACTCAGTGTAGCGTGTTCGCCGCCAAATTTCACTGTCACTTGCATTGTGTTGAATCATAACAAGATCAAATGTAGAAAAAATGGCGCATTGTTGACTAAATTGGCATGTGGTCCTGGTTGATTCAGAAAACTGTAGCTTTAATAAAGCAGCTATTCCATTAATGCATATGTTGTTGAGCCGAGTTGTTGGTGAAGACAGCATTTCAAGTTCCCGGGAGCTGAAAATAAACCGTCCATTCCGATAGGGAAAATATCGTGCTATTGAAATGGGAGCAAAGTTGTCAAAGGTTGAAAAAGAAAGTTCTCTAAGAAGATCTTCATGGAGATTTAGCTGTACCTATGAGCAAGTCAGTAAACAATTAAAGTGCATAAAATACCACATACTGGCAGCTGCCATATCAAAGTAACATTGATGTCTGAAGCCGGATTCTCCATCACCTCATTTTCAGTCGCTGTCTGCAATAGGTAATCATCAAGCAAGATGTCGTCTGTGTTTCTCATCGTGGAGCCATCATAATCGTTGAGGTTGTCTTCATCATCAATGCACTCCTCTTGCTCTTGTAAGGTTACTAGTTGAGGCACTGGTTCTAGTACTGATGAATTGTGCAGGTTGTAATCAGATTGTGCAAGCAATTGTGCAGCTGCCATAGCACTAGTGACAAGAGCATCGAAAATTGATTGAGGAGTAAAAGGAGTGGGCCACAGTGAGCAGAGGTGGAGAAGGTGAGAACGTCGCTGTTGCAGAGGTACAGTAAGATTTTGATCTGTTTAGTATCATGAATTATTGTGTGACAGCAAGAATAAAGAACGTACTTGAAGGTTGACGCAAAGCAAGCTCCACAGCTGTCAGCTCACGACTGAACCATCGAAAAAGATTGGCAGCTTCTAATTGTAGTCGCCGATGCTCCTCCGCACACCGATCAACCTTCAACAGTGCTCGAATACCTTGGCGTACATTGCTATCACTAAGCCAGCGAGGGACCTCTTCCATGGGATTGCTTATCCACACATCCTCCATCAGGTTGGAGGCATCACGTAGTGGTCTCAATTCTGTTGGTAAAGCCTCTGGAAGAGGGATGGCCCACTCTGATTTATTCATGGATGCGAGTGTTGCACATATATCGTTATACTTACATAATCCTGCCATAAGTGCTGGAGCTCGTCTCTTTATTGCAGAACGAGTAGCTTGATGGAGTTTAGTACCTGCATTGCTATAAGCAGGTGGATAGAAGAAAGAAATAAAGATGCACCTAATGCTTGATCACGACCTCCTGAAGCCCGATCGAGACGCTCCCACTCAAAAAAGCTACCAACTGCACGCTTTCGAATGTTGATCTTGAGATCACGAGCAATCAAGAGGTGCTTGACAAACTCAAGATCGACTCCACGCAGTTCAGGATATGTGTCCTGGATACTGAGGCTTGAATACAATTCTTCGATGTTGTCTTTGACACGCTCATGCTGTTCTTGAAGGATGTTCAAGATTCGTAGAGAATCTGCAGATGGTAGCGTTTTTGCAAGTGTTGAACGAGTTATTTGTAGAGTCTTCTCGCATGTTTCTAGATCACCTTGAAGGGCTAAAATAGTATCAAGTTCTTTCTTGAGGCGAACTGGTGCCTCTAGTACTGGTTAGAGAAAAGCAGCAGAAATAGAGGCTGAGCATAACTTACGAGCCCTTATTGACAACTCAGAAGTCTGCTGTAACTCCCATTCAGAACGCAGGACCGCTACCTCAACTCCACAGGATGCTAGAATCTGACACGCCTTCAGACCTTGATCATTTACACCCTTAGTGAGTCGGCGACGAATCCATGGACCAAGGTCATCACGTAGTTCTGAACCAATTGAGTTGACCTGCCGATCAACAATATACAGGCGTCGGGATCTCTGAAAAGATTTAGCAGCTAGAAAGCATCAAATACATAAGAGACACTTACACCACATGCCCTTGTCACTGCAATAAGCTTCCGCATACGTGACCAGAGACGTTCAACACCCTCACCATCAGTTAAACCTAGACCTGTGCGAATTCGAGGATTATTAACAATCTGGCAGGCCCATTGGTGAACAAATGCATGCATAGCGCTGGTCGCAAACATGGGGCGCCTCATGATATCAGGAGAGAGAAAATTGTACTAAAGATTTGATCCCCTGAGTTTAGAGTGCAA
Source organism: Macrolepiota albuminosa (assembly GCA_027475525.1). Taxonomy (NCBI): domain Eukaryota; kingdom Fungi; phylum Basidiomycota; class Agaricomycetes; order Agaricales; family Agaricaceae; genus Macrolepiota; species Macrolepiota albuminosa. The sequence goes on from JAMWFC010000107.1 coordinate 688,925, forward strand.
AAGAAATATAAAAATTGCTCACTGCATGGAGACTGCGGTCTAGAACACATCCGACATCATAAAGTACAGACACAGTTGCTTGTGGAGGAATGAGAGCAAAGAGATGCTCGATCATTGCCATAGCATACTTTTGTTGTTCACCTGGCATATCAATATTTGTTAAAAATATTGGAATATCGTGGCGACAGACAAGAGCCATAAGACCACTATCATCAAACCTCTCCATATTCGTCTTGATGTTAGACCCACTACCAGCTGTATGTGAAGATTCACATTCATCAATAGCTTCATCTGGGACAACTAATTTTTGAGGACGAGGTTTTGGTGCTTTTCGAAGCTTGTCCATTCGCTGGCCAATGTTGTCAACAAAGTCCTTTGGCAGGATATAAACAGGCTCGTAGAATTTGGGTGAATCCCCTGCCGACCGCAGGTGCCGATGATTAAAGTTACCATCTACACATACATTTATATCTCCTCCGCTAAGAGAGACAATAAATCAAACTGGCATTAGTTTCAAGTTGGAATGTCTTACTCATGTTCCAATGATCGGCCAAAAAGATCACCTCCAAAACATGCAGGACATCTCTGTCGTAGGATTCGTACGCATTCACCAGGAGTCAAATGCGTTGACGAGGATGTTATAGATGGGGACTGAGGTGACAATAGAGGACCTAATAGCGGCTGTGGCATAGTCGTATTGTTGCTGGCGATTGCAGGAGATGTCAGAGTCCCACAACTCTGTGCACGAATGTCCGCATTGAGGATAGCAGTATCGACACCTTGCTCTATTCGTATTTGCAAATTGTCATACCATTGAGATGTGTAGCCTAATCCTCGACGGAATGGATCTTGAACTGGTGCTCCCTGCTCCACGAATGTTCAATCTCATGTCCTTTGATCAATGAAAATAGACATACCTTCTTGTCGGTGACAACAAAGCCCCTGCGCACATAGAAGGTATTTAATGCGCTTGCCATAGCATTCACTGCATCGCATGATTTCTCAAACAGCGCACGATAGAAATCAAGAAGATGGACTGAAATTGCAATTCTTGGATGTAATGGAGCAGTAGGGAACAAGCCATTTAGTATCAGTACATAGGGCAAGTCCTCGCAGCTGCACCAAACAACTGTGAGCTTTTCAAAGTCTATCATGAATGAGCCAGCTATCAGAGATTCGACTGCAGGAGATACTCACAGTCTTGAAACAAGCAGAGCACTTCATTGGTCCTCATAGTACAACTGCCACCAGTCCTACACCTCGCCCTTAAGCTAAGAACCCTCTCTGGGATCTTGCCGATCGACTTTGAGATGTATTCAAGACAAGGTGTTACCAGTCGAGTCAAAAGGTTGTCCCAGTTTGAGTACAGGTCCTTCGCAGCCTGGTTTGGCACTGTACGTCGAGGAACACGTTGGTCGGCTTGAGTTGTAGGTAGCGTGTCATGAGTGAACGGATAGTCGTCAATCCATGTACTGGGTAAGTCATCAATAAGCATATTGGGTGTGTCGTCAGTGAGCGAATCGAGTTCGTTGATAGATGAAAGGTGGCTTGTCTCGGGCTCGGTAGTGCTAGTGACGGCTGGGGATTCAACTTCACGTTTTTTAAGTTTTTCAATCTTCTCCCGGAGCCTTGCAATCTCCTCCTGGTGACCCATGAGCCGAACATAAGTAGTTGTCTTCCCTTTATCCCGGCGCTTTATTGGAGACCTAAAGATCTTGCCTAAGTCCCCAGTCGCTGGCTGTTGACCGCGTGTTGGCAGCTTGGGTGGGGGCATTGTTGGAAAGAGTGGACAAAGACTTACATCAAAAAATTCCTAAGTCATCAATGGATCAGAGGTCTGGGATTCACGGTGTGGAGGTGCGGTTGGAGGTATGAGCAGAGGTCGCGGTATGGAGGTAGGTATCACCAAGAGGTCTGGGATTCACGGTGTGGAGGTGCGGTTGGAGGTATGAGCAGAGGTCGCGGTATGGAGGTAGGTATCACCACATTTCACCCGGTATCGACAGATCTGATACGGTCCTATATTTAGAAATAGAAGCTCAAACGCTCAACCGGTCGTCTCTTAGGCATATTAATTGTAACACAAACAACCACCCTAATCTGCCATCAAGAAGCAAATACCGACCTGCCTTAGGTGTGTAATATACGGCGGAAACCACAAGGCCCGGTCTTGGTCGATTCATAGGAAGATTGGTGCTCACATGTTCAAGAGGAGGCCCGTAGTCCCATTTATGATGCTAACCTGAACTAACACCAAGTTAGACAGATACTGGTAGATTCCATATACTAAACATTGTTGAGGAATGCCCTGTCCTAATCATCCGATAAGTCGTTATATTTTTTCTATTCTATTTTGTTTGCTATATTTACTAAGCTACTGCCTCATGGTGACGCACCACTTGAGGTGGTGCATAATCGGTATTTGTTCCACTTTACTTCCAAACCTTAAATCTTTTTTGGTAGATAATTTAGACATAGGAGACGCAAACCCTCAGTCAACCACATATACTTGGAGTGACTGAGGGTAAGCGTGTCCACTTACATTTACGTATAAACTTAGCTTACTATACCCTGTAGACTTACACCGTAACTCTACAGGTAATAAACTGAGTCAACCACATATACTTGGAGTGACTGAGGACTTACACCGTAACTCTACAAACATGATGATTAACCTCCAAGCTTATGAGACAGCTGCAGACGACAAACGTAAAAGTAATTCGATCCTTGGAGACAACGCCGGATCAACACGGGCCGCTTCTTTGATCTGTGCTTTTCTTGGCCTACCTCGAGAAGAATCATCACATGAACAACATTGATTTCAGCATGGTTGAAATGTTCTCCGCAGCATGGTTGAGATGTTTTCCGCAGCACCTGTTGAATTCTATCGTTAACGATGTTCGCTTACCTCCCCAAGGTCCTCCTCTCCGGCTTGTTGGTATCTCAAGGCTAATCAGTGCAACTTGCTTGTATGGGCCGTTGCTAGCACGGCGTGACCAAGATCTACCTGCCGAATTTGATCAAAACGTCGACGATAC